>VXAB01011479.1:56430-179346 GCA_013399175.1 Odontophorus gujanensis | reverse complement strand
TTTTTTTTTCCTTTCAGAAACCAGCATATTAAAGCTAGACATCTCTTGTCAAGTGTAATGTTTCCTGTTCAGAACCACTAGACTGTGTATGACTTCTGCTGTCTTTTGTCTCAGGCTTCATGTCTCGTGTGTGTGTCATTTTTAGTGAAATAAAAGTTGGATGGTGAAAACAAGAATGACTGTCAACGCAACATATTGCCAAATGGATGTTCTCTAGAATATGTTATTCACTTCTTAACCACTGATATTGGATCTATTTGGCTGTCATCTTACTGGCCTCAGGGATTAAAATGTTTTCATGTCTGGGAGCAAAAAAATTGTTACCAATCTTGCTTCAACGACCAAAGAGAAATCCTGTACCTCAGTTTTAGCCAAGTTGGTCCTAACTTGATTTTGTTTGGATGTACAAACAAGATAGCACACTTAAAGTAAAAACAGAAGTACGTCCCTAAGGAATCCTTATGGGCTGGTTTCTTATGATAATGTGCCGATTTAAAAGAATTCTTATTCAAGAAACTAAAATATTTGAGACTTCTAAAAAGTTAAATTAGTATGGTTGCACATGTTAATGTGCATATGAGCAGGATCTGTTTGATTCAAATACAGTAATTAGGATCAAAGGCAATAACAATATCAATTTTATTTTGGCTGCAGGCAGGCTTGATGTACCAGCATAGTTTTGATATTTGTTCTATTTCATTTTGAACCTGGCTTTCATTTTCTGAGCTGGAAAAAAATGTTATGGTGTTGTTTGAACCATATCCTCACTACATTAACATTTCTTAAACCAGTGTTAGATCTAAAGTACTGCTATGTGTTTGAATGCTCACATTTGAATATAACTTTCTTAAGGAGATATTAGTGATACATGGTGTAGGGACATGATTGAGTAGCCATGCCTTGAGCTAATCTGATGAATGTCCATAAGATTATCCTGTTCAGTGAACATGGCAACATGACAGAGAAAGGCTAGTGATCTGATGGCAGCAACACTTGTATGAGGCACGAAGAGCTCAGGTTTAATTCCTCTTGGAGTTCAAAGCAATCTGTTCTACTTTCTTGCTGAATTCTTAATCTAGGAGGGAAGAGACTGCTGTGGGTGGGGGTGAGGCCTCCCTGTGGTAGTTTCGTCCACAGGCACAGATACGTGGTTCATCTGGACTGAGAGCAGGAGCGCTACAGCCCACAAGCCAAGTAGGTCGAGGATTCATCTAGAGAAGTGATTCACTGCTTTCATTCTTCACTGTGAGGACTATTAAAATGTTTTTCCAATGCCTTTTTAAATAAGCAGGAAGTGCTCCCTGAAATTCCTTAAGGATATGAAAGGCACCTTTTTCTTCCAGAGCGTAAAATCGCATCAGAAGCTGCTGACAGTAAAGGAGAAGTGCTTTTCACAGGCTCAGTATATATTGTTTATCTCTCTCCCTCCCTGTTCCTAGCACTTCGATACTCTTTCTCATTGATGCATGGTAACACAGCTCTCAGAGACTTCATGATTTTTCTTAGCTGCAGCTGAAACTTCTCTGGTTTTAATTCAGCTATCTTCTGTACAT
The DNA here is from genome assembly GCA_013399175.1 of Odontophorus gujanensis. NCBI lineage: Eukaryota > Metazoa > Chordata > Aves > Galliformes > Odontophoridae > Odontophorus > Odontophorus gujanensis. The sequence continues at coordinate 177,793 of VXAB01011479.1, read as the reverse complement.
CGAAGGAGAATGAGGTAAATGTGCGTCACTGATTTTGATTTTGTCAGCAAATCAGGTCAGTATGGAAGAAGACAACATAACAACAGCGTACCTTGGGAAAGGGTACTTGTTAACATATTTGTAGTGAGCTTTTGTTATAGTTGAAAAAAACAGTTTTACAGAAAAGTGAAATTTCAAGTGTTTGTTTTTTTTCCATTTTAAATTGTATTACTGTTTTGAATACCAGTTTCACATATGATGACTTAAGAGAAAGAAAGGTACCAATTTAACCCAGAATTCATGAGTCTCCAAACTAATCCATAAGAACATTTTCTTTATTAACACTTTTATCATTGAAAACTAATAAAATGATCTTGCAAGTAAAAGATCATGAAAAGTTACTGCTTCATAAAGTTTTAGAGTAGCTAATCCTTTATGTTGTAAAAATAAAAGTAATGCAGCACAGATAGATTGAAATTTTAGTCAGTAAGTGAATTTGCATCAACTGTTGCCTGCAAAGAATCTGTACCTGCAATAGTTTTTCTTATAAGTATTCAGAAGTCATGTTTTACTTCTAAGTAAGCTGAGTACATGATCTGTTATGGATGGTTTCAGCTCCTCTAAATCAGACAAAATTTTAAGGGCTTGCATCTTATCTCTATCACATCTTTGGCAAACTGAACATTTCTTGTAAGACTGAAAATGAGAGAGCAATAGTAAATTAAGGTGTGACAATTAAGTTGATTCATGAAAAATGCGTACATTTTCAGATCATTGAAAGTACATTTATTTTTTCATGAAAGGTGAAACATCTGTTTTAGATTTAGGAAGGATAAAATTTTATCACAAGTGTATATGAGCTCTAGCAAGATGAGAAAAGAGATGATTTGGTTTGATATTTTTTTTCTATATGCAGGAAACAGACCTACATGATGTAAAGGCTGAGACAGGTGTTTTCTTGCTTGATATGTGTTCCTGCTTAAGCTTCTAGAAAAGACCAAGGGAAGCAGAAAAAGAATTGTGTGTGTGTTAGTGGTTAATGACTTCAAGCATATAGATGTAGTCATTCAAAAATGCATGCTGCTTTGGTTTAGCTGTAGCTGCTTTGCATTTCAGTCTAAAATAGATCTGAAATTCCCTTTAGAACATAAATTGTCTATTTATCTGAAAAAATTTTGAATGAGTTTTACAGGAGCTGCATTTAAATTCCAGTTTCACAGTAGACATGAAAAGGCCACTGGAAGGCGTTACATAAATTATACTATTTTCTAAAATGTAATATCTTTTTGAATCACAGGCAACACTTCTAGCAGAGACCTTAATAGCACCAACTTATATTCTGTTATACTTTGAGGAATGGTGGATGATTCCTGCATAAAAGCAAATATTTAACACTTTGCATGGTGATTAATGGAAGAAGCTTTTGCTGATTCAACTGCAAATTGAATGATGTTTTCGAAACATTATAATACATAGAAATTAAATCTACCAGGAATAGAGGTGTTCTAAAGATTGCATTATGTTTTAAAAGCTTTCTCTGGAAAATAGTAAAGAAAGTATGTCCTGATTTCCTTTGGTAGTTGCCTTCCAAATGTGTTGTATTTAAAGATTGAAACTAAATTTCTGTAGTGTGTTTAGGTGGGGGATTGAGCTTCAATAATCACATAACCTTGCTGTTTTCTAGTGTATGTGTTAGATGTACATTATTTTGCCTTCTTTTAATTTTGGGGCAGTGCTTGTAATTAATTGCACATTCTTTATGTCCTACCAAACACATGGCTTTGTTTGAGGAAAGTTTCTGACTTCGGAATAATTTGAATCTAAATCAGTGCTTTTTAATCACAGGAGTCATTGAGGCAGTAATTCTATATCATATGTAGAAAGGATAGTACATATATATTCCCTTCATAAAATAAATTGATTTTAAATTTTGACATAGAGTCATCAGGAACTTCTGTAGTTGCTGAAGTACAACTGAATTTATCTTGAAATAGCCAGTAGGGCATTAAGAAGCTTCTCTTGCTAATCATTTCACAAGGTATTCAAATAAGTTCTGATTTAAGTTGTACCTTTCTGCTTCTAAATAGCTGGGAAATGAATTAAATTGCCTCTCCCACATAAAGACTGGGACATGTAGTGGACCATTGAAGTTCTTTATTGTCAGGCATTATTAACTATGTATCTCATTTCAGCTTTAAATCAAATTAATTTCCAGTAGTGTAAGGAAGCACATCAATATTTATTTGAAATGTAATAGGAAAGAGGGAATAAGAAGGAGGCATAAAGAGGATAAATCTGAAATAGTCTGCTCTTTTTTTTTTTTTTGTAGATTGTCTTCAATAACTGCTGCTGTTACATCCAAGAATTAAAACAAAATAAAAACAAAATAAAAACATAAATACAAAAATCTGATTGTAGAAAAAAAGAGAGTTTTTATCCAGAGAAGAACATTTTAGCATTGACTTTTTCTTCATTTTAGTTTTGCTCCCAAAAATCTCTTCAAAGAAAGAGCCAAACTTTTCCTATTTCCTATCTCTTCTACTACACTGAATCATTTGTTCCTGGAAACATATGAAGCTTTTACTAAAATATATTAAAATGATGCATCATTTTTTTACATGTAACATTTTTAAATCATTTTAAATGATTTAAATTTTAATTATTTAAATTTTATCATTTTAAAATGATACATGTATCATTTGTACACTTTTTTTTTCTTTCTAATTGTCATGACAATGGAAAACTGAATGTATGATTGTAAGGATGTTATGAGCTGTGTGTATGAGGAAGTTGATGATTTTGATTGATAATTTATGGAAAGTGCAATTCCTTAAATTTGAGAATCTTTGCTTCCCTGCTCATTTTTGTTAACTCTTCCCTTTGTTCTAAAAAAATCAACAGAAAAACAATGTTTGTGCCTGTATTTTCCTGAAAGCTTTTACAACCTGAAGTGTTGTGCTCTAATGTGACCAAGTATATACATATTATTATTATTACTCTCTAAAAATAGCAAAAATGTATAAATAAGCTATGAAATCCAAAGCCCTTTGAAATGCAGTGTGATTAATAGAATAACTAGATTTAAATTATGAAATTGTTTGTGTGTGTATATATGCATATATACATACATACAGCCTTTGCATTTATTTCTTGACTAGGCCTAGAACATGAAAGGACTTGGCTTTCTATGTACTTCCTTTGGGGACAAAAACTCCAAGTTCAAACTTATTATTTATTCTGTTTTTCATATGCTTCCTGACGAACTTACTGTAGGGAACATGCTTTAGCAGGAGGATTTGACTTGATGATCTCCAACCCCTATGATTCTGTGATTCTCTGACTGTTGCTGCTTTGTGTGTGTTTTCTACTAGTAACACAAACTACTTAGTATTTATTTTTGTTCCAGATTTTTAGCAGTGTTCATACTAGCTTTTATAGACCCAAACCTATCACATGGATTACTGTCCCTTAAGTTAATTAAGTTTAATGAAATGTAATTAGATGTCCATGCACAGTGATTTATGTGTTTTTCAAGTTGATTGCATAATGTTTTTTTCCAACAGAAGTGAGTATCGTGTGATGAAGTAAGGGAACCTGAGTTAAGGTTTTATGCAAGTAAATTATGGTGCAGACAATAACCAACGTTACATTTAGTCAAACCAGTGCTTAAACATAAATTTCTGTATTAAGAGGACAGAACAGCTAACTGTTTTTTGAGGAATTGCAAAAAAATGCTTTTGCTTTGTGTCTTTTCAGATACTATATTCCTTTGCTTTTGTTATATAGTTAGCAAATTGGTTCTGTAATCAATTAAATGTTTTTAATACACATATTTCTGTTAATATCTTTTGTCATCTTATTATCATCATCCTGATGAGTTCTAATAGCAAGGCAATCGCAGTAGTTTGTTGTTGAACTTCTTTCATCCATCACAGTTTTTATTTTCTACTAAGACTCAAAGCAGAACATTCTCACTTTTTTAACCTCCATTTTAGATTCAGTGAGGCTTGCATAAAAATATTGCCATGCAATATTTTAAAAACCAATATTTTAAAAATAGAGAAAAAGGAAAAAAAAATCACATTCACCAGATTGTTAAAACATGGGTGAATTGCAAATGGAGATGCAAACTGTGAATGTTAAAAACAGTTCTGAACCTTTTTTTGTTAAAAATTGAAATTTGTGTCTTGATAAGGCATCTCCAGGAGTTCCATATTCATTATTTGAGGTTCACCTATTTTTTTTTCTAAAGTTAGGATGGAAAGTAAGTAAGAATCTTTTAAAAATATGACAATGTTTTAAGTGCTATTCAGCAAATTAAATGAGCAGTTTTTAAATCAAACTGTATTCTTCTTGCTTTCCATATCAACATAGAGGCATTACATTTTCCAATAAAAAAATTATTTTTTTAAAGCAAAAGGATTTAATCTCAGTCTTTCATATGTCTTTTAGGCTACAGTGTGTTAAAACCTGTTCCTGTAATTCAAGTATACGTGCATACATCAGAAACTTGGAGGTCAAAGATATTTTCAATAACAGAGAATGATTATGTGCTCTTATCTTCAAATATATTCATACTTTAAATGAATTTGTATTTCATCCCCATATGGGAAAACAGATTATTAAGAAGGTTTTAATTATCTGTATTCTACTGATGATTTAACTAATTTTAAAGTTATTTTTAGGAAGAGTGAAAAAGAGCAGGTTTTGAATGCTCTATGTAACCATATGCATCTTTTTTTGATTTCACACAGACTGATTAATCCTAAGACCTGGGCTTTTCCCTTCTAGCAAAACCAGCTGTTCTAGGCATTAGCTGTTCCTGTGTCTTTTTTCTGTGCTGAGCATTATGTAATCTAATACTTCCTGTCGTTGGAATACATTTCTGCAATAAAACAAATGCACGTTCTGTTTTGCTTTCGTTGAATTCCAGTGGTGAAAGAAAGCAAATACCTCTTTTATATATAAATATTTCTTTCTTTCTTTCTTTCTTTCTTTCTTTCTTTCTTTCTTTCTTTCTTTCTTTCTTTCTTTCTTTCTTTCTTTCTTTCTTTCTTTCTTTCTTTCTTAGCAGGATATTTATCAATCAAATAAATCAATGTGTTTAGTTTTGTACTCTTTTTCATTGTTTGTATCAATTTTGTATTTGTTATCTCAGCTTGTTCTACTGACAGACCTCTACCTTGAAGACAACCTTAATACTGTTTGTTAGTTTGTCCAGAAATCACAAGTCAAGTTTATTAGTTTGTTTCATTTGCCATTTGTTTTGTATGCTCATTTTATATTGTCCTTTTGAAGGTGTCACCACTGATACAATTTCAAGCATGCTCTTGCAGTATTCTCTGTTGCTAGCTGCATTTAATCCCTTTTACAATTTTAACTTTTATGTACTGTTTTAGAGATCATACTTCCGTGATTTTGTTCCATTATCATTTTGTTATTTATGAATTTTGGGGTCAGGCTCTTTTCAGTGTTGTGCAGTGACCGAGTAAGTGGCAATGGGCAAAAACTAAAACGCAGGGAGTTCCGTACAAACTTGAGGAAGAGCTTCTTTTACTATTAGACAGACAGAGCACTGGGACAGGGTGCCCAGAGAAGCTGTGAACACTCCTCTGGAGATACTCAAGGCCCAGCTGGACACTGTCCTGAGTGACCCACTGTAGGATAATTCCTTTGGCAGACAAGTTGGACTAGATTGGACTCAGATGTCCCATCCAACTCCTACAATTCTCTGATTCTGTGTGACATTGCAGCCTCCAAACTTGTTCTCTACAACCTTATCTCAGGTTTTTCATTCAGTTCTCCATAGTCTGCTATGCATTACATAATAATATTTCTTTTTTCTTCAACTTTTCTCACAGTGATTAGATTTCTAAACTGTAGCTCCTGGTTTTGCAGATCCCTTTAAAAGTATTACAGTACAAATTAGCATAGCACATTATTTACACTTTGTGAAAAATATGATTATCTTTCACTACTTCTCTGTATACTTAGTCATCCTTAAACCAAGACTGACAGGTGTCTGGATTTATTCCAGCATGTTTTGCTTATTTTCAGGACCTGAAGATGCCATTTGTTAGGATTCTTAAATTGGAGTTGGAGTCAGCATTGACATTTGTGATGAAAGTGATACTTTCACTGTGTGTGGCAAAAAAGAGTTTCATCCATTAGGGAGGTCTGTGTGTTCTATTCTTAGTTATTCTGAGGTAGTCAGTGTGATTATAAAGAAGGATTCACTTGAAAAATTTTGACAGGTCTGAAAATCTCCAAGCCCCAAAGCTATGTTCAACAACCATTTCTATCCCAACTTCTATCTTCTTTTTTTTTTGATATATATTTTTTTAATTTCAAATGTGGTGTGAAAGTGGCTGAACAGACAATACTTTTGAGGATGGTGCTGTTGCAACTTCTTTAGGAAACCTGCTAACTCTGGTATAGAATAGACACGAAATCTTGCACACTGTGGTAGAATTGGAAATACTGGAACAAGGTAACTGGCTTTTGAAAGTGCTTTTGAAAGTACTGGTGTAATGAATACTTAATGCCAGGATAAGAATACCTGTGTTAACAGGCTTTGTTAGTTGTGATAGCAGGTGTTTATGTGCTGGGATAGTTCAGGGAGGTTGATAGCTATGTTCCCTTGCTAGGAACAGTAATCTAATTAACACAGCTGCCAATCCAGGAAATCTGTATCTCTCTCAAAGTTGCAGAATAAAAACATATCACCCTGTTTTGGGCTTCTAGTAGGTCTGTGCAAAATCAGGTCCATAGGCAGGAGGAATTTAGGAAATAGATTTTAGAAGATCAAAAGTAGGAAAGTTTTCTGAGGCAGAGATGGATAAGATTTTGTTATTTTTTTTCTGAATAGGTGTATGACCCTGCTGAAGTGGATTTTTTTTTCTAAATCATCTGTGGTATCTATGATTCTGTTCCTTCCCTTGACGTTTAGACAGTTATGACTTTCAACATTTCTGTACTAGTGTTGACCCTACTAGAGGACAAATGGAAATGAATGATTTTGCAGTTGCTGAAAGAAGGCAGAAGCAAATGGCGGGAATGGAGACACTGTGCCAAGATGAAAAAAAAAAAAGAAAGAGCAATGACAACTGTGTGGGGAAGTCGTTGATGCTGTGATTCTCAAAAGTGAGACTATTTCATTTGGTTTTAGGGTAGTGTGCTGCTGTGATCATGTTCTCCAAGCCATAGATCCAAACTTAAAAATAAGTTGCCTTTCTGCCCTCTATCATGACCAAATTTGCTGAGGAGAAAAACACAAAACATTTGACCATATGCTCTTGTACAAAGCTCTGCACTGCTCTATTAAATGTGAATGGGAGAAGGTGTTTTTTTCTGGTTGCTTTGTTTTTCCCCGCCTTTTCCCCTGTCTCTAGGAAAGTGTCACTAATTGACGTGGCCTTAAGATGCCGCACCTTGCACCGCAGCAAGAGGGAGCATCGGACTATAAGAAGCATGTCCTGAATGCTTAGTTGATTTTTGTTTCAACTCAGGAAAAAAGATGGCAGGCCAAGTGCAATGTATTACAAGTCACACTGAACCTGTTAACTGCCAGTTAGACAAGTGACACAGAGTTGTTACTAACTGATCTATAAAGTGATACCAACTCATTCACATGTGTAAGAAGATTGCATTGCTATTTCTTTTCTTTCTCTTACTATATTTTTTTTTTCCAATTTTTGTGCTACAAAAACTCTTACGCATTTCACTCAGTTACTGATTTTATTTTATTTTTTATGGATAGTTCTTAGACTGCATTTTGACCTTGAAACTTGTAATTGTGTTTGAGTTTTCTTCCAACAAGCATCAACAGAAGCAAAGCTTGTTGTACTGTTTGGTTGAGCTGGTAGTCACTCAGTTGTGAGGCAAAACTGATTCTTGGCAAAGGTTTTATTATTTTCTTTTAATATGTCTTTCCTTTAGGTTACTTGGAAGAAAAGTGATAGGCTGAAGGAACTGAGCTTGTTCAGCCTGGAAAAGGGAAGGCTGTGGGAAGACCTCATTGCAGCCTTCCAGTATTTAAAGGGAGTTTATAAACATGAAGGAAATCAACTTTTTACATGAGTAGATAGTGATAAGACAAGGAAGAATGGTTTTAAACTAAAGGAAGGGATATTTAGATTAGATATCAGGGGAAGTTTTTTACTGAGAGAATGATAAGGTGCTGGAACAGGTTGCCTGGCAAGGCTGTGAATCCCTGACACTTGAGGTGTTTAAGGCCAGGTTGGATGAGACCCTGGGCAATCTGATTTATTATTTCATCTAGCAGTTATCAATCCTGCCTGTGGCAGAATGGGTGGAACTTGAAGATCCTTGAGTTCACTTCCAACCCAACCCATTCTATGACTCTGTGATAATCAAAACTGTAATCTTCCTTTTATTTTTATTATTCACAGAAGAGGAGAGATTTATTTTGGATTATAAGAGAAAATTCTTTACTCAGAGGGCAGTGAGGCACTGGTACAGGCTGCCCAGAGAAACTGTGGTCGCCCTATCCCTGGAGGTGTTCAAGGCCAGGTTGGATGGGGCCCTGGCCACAACAAGGGGGTTGGAATGAGATTATCTTCAAGGTCCCTTCCAATAGAAACTGTTCTGTGATTTAATGGGAGGTATTTTTATTTTTTTTAACCGAATATTCTTACATGCAGTGAATCCCTACGAGCTTATTTATACCAATACAGAAGAGAAATTTAAATGTTTTTATAAAGTATTTTTTACTCAAAATTGAGAAGTTAATCAGAAGACTTAAACGTGCAGCTATGATTTTACACTCAAATCTCGTCATAGAAGGGAATGCACTTTATGTACTGAACTGACCATTAGTTGGAGTGTAATTAGTCTTGACTTTCTAATAAAATTAGTCCATATTATCCAATTATTAAAGATTCATTAACAATATGGTAAAAAATTTATATATAATCTTTATCCTAACTGCCTCTGCCATTTTGTGTTATGCTCCCCTTTCCAGTACTCCCACAGCTCTTAGGACTGGCTTCAGATGTCCTCACAAATGGAAGATTTTACCAGTAGATGCCACCTTGGTTTCTCCAACTCTTTTTTAGTCTGGGAGTCTGCTTGAGGCTACCCTTTTGCATTTTCTTAAGTTTTCATGCTAGTGGTTCCTCCTAGTGTGCCAGGCCCAGCCTGGGATCTTGAGGCTGCCTTCCCCACTATGTTCCTAGCAGGGCTTTCTGTCTGTCCTGCCAGAAGACAGTGGGCTTTGGCTGTCACTGCCATGTCCTATTACCACCATGTCAAGGCCAGGTCCATCCCAAGGCCTTCGGCTGCCATCTGCCTGCCTTGCCTCTGGCCTTCTGCTGGTTGTGGCAGAACCCTTTTTTATGGGCTGGAGAGCATAGCATCCTGAACATTTGTCTTGGAAGTGTTACCTACTCACATAAACCATGTTGTTCTTTAGAGACCTTAAGTGAATAAGAGTTGTTCTCTGCTGGATCTTTTATATTTACCGTTGCTGGCATGTAGAAGATTGCATAATGTTGCTTTAATCAGAGCACTAGCTAAAATATTTATCAGTGTGAGAACATGGTCCTTTGTGTTTAGAACAAAAGTTCTTTGGTATTTTTAAATCCTTTAAAACTTCACGTGAATGAAACAGAAATCTCATCAGTGATCTGACACTGGTCTGTGATGCTTAACTGTTTTTGATGAGAAATCACAACAAGAAAAGAGTAAAGAGCAAAAGATAAAAAAACAATAGTTTTTAAAATATTCAGTCTTAAAACAGTCTGGGGGCAATGATAAAAGTTTATTGCTTTGTAAACTGATTTCAACATGATAGTGTGCTGCAATCTTATAAACAGAATTCAGAAACTCTTGCTGTGAATGTGTTTTGTGAATGTACCTGTGTAATAGACAAACTTTGAATGCTTGTTTTTCCAGGAATTTCTGGTGTAAAGTTTGTCCTGCACTAATGAAATTATTTGTTACTGTCTTACACTACACAGAGAATGTAGTAGTTGATTTCATGTTCTTTCCATTGTACCAATTTAGGAAACTCCAGTGAAATCCCCATGTTTTGAGCCTCCATAGAAAGCATCCTGCACATGACAGTGATTCATTTGTTGAATGGCACCAAGTAGAATTGCTAGTATGAGTTTTAGTAACTCGTTTTCCTCTTTCTTTTGCAGACTACGGCACTATTAAGAAAGTACTTGCCCCAATGAACCAGACTTCAAGCAGCTGCCTGCTTGAGGAAATTGAACTCCTGCCAAAGAGTCAGCGGGAGCCCATCAGGAGTCTTCAGATCCTGCACAGCCAGAGTGTCCTGTTTGTGGGCCTTCAGGAACATGTGATTAAAGTCCCTCTGAAGAGATGTCTGTTTTACAAAACATTCAGGTAACAACTAGTTTGTGTTGATCAGAGAAAAATGCTTGTGGGTTGCAAGAAAAATGGGAAGGAAAAGTGACTGTAAGTAGGAATCCAAATTAATTACCTTTCAGAACTATGACATTTTATGTGTACCGTTTATCAGAACTGTCTCTGGGGATGACTTCTCTTTGATCAAACAAGGAAATTAACTTCTCAAAACTACCACTTGATTTTAGACTCTATATTATAGCAGTTAAGAAATTTGAAGCACAGCATGCAACATTTTCTCTGTATTACCTAAAAGTACTCCTGGGCTGCAACACATTAGTGACTGTTAATTTCATCTGATTAGTTGTGTCTTCTCTTTGATGTAAATGTGGTTCCAGTAAGACAGAACAATTGTTCTGTCTTATGTCAGAGAGACTCTGAACCACTGTGATGATTTCTTGTGAACTGTGGCAGATTTATTTGGTTGTTTTATAGCTTGCTTTGCTTTCAGCTTGTTTAATATATGCTCCTTTGAAAAGCTTGTTTATTAAAGCAGATAAAAAGTCTGTTAGTTGCCTTCCTGTTAGTTGCTCAGGATCGTGGACGTGTATTTGTGAACCAGACAGAGACTATAACTTCCATGAAAGATAGTGACTACAGGTGGAGATGTTTCTAAGTTTGAGAGGGAATATACATTGGTCACAGTGAGGAGGTAACCACAGGATGTAGGTGTAAAGCTGTGGCTCTGTGACAGTAGAAAGAATTTTCCCATCACAATGTGTGAATTGATGTTATGCAGGAGGCTTCTGGAAGACTGCTGGTTTGACAATAAGATGAGGAAAAGCTGGAGCAGACTAGGGGAGTATTCTCCTTATTACAGTTCTTTACGAACTCTTTCTATCTATGCTGTCCTATATAAAATATTTTAGGTGGTTTCCAGTACAATAACACTGAAAGCTCCATTGGAAGTCCTGCAGTGCTCACTTTAGGGAAAATTTTTAGGAAGCTTGTACCTCAAGTTTTAGCTTAGATTAGCATTCAGAGTAGGACCAAGTTTTATCTTTGGTTTAGCCAGTTTAAATAGGGTATGTTTTTGTTTCCTTCTTAAGTGATGGGCTTATACATACATTGACCTGAAAGTAATGCCTTCTATTTATTTCCATGGAAACTACAACAGATATGAAGAGCACAGCAATGCTAACTGGTAGAGCAAATTCTCAGCTGCAAAACACTTTTTCAACATAGTCACCATTAGCTATGCATTTTCATCTGTGGTTTGCAGCAGTGGTGATGACCCACTGTTGCTTGTTAAAACATACCACCCACCACCTCAGTGTGCTCACATCCACTGTTTGATCTCCATAAACGTTCAGCGAGCATCAGTGAATGTTATCAGGTGGCATTTTTTATATTCATGGAGGAATTTAGTTCTGCACCATCCACACTTCCATGTCAGGCACCATTTTGTCAGACTGCTCCTCTGCTACCATCTGTTGCACAGCAGCAAAACGTAACGAAGCGTTGGTGGGACGGTTCAACTTCTACTTCCATACTGCCAACATTCCCTCTGACAGTGTGGGCCAACATACCAAAACAGGAGGCATTACTTTCAGAGCAACTCTTGTGTATTGGCAAAGAGAGGGGCCTGTGTGCATATGTGTATGTCTCTCTGGAGAAAGAAGATCTAATAATACCTTGTGTTTCTCTGTCTTCTTTAATATAACAAGATTATACTATTTGTCCTGTATAAGATACTGCATATGTTTTCATAAGCGTATGTGTTTATTTCAGCAAGAAAGATCCGGTTGGCATCCTGTGTTTTCTTAGAGACTATGTACTCATGGTGTTAATAGTAAACACAAACAGCTCAAAAAACCTGGGTGCTTCATATTCACATGAAACTCACAATGCCTCTTGGAATACTTAAAGGCTGGAGCTATTTTTGCACATGCATTATTAGTGAGGTGTGAACTCTGAAATTCAGGGTTGTGAGTACTGATTGCTTCTGTGGAAGCCTCACAGGATCTCTGGTACTGTGCTTATAGAAGCACAGTTCCTGATGTGCTTCAGGCTACCCCAGCTACAGGGTAAAAATATGCTTCTACCCTCATTGGGGAGAGCTGCTGCCTCAAGTCATAAACCTCATTCACAGTCATAGGCAAGGCATTCCTCTTCACGTTTGAGCAGTGGAGATTAATTGACTAGATTTTAAGAGCTTTAAAAAAAAAAGAGAAGAAGAAGTGTGGTACTGTTCCCATTTTACTGAGTAGAACAGTAGTTAAATGTCTCAAATCCTGCTCAAATGAAAGTTTATTACTCTGCCCTGAGGAATGTGAAACCTGATCTTCCACTGGAATGACTTACTCAGAGGAGATAAAATTATTCCTTGCGGGGTTTTTCAATTATCTCTTTTGTAGTTAAATCACTCTGCTTCGAATAATTAAATATTTGTTGCACCAAGTGGATTATCATCTGCACTTTCTTCATGGTAAAAGCTCACCAGCAATTCTGTTTGGTGAGAAAGGAGAAAGCTGTGATCTAGATGAAATAAGGCATCTTATCTATCACAGGGGAGTCAGATCATTAGGATAGTGCAGAGTTAATCTTTCTTTCACCTATCATTTACTCATGACTTGACTAGGCTTTTCCTGGTTTGTCATGCTAGAGCATTTCAAGGCTACTTGTTTTTGTGCATGTAGAGAGAGTGAAGGTACCGTACCTGGGGCCGTAAATTTCACTAGTTAATAAAATGTCTCAAACATAGTCACTACATTGGTGGATGTTTTAATACTCACATCCTTGTTATATGTTGCCAAACTATTACACTACAGCAGTGGGTAAATAGAGAAAAACCTTACCTCAGAAAAATGCATTGGGACAGTATGGTTCTTTTTTTTATATATACTTTTAATTTTTTATATTCACATTTATCATACTTGGAGTTGTGTGTCTGCACCAAGGCTATATTCTGAACATCCATCAGAATCAGCTTAGAGTTTCTTCCACAGATCAAGGGCATGTGTAGTCTTTAATACCTACCTCACATAATTTTTGAGAAGTAGACCACGATTTTGTATAAATAAAACCCTTAAAAAAGCCAAATGACTGAAGATGGGCTTACTTATCTGTGCTGTCTTTTTTACGCCAATAGTAGAGTGCTTAAGGTCTAATCTTTTCTAATGTTTTTGTTTAGGTTTGTTGCAAAGGTTTCAGACAATGCAGCTCAGTCCTGCTGTTGAGGAGAATATTCCACTAGCTGTTATCTCAATGTTGAGATAATTTTCTTGTGATTGTTTCTTTGCTTTTTATCTCATTATTCCTTGTTTTATCTTCATGCTTCTAAAGCATATTGTTATTCTTTTATTCACAGTTTATTATGTCTCCTTAGTTACTGCTCTGATATGCTGTACATATTTAGCTAATTCATATATCCATGTAAATTAATTCTTTCAGCACTTAATTGTGATGGATGTTCTAGTTGGTGCTTCCACACTCTTCAGCTACATGGTGCTGCCCTGACATCCCCTCTGGTCCAGGACAGACCTATTCCACAAGCTCACTGCTCTGCTCCTTGCTTCCAGTAGGTTTCTCTTCCCACAGACACTGCTAGTGATGACCCTTTAAAATGCTGTTCTACATTTGGTGACTAAATCTGATTTTTCTGGTGTTCAGAATACATTTTTATGCAGCCTTTGCTGCTGCTGTGACAACAAAACATATCTCAGGCAGAGCCTGTCTCTGCACCTGCAGTTTGGGTTGCTCAACCCTTTCCATAGTGCCATGATGCTTTTGTTGCTTATGAAATACCCATGTGAGTTATTTAGATCAGCAGTTTTCATGTGGAGTGCCTCCCTCTGAGTTCTCCTGATGTCTGAATAATTTTTATCACCCTACCATGGTCCTGATATTTCCAGGGATCCACTTGGGAAATAGTTTGATGTGTGATAATTCTCCAGTTCTCCAAAAATCCCTGTTCTTATGCTCCAGACAAAAAAAAAAAAGCAGAGCGGTTATCCTAGTTTAGTGGTACATGGAGCAACTCCTTCAGATGTGACCATTTTATTGTCACCTGGCAACTGCAATTCAAACACTTAACAAACTTTCATGAAAACCAGCAGTATTATTTGCTAGAGATAATATTTTCTCTAAGAATTTTGCAGCTCCCTGTAATTCTTTCAAGCTGAGTAGGTCAAGCATAAAATCCAAGTGACTTTTGCATTCCTGCTAATTATGCATAACTACCACTAATTAACTATAATATGAGTTAAATAGAATGATTATCATGAACAGATAACTGTTAAAATCACTGAAATTGCAGTGTTTGCTATTTACTTTGAAAGCCCGTTGAATCTGTAATAAGGAATAAGATGTGTAATGAGACTTCATACCCTGAAACAAAGAGCCAGTCGACTTTCTTTTATTGGCAGCTGCAGCCTTCAAAAGCAGCCTCAGATGACAGTAATTTCTCTGAGGCAAACCTGTCAACGTTACAATTTGTACTGGAGTTTTCAGTGCATCAGTTTCAAAAGTGGGGGCCATGAAAGGTTACATCAGCCCGATGTTCTGCAGAATCTTGCTGAGCAATGATCAAGGCTGTTATTCTTGATGGAAGATAGGTTTTGTGCACATAAAAGGCTTGAAATCTAAACTTACTTTAAAGTTATGTGTAAATAAATAAATAATACCAACCTCTGAAATCTTTGCTGATAGTGACTTCTCTGGTATAAAAAAGCACTGTTAAGTATTCACTTTTGCATTAGATGCTTAAAATAGTGCTGGGTTACTAGAGTGTTATGCTAATGAATATTATCATGGCTATTCCACTGTGACCTTGACATTTCTCTCTGCATTGTAGTCCATCACATGTATTTTGCCTTCTTTGTTAACCATCAGCTAAGCTGTTTGTACATATGCAAACAATAAGCAGATAAGTACTAAAAGAGGCACTAGATTAACGGGCAAAGCATAAGAGTTATTGCAAATTTGCTTGTGATTTATTTTGTTCCTAAAACTCCAACAAGATTATTGGATTAAGTCTTTTGAACACTTCTATATTCCTGTATTTTGTCTTGGCTATAAGTGTTGCTTCCCTGGAAGTATTCTCACTCTCACTGAGAATCTGTTTTCACTGTAACAAAACACAATAATTATGTAGTAGAATAATTATTCCTATATACTAATGTTTTACAAGATAGAACCTATAAAGCATTCTAAACTGTTACTAGATACTAATACATCTAGAATAGTAGAGGCCTCCACGTGGAATTGAAACTGCTATTTTGAAATACTAAATCCAGAAAGGTTATCTTTGGCTATCCAGGTAGATTTCCTTATTTCAAAATATAAAAACCTTATTCCAGTTTAAGTCAGAGAAACAGGCTGCTGCCTTAGACCTCCATTTAGTTGTGATATTCCAATTTGAATTGGTGAATCTGAAGTAATACTGAGAATAAAAATGCTTGTGTATTTGTCAGCCATAATCCATAACCCTGGCTGTGAGACTCAATGATATGCATGTCGTTGTTCGTTTTTTTTTTTAATTCAAAGTCTTTTTTCAGGTATCTGATACACTCCAAAGTTACCTTCAACTGGTGTTATCTTCAATTGGTGTGGTAGGGTCAGAAGAACAATGAGATAAGGAGCGGCTGAAAATCTTGATGTGAGGTTGACCTATATTTTAGTTTTTCTAAAGAACAAAGGTTTTGCAGAAAGTACCTTTATCTGTCTGGCCCACAAAATGCATCAGAGACAAGGTGGGCATTTACATTTTGCTGCAGCTGAGTTTTTTGTCACAATGCTTTGAAGTGTGAGATCGATGCATACATTTGTTATATTGTAAGTACACATTTTTGGCAAGCAGGAAGAAATTTTGATTAACAGGTAGAATTTGCAGGCTGTTCACAGTATATTAATAGCAGCAGCCAGATGAGGAAAAAGGAAAATGTATTTTCCTTTCAGTTTGTGAAATTGCAAAAAAACAAAAACAAAAACATATGGACAAAACTACGCATTTGCAATTTACATTTTATTAGAAGGATATTATTTTAAACAAAGCAGTAATATTAGAAATAAAAATATAGAACAGGTGTATGGTTTTTCTATGTCATGATGAAATTCATGCTTTTTATTTGCTTTTAAGTTTGAGGAGTTTTCAGTTCAGTATTGTTAGTTATATTTTTCTTAAAAATCATGTGTCATGTTTAAAGCAACCCACATTCCATGAGATCATTTCACTGATCACTTGATTTTTGACAAGTCTATTCTCTGAGAACAGAATTTGAATAGACTGGGTTTGTTTGTTTGTGTGTGTGTGTTTTCTTTTGCTCTTAAAAAAGAGCAAGTCTGGAAATTTTTTTATTTTAAAATGATTTAACATCGAGGACTGTAAGTAGTGATGTTCCCCAGGGTCTGGTCTTATTCAGACCTGGATGAATGGATAGAGTCCATCCTCAGCAAGTTTGCTGATGATACAAGGATGGGACGAGATGCTGACATAACAGAAGGTTGTGCTACCATTCTACAAGACTTGGGCAGACTGGAGAGCTTGGCAGAGGGGAACCTGATGAGATTTAACAAGAGCAAGTGTAGAATTCTACACCTGGGAAGGAATAACCACATGCATCGGTGCAGGTTAGGGAATGACTTGCTGGAGATGAGCTCCACAGAGAAGGACCTGGGGGTTCTGGTGAACTGCAAGTTGGTCATGAGACAACAGTGTGCCTTTGTGGCCAGGATGGTCACTGGTATCCTGAGGTGCATTAAAAAGTGCATGGCCAGCAGGTTGAAGGAAGTGATCCTCCCCCTCTACTGTGCCCTGATGAGACCACATTTAGAATGCTGTGTCTGTCTTTGGGCTCCCCAGTTAAAGAAAGGCAGGGATCTTCTAGAAGGAGTCCAGTGAAGATGGGCAAAGATGATAAATGGCCTGGGACATTTCCTTTATGAAGAAAGACTGAGTAACCCAGCTCTGTTCAGCCTGGGGAAAAGAAGACTGAGAGGAAGTCTGACAAAGGTTTATAAGTACGTACAGGAAGATGAGAGGCAAGTGTATGAGGCCATGCTCTTCTTGTCGGTGTGTAGTGATGGGACAAAGAGCAGTGGCCTAAAAATTGAACAGAGGAGGTTCCATACAAACATGCATAAGAACTTCTGTACAGTAAGGGTGACGGAGCACTTGAACAATACTCAAGACACACCTGGACATTTACCTGTGTGACCTATTGTAGGAAACCTGCTTTAGCAGAGGGATTGGACTCAATGATCTCTTGATGACCCTTCCAATCCTTGCAATTCTGTGATTCTGTGAATATACCACATACAGGACTGCTAGGTAGTCAGGCCAGCTTACTGTGTATCTCAGCTTACAGCAGTCTCTGTTGCACACTAGTTGTTTCCTCATGAGAGCTGTTTGCAACTTTCTTAATACTCTATAATCTTTTTATGGACAGTTTCATTTATTTGAAGTTTTACGGAAAATAAACTTTGCAGTTTGGAATCCATTATTGTCCTCAGTATGTATGAGGAACAGAATATTCTTGATGCAATGATGTGAAGTCCGGGCAGGATTCCAGGACAGGAGTCTGGGTGCTCCAGTTCTGAGACCTCAAACTGAGTGACTTTGAAGTCAATCTGCCCTTCAGTGGTTGTATTTACAAGTACTAGTGGAATTAGAAGTGATGATACCCTTGAAATGCTAAGGTACCTGCAGTCTCGTTAGTACTTTTAAGGATCCAAGCTATCCTAAATCTGCATCTGTTACCTTAATAATTCATTTATATTCTAGGATAAAGTAAACATCAACATTTAAATTCAAAAGAAGTATTGTCAGTGTGTGCTCTTTGATTTATTTTGCTTGTTCATAAACTTAAGTAAGAGGGAGCAACAGCAGTTTATACAGAGTGGCTGAGTTGGTTAAAGGATTTTATTTTTTTAATAATTCAGGTAAAGTTTAAATACAGGGTTCTAAATATTTGATACACATCTTAGATTGCTCTCATAAGACATAATAAATAATGGCCTACCATTTATGTTCTGCTCCAGTCATCTCTATCTTTAGATCCTCCTTCCTTATTTTGCATTTTTAGATAATGAAAATACTGTTACGTACGTGTATATAGAAGTCTAGTATCTACATGTATTAAGTCATGCAATGGATAGCACAGTGCCTTTGGAACATGAGACAGACTTTTATCTTCAGTTGTCTGTTCAAATTTGCAGAGAGGAATCTGGCTTCTCTGAAATGAGATGGTAACCTCAGTTCAGTTCCTGGTATACAGAGTATCCAGATCATAGTTGACAGTAATTGGAGCTAGGTAAGCGTGGCTACCTCAGTAGAAACTTTTGAAAGGGTTAAAAGATAGACATGTCCTCTAATCTTCAAAATGGTGTGTACAGTTTAAAGAGAAATGTACTTCATTGAACAGTTTCAGAAGATACATCTCTTATTTTAATAAATTTCCTGAGTAGAACGTAACAGTTAAAGAGGATATTGGATTACCAGTTAAAATGTATATTCATATAGGAATACATTTTCCAATGAAGAGATTTTAAAATCTCATTGAAATCAGTAGTATCAATATATAAATCTTGTTTTTATTTTTCTTTTTTTTTTTTTTTTACTTTTTAGAGCATGCATCACAAATTCTTCCTCAGAAGGCTTTCATTTTTGCCTCATTTTGTGTCTGAATAAATCAAATATGATTCAAGTAGAGTGGTTTTGCTAGCCTGATTGGTCATAATTTTGAAAGAGCTGAAGAAAATAGCCTGCTAATGAGGTAGGGCACAACTGACCAGGAGGGGCAAATAAAGCTAGCAGGACTCGTCACCAGGACTTTAAACTAAATTTGATGGGGGAAGGTGATGTGCTGCTGAGTGACAGAGAAGGAGAATGATCTCCAATAAAGGAGATCATTTGAACATTTGGTCTTGCCAATATTGGATGATCACTGCACTTAAAACTCTTTGTAATTTGCATCAGTTGTTCCCCTTCTTTTCTAGGTAGTTGATTGGAAATGTGCAGCCTGAGACACGTAGGGAGTTTTTCCTATTGTGTCTCTTACTCTAGGCCTATTTTGTAGATAGGAGCTATCTAACCACATAGTACTATCCATGTTGACACACATACTGTAGGAAGTAATTCAGTAAAATTTGTATGCACTAAGAATTCTCTATGATGCTATTGTAGAACAGCATGTGAGGGCTTTAATAAATGAGTATTTTATCAGTATTTTATGGGAGGAAAGCGTAGGATTTGTGAGGGCAGAATCTCAGGATGGCTGAGGCTCTCAGGGAACTATGCGTCCATCTGTTCCAGCCTGTTCTCCAGCAGGGACATGTCCAGGTGGCTTTTGGAATTGTCCAAGGAGAAGACTCCACAGCTGCTTCAGGCAACTTGTGCCAGTGCTCTGTCATCTGCACAGTTTATATGTATAACAGGGAGTTACATAAATATATATGCATGTATATAAAACAGAGTGTTTTCTGACCATTTTCAAGGAGTAGATCTTGTCATTGGATTTCTCTCAATGATGATGACTATAATTCTAAAACTGATAGAGACTCTTATGAACTGCAACTTCTGAAATCTTCCTTACTTAGAGTAAACAACATGTAATTTTTATGAATTGCTGTAACTGTAGCGATTAAGTACAAAATAATAGCTCTTGCCTACATACTGTGTCTAAGAAATTCAGTTTCATCTTGAATAAAATTCTAGCTATTTTTTCTGTTATTTAATCACTTTGTTTGTGCCATGCCATAATAGGAATCAATTTCGTTGCCTGTTTTGGGTCTATGAAGTATGAAGAGATGCCATGTAGTCAAGGATGAATGTTCATGTTTTCTTTTTGGTTTTCATTCACAGTGCATGCATTGGATCCCAGGACCCTTACTGTGGCTGGGACATGGTGATGAAGAAATGCACAACTCTGGAAGAAAGTCTGAGCATGAGTCAGTGGGAGCAAAGCATTACTGTGTGTCCAGTAAGTTCAAATTATCTCTTATGACTTTTGATTACATGTGAATCTCATGAAAGTGAGCTGCCATAAGATTTCTCAAGCTTACAACACTGTATTTAATAGCATTTTCCACAGTCGTTCCCATTAGACTTGAACAAGATATTTAATTTCTTTTCAAAATCTTACCAAATTATTTCTACTGATAAGATCAAATGATTTATAGTTTTTGTTTGTTTTTTTCTTTTCCCCCCCCGCAGGACAGTCTTTTTTTTTTTTTTTTCCTGTGGTGTCTGTATTCTCATTTTGAAAGCCAATGTTAGAGATAGACACTAATTCTGCAAGGTTTTTTAATCATTAAAGTTAGTGGTAGACGCGTACAGGATTACTCTTCGTTTCTACTTCTCCAGTATTTAACAACTAGTGTTACAGTCTTTTCTTTTATCATGAATGCCATAACTGCTATAAAAAGCCATAGAACATGTTTCAGTATCAATGAATTGGAGAGATGGACTGTGAAAGTTGAGTCTAATGCACATAAATGACAAGAGTGATAGCTGTTATAAACATTGTGTTAATATTTAAAAGGGCTTAACACTTCTCTTAAAAATATTTTGATTAAATTTAATATAAAATTAATACCTACAAAGTACTTTTTAGATCCCTCTTTTTTAGTGTGGTTTTAGTGTTGTTTAAATATTCTTTTACCTCACTACACACAAAAAAAAAGAAGGTTAAGATGGATCTTCCTTGTATTGCCCATGAAAAGGGAGTCTTTAGAACTCAATCCAGCTTTCAACAGAAATAAGGGATTCCTGAATTTGTCCTCACTTGCCACTGGAGCACGTATATCTATGAATTTGTGATTATATGACATCTGTGTCCTACTCTCTTTGTGCTTTAAAAGCTCATTCCAACATCTACATTCCTCTGTGAACTGTTAAGTTCTTTCACCTTCTTCTTGTGATCTCTACATTTTTGCAGCCGTCTTACAGAAACAAGTCACAACACTGATTTTGAGATCCTTGAGAACTAACTCATATTCTAATTACCCGAGTTTGACATTAAATAGTAATTTTTCAAACATTTTGGTTTAATCTCTGTATCTATGCTCTGACACAGTGGCCTAATAAAAAAAGAATCATGTCGAATTCATGTGCATTGGCATTTTAGTTCACATTAAGAATTGTTCTTTGGCTCCATTGCAAAGCACTCTTGAAGCGCACAGATTACATTATCTAAGGATAAAATTAAGCCAGAAATGAAACTCCAGCTACTACTGACCTTTTGATCCATGGCTAGAGTCGGTCCAAAGTAAGCCCCATAAAATGTGGATAGTGTATGAGTCAAGTCTTCCATATCAACTGTTCTATTTTCCAGATTTGTTGTTTATGTGATTTTTCGCTTGGCAATTTACACTTAGCCATTGTTTCACGGAAACTTTGACTTTAGTCATAAGTCCAGTTCTTGCCTCCTTGTTTGGCAAGTAACTAGATGTGCCACAGAGTATATTCAGTTCAAGGTGCGTGGAGTATTTCATATCTCTGCTGTAATCCTACAGAGTAAATGTGATTAAATGGAGGGTTAGTTGGTGGTACAGTAGTGTTGCTATATTAGGAAGGATTGCTGTAATGGGTTAGTTGGTTGGCTTATGCAGGAGCAATCTGCTAACTGTTTAATATTTGAATTCTGACACTGGCCCTTGTATTCTTCAAAGGATATAAAACATGAGGCCATGAGGAGGTGGAAAGGGTGAGATGGGTGATTTTAAAAAAAAGAACACAATTCTGTCCCATTCCATCAGAAAAAAAATATTTAGTATCTGTTACACTTGCATAGTATCTACCAATCTAGTCAAAGCATGGGAGCACCAAAGAATTGCTCAGAAATCCATCCCCTGCTCTGAGATTTACTCTGAATCCCAGGGATGAAAAGATTTAACAAGACTGAAAAGGAATTTTGGAGATGACCAGACTGAGATTGCATACAAAAAGGAAATTTTTAGAGCTAATCATCAAAATTCATAATTATTCTTTTACCACATTACTGTCTTAAATTCTTGAACTGCAAATAACACTATATTGAGCAAGTCTGAGAACTGCATAGAAACTTTCCTTTGAAATAACACTATATTCTGGCAAACTAAACTTATTACAGTTTTGTTCATCAAGGCTTTCAAATACTTATTTTCAGAGAATTTTTGTGTGTTTTAATTCACAGGATATACAAGCCAAACTGTAATTAACATTTATTGGCATTTCATAGAGCAGGAAGAGGTCTAATAGAGGTAGTTGAGCATCTGTGGCATTGTGTCTCTGGACTTTGAAGATCATTTGCAAGAAGTATAGTTCTTTTAGTTGTCTGGCTTTGATTTATAGTTCTCAAGAGGGTATTTTTGGCATGAATACCCCAGTTGTGAGTGCATATAGATAGTAATTAATGCTATAGCATCACATATCAGCTTTGAGCTTTTTCCAGTTGGTCAGATATTGTTGTTATTCATCTAATAGTTCATGTAATATTCATCAAACCTTTATAGTAATGAAGGATCTTGTTAATTGTTTTGTCAAAATATTTTCCAATGGTAACTCCTGCAATCCATCACTAAAAATAGGCTGACATCATCAGAGAGCTTTTACAATCAAAGTAAAAACAAATAATGATTTTGATTTTGTTTTCTTCTGTTCGATTTTATTCGTGTATGGAACGTGAAATAGCTTCATTTTCACAGCTCTGACAAACAGTGCACGTGGGAAAACAGAACGTATATGGGAACATACTTGGCTGCATTAGCAGCTTCAGAAAATACTCTAGGGTCACCAAATTGTACACAATGTTACCCAAACCATAGAGTATGTGAAAGATTTGATGATGAGTTCACTGAATATGTGACCTTGCCTCAGAGTGCAGAGGCACAAAATGTGGAGACAAGGTGGGTACAGAAAGACTCTAGACCAAGATGGATATCTGGGGGGAATTAGAAAGGAAGAATGGTTTAGAGGTAGTCGTAGAAAGGAAAGGGTGACAAATGCAGCATGATGCTGAGGGAAAGCAGGATGCATCCATGACAGGAAAATACAGCCATAATTCTGTTTGGTCATGACTTTGTGTAAGGTTGTGAAAGTTTAATGACTGGTGGTCTCACATGGATTAAGGGTTAAGATGGTCCATGATCAGTGTATTTGGCTTTCCTATTATGAGGGCTGCTCTGAAAGTAATGCCTCTGATCTTATTTTTCTGACTTATGACATCAGAGGGAGCTGCTGGTGGTATGGCAGTAGGAAGTGAACCTTCCTGACAATATTCCATTAGTTTGTTGCCGTGTGACAACTGCCAGCAGACGGACAGGCTGACAAAATGCTGTCTGACATAGAAGTCCATATGAAACAAAAGTCTGTCATTGAATTCCTCCATGTGGTAAAAAAATAATATTCTTCAACATTTGGTGAATGTTTCTGGAGGCCAAACAGTGGATGTGAGCAAAGTGAGGTGGTGGGTAATGCGTTTCAGCAGTGATGACAGTGACATGAAAGACAAACCATGTTCTGGATGGCCATGCATAGCTGTTATACTGTGAAAACAAGATTGTCTCAATCAGCTCATCCACACAAATTTCAGATTTCAACCAGGGAACTCTGTATGTTGCTGTTTGTGCCAAGTGAGTCCCAAAAATTCTCAGACAGGCACAGAAAGAACATCATATGGAAGCTTGTCAGGACCTGTCTATTCAATACAGGGCTGAAGGTGGCAGTTTTCCAGATCACATCATTACTGGCTACAAGACGTGGTGTCACCACTGTGAACTGGAGTCAGAACAGCAATCCATGGAGTGGCAACATGTGAATTCCCCCATTGAAGAAAAAGTTTGAGTTACAGCTCTCAGCAGGTAAAGCGATCCTCCTAGACTTCCTGGAACCAACATAAAACATCAGCTCTAACCATTACATCATGACGCTGACTAAGCTAAAGGTTTAAACTTGAGGAGTCAGGCCAGAGAAGAAGACAACCTTTTTTTTCCAATGCGATAACTCCAGGACCCATACCAATTTGAAGACCCTGAAGCATGTTGCCAGTCTTGGCTGGACTGTCCTATCACATCCACTGTATGCTCTGGATTTGGTACCTTCTGACCTCCATCTGTTTGGGTCAATGCAAGATGGATTTTGTGGGCAACATTTTCCTAGTAACAACACTATTATAACAGCTATGAAACATTGGGTCACCTTTGCTGATTCAGATTTGTGCAAGTTCAACATGCAGGCTCTCCTGCATCACTGGTGAAAATGCATAGCTAATGGTGGTGACTTAGTTGAAAAATAGTATCAGGTAGAATTTACTCTACCAAATAGTGTTATTGTGTTCTTTGTACCTGTTCTGATTTCCGTGGAAAATAAGTAGGAAACACTACTTTTGGAAAGACCTACTTATGAATTGTTTGATATCTCTTACAAAAGTGAGGTATGGGTTGGGAGAGCAGGTAGGTATCAGCAATTGTAGGTATCAGCGGAGGCTGCAGTTTGATGACCTTTGCAGGACAAAAGAAAAACTGAAAGAAGAGAAACCTGTTATCAGTATTTGCTTCAGAGCTCAAGCTTTCATCCAGGTTTCATGAATACTTTCCCTAACTTTTGGTGTTAATTATAATAACTGTAGACAAGTGCAGGTTTAGTTTATAATTTTAAGTGAAATAGTAAGCATATTTCTGTAAAGTTTAGGAATAGAAAGCAGGAAATACATTTTTGTATTTCTGAGCTCGTGTTGGAGGCATATCATTGCTGGTTTACAAACTGTATTAGAGCAGTAGTATAAGAGAGAACACGTATACTTATCAGTAAGTAAGTATTATGTATTGTATACTTGGTCTGAGCAAAGGTCAGTGAGTTATTTTTGTTAAACTGGTGTCAGCAGAATTTTGAAGTAATGAATAATGGTTACTTTTTTTTGACTGAAAGCTAAAATACAGCAATTAAACATGGTAAGTCCATTAGCATTTAAGTGATAATGTTGCCATCATTTCTACTTATGATCACAAATTAGTAAAGGTTAGCACTTTGCTAAAAGAATTAATGGTACAAAATCTAGATTTGTAAATGGAGATGAATTCTCCATTCCCTGGTCTAATTGTGTTTAAAAGTTTCATTATGCAATTTGAACTAGCACATTTTCTTTCAACTGGGTAATGAGTTCTTAGTAAGATGTTATGGCTGCATGATGGAAATATTCCCTTTGAATTAAAAACACTTTGACCCTCCCAATCAGAGGTGTTTAGAAGTGTCTTTTGTGGGAGCAAACTGGCTCTTCATGAAGAGTTAGGTGCCATGTATGCTTTTAAAACATGTTTTTATGATAGATTAATATAATTACTTCTAATGTTTAGAGAAAATCATATTTAAAAGTACATTTCACTTTTTTTTTTTTTTAATGGTGCTATGAAACATGCATTGCAAAAACTTTGTCAAATAGAGATACTCATCTTGAGAATTTCTGGTTGATTCAGCTGTTTTTCTTACCCTAGGCTATTATCCTCTTCTGCCTCTTTCTTTTAATCCAGACTCAGATTTCCATAAGAATTCTTGCACATGCTGTTTTACAATCAGTACCCTGGTTCCTAATCATGGGCAAATTTTAGGAAATAAGAAACGCTGTCAGCAGAGGATAGTTGAGAATGTAAAATACAGTGAATAACAGTAGGCAAGCAGAGTTGTGAAAGGGAACACTTAGTTGTAATTATTGTTTTTGCTATAATGTTGGCATCCAGTGGCCAAGATCAGTAGGAGGTGATAGGAATCCTACAGCTGTAGAAATTACAAGGGAAGTGTACTGTCTGGAAGCTATACATCTCCAGTAGAGACTCTTATTGTTGATGACTGAAAGCTTTACCTCCATGTACTTCCGAATTAAGGGTTTGTACAAAGCAGCTGTCAGGCCTCAGGTTGGTTTTTCTGTTGTTTTTGTTCCTAGACAAGAAATCTGACAGTGGATGGACATTTTGGAACATGGTCGCAGTGGAAACCATGCAGTCACACAGATGGTGCCAGCGTTGGCTCCTGCCTTTGCAGGACCCGTGTGTGTGACAGTCCAGCTCCTCAATGTGGAGGGTGGCTGTGTGAAGGACCAACCATGGAAATTGCCAACTGTTCCAGGTAAACAAAGCAATTTCAGGTTCTATCATTCATGTTTTTAAAAGTTTTTAATTTAAACAGAATTAAATGTACCCTTTCAAATCTCATCTGCAGTCCACTGATCTGTTCTGTGCTTGAAGCAGCTCATAGCAAAGGCCACAGCAAACGAAACATTAGGAAAGTCTCTCTCAAACACTGTGGCAGAGAGAATGAGCAAAATGGCAAGCAGTGATTTCAAATGCAGTGTACCGAATTATATTGTCCTCAATTAATTTTAACAAAAGCTAAAAGAAAAACAGATCAATATTAGGTAATAGCTGAAGTATGATATTTTTCTCAGTTGTGTTCAGCTCTGTAAGTCATAAAACTTTTTTTTTTGGAAGTCAGAACTGTTTACTTTTTTCACTTTTTTTGGCTTCATGTCACCATTGTGTTCCTTCATCTGACTTGGAAAAGATGTTTCCATTATATCTCTTGGTAGTATCATGACATCTGGATCTGTTGCCAGCCTGTATGCCACTTCTTAGCCAATCTTTTGTCACAGTGATAGATAATTTCAAAGAGACTCAGAACACTGCATACTCTGAATTGCATTTAGGGTTCATCTTTAAAACATTTTGCATACTTTAGTTGCAAGATGAAAAATAAGCTGGTCCCTTCCACTTATTTTCAGTGATTCTTTCAGTTTCTTGTCTCTGCTTTTTTGTTTTGCACATCATGGTAGTGAATAAAACTGATTACCCTTCCACACAAGATAAATGCAAGCTCTGTTTGTGGAAATAGTAAATTTTAGAGAAGTTATTAGAAGTAAAAATATAATATTTAACATCAGGAGAATGTTAGAAAAATGTGCTGTGGGATTCTGAACGATCAAAGTTTGTCGGGCTTAGAAAGGAATTAAGAACACAATATGGAATTTGTTTCACATACTGACATTGGCAGTATTATACTAGTATTTGGATACCTTATTACTGTTAACATATTAATGTATTATTCATAGTTCATAGAAACTCAGAGATCTTGTTATTTTCCCACTTGAGCAAGACATTCTACTGACTGAGATCTTGCTTCTTGTCCATTTTAGAAATCATATCTGACTTTTTTCAAATGTTTTTTTTTTTTAATTTGTTATCAACTTTTTATCCCTTATAACAATAGATCAAGATCAATTTAAATTGATGATAATTGTGATACATTGCTGGAGAAAGCTTGTGTCATATTTATTATTGGGTTTAGTTAGATTGGAAAAATATGCTATTAAAATTTATTTTCAGAACTCTTGTACAGAAGTTTGCAGATCAGATTTACCCTGAATTAAGTGACTGAAAACAACTAAACAGAATTTTGGTTGATGCTGTGTAGAGTCAGGAGTTGGACTTGATGGTCCCTGTGTGTCCCTTCAAGCCAGGGTAGTCTGTAGCTCTATTATGTCTTTGGACTTTGTTTACTTCTTGTGTAATGTGGTCCTTGCAATGGTTGCTGATCACAAAGCAAGGAATATGGAAGAATCAGAGCACTTTATTTTAGTTTAGTATTCTTTAAGAAATGGAACACGATGCGATGTCAGTGATAAACTACGGAAATATTAATGGGTCAGATTCTGCTGTCAGTCGCACCTAATCAGCCATTCGCTATGTATAACAGATGACAGAGCCTGAGCTTTTTATTCTACCAGAAATGGAGGCTGGACACCGTGGACTTCTTGGTCACCTTGTAGTACCACTTGTGGAATAGGCTTCCAAGTTCGTCAGCGTTCCTGCAGCAATCCAACCCCTCGGCATGGAGGACGTGTCTGTGTGGGACAGAATCGTGAGGAGAGGTGAGTCAACTTTTTTCTACCATCTGCTTTAATTTCCTCTGCTCAGCTGTAATCCATAGAACATTTTCTCCTTTACCTGCCTGGTGTTTCTTTTCCTCTTCTTTCATTCTCTTGAATTCCGTGTGCCACACAGTAGCAATATTCCCGTTAGGAGGGATGTGGGGCTGCAGCAGTTCTTTCATCTCTCACTTAGCTGCATCTCGTCTGAGGCAGCTGAGCTCCTAGTGCCAGAGAACTGTGCTGAAGCAATGTATTGCTGCCCCTTGAGACCCTGAAAATTGATTCTGCTGGAAAATTGATTGCAGTATGTTTAAATTGTAATTTGCCTGGGCTCAAGACGTGGAGTTCAGAGCAAAATATAGTAAGGTCACAGCACTTTGTTACTGATGCCACGAGTTCATGTTTTCTGTCTTAAATGAATTAAGTTTCTATATAACATGAAGGGAAGTTTCAAGGGCTTTGTCTCATACTCAATAAATACAATACACCTAGACTCAAATATCTTCTAGTAAGGTTTCAGACATTTCACTTTTTGTTTGTTTGTTTTGTTGGTTTGTTTTTGTTTTTTTTTTTACTTGTTTGCATGTATATTAATCCCTGAGCAGATCAAGTCACCTTAAACACTGATTTCCCTATCTACTGCTTTTTCACCAGACTGAGCATTTTATAATAGCTCAGAATGTGAAGTTCAGGCTTCTAGTTTAATTATACATGCCCTCCTCCAAAGTCTCTAATTTGTAATCTATATGCTGATAATTTTAGCCAAAATTAAATATTTATTTAAATCAAACTAGAATTCAGATAAGCTACAACTCTTAGATGTGTCTATTATCATGTTTCCTGAGGCATGCCAAAAAGCATAGGTATCAATTAGAAGTTGGAGTACTGCAGTCATCCATTCCAAGAGATGTACACAGATGCATTTTCCCTCAGTATGCACTTGCTTCTTACTTCAGTGTTTCTATAAAATACCTTCTGATAACCAAAGAAGGGATGGTTCTGTATCCTGTACTGCTGTCAGATCAAAATAAGATTCAGTAACCTTTATGGTGAGGGGAGATTTAATTAAACACTCATTCTGGCATTTCCTAAGATGAAAAGATTCTAGTGAAGGGAAGCTGCATCACAAATTTATGTATTAACATGAGATCAGGGTCTTTCTAATTCTAAATGTAAAGGGCCAGTATTGTATAACGTGAACACTTGCTTTTTCAAAGCCATGAATATTTACCATTTCATCATAGAGGAGAGCATTTTGTTATTTTGGAAGTTGTTTTCTGAAAAAAGGTTGCTAAATCTAAAAACTGTCCACCAAATGTAAAATTATGTCTGCTGTTATATAGATTTGTTCCAGCATGAATAACAGATTTTCTTGAACTGAGAGTTCAGTCCAGGGCAGGACGCAATAAGACTGAATGTAGAAAAAGAGTTTAGTTTGAATAGAGTTTTTGGTGATGGACATGAATGTTAATAGACATTGTTTGTCTTAATTTTAGCACTGAATAAAAGTCCAATATGGTGTTTCAGAGAAATACAGAAAGACATGATAAATACTTATCTGATTATAAAATAAATGTCCAGTGTTAAGACAATGGATACATTGAAAAAGCTGTTACAAAATGGGAAGTGATACTTAAAATGAGATAAATAATAACTCAGAAGGACTGAAATTTGGTGTGTAGTTGTTCTAAAGAAACAGAGATCTTACGTTGCTCTGTTTTTTTAGCCTGCAATTTACTTGTCCTTTCCCTGTCATCTAGTTCAGCAGTAATCTGGAATGTACTACAGGGTGCCTTTTTCTCTCACAGTTTCTTTGTCACTGTTTCTTTTCTCCTTGAAACAACCCCCGCTCCCACCAGCCCTGCATCGCCATGTCTACCCTCCTCTCATTTACTAGCTCACCCACGGCTAATTTTTCTGTCTTGACTGATTTTCTTTAGGCTATCTATGATGCTTCAGTATACCGATACTTCCATATATATTTTATTTCAAGAAGATTTGGTTTGTTAGGGTGTTTTGACATATCATTTCTAAAGCAAATTTTCTGGAAGAAGAAAGTGCCATAGTGCTCATTTCTCGTGATTATGACAGTGTCAAGTCAAGAACGTGGATCAATCTTTTCAAAGCTGTAAGAAGCAGAGTCCTGGGAAACTTAGCCAGGGCCCATCCTACCATCCACAGCAAGCCCGGAGATGGAGGCCAGTTTCTAGATGATGGGTGGTATCATTGTTCTGAGGCAGGTCTGAAATCTGGCTGGGAATCCGAACTACAGGCCACATCTGTTGGTTACCAGGCAGGCCTGTAGCACCAAGGTCAGAAACCAGTCCACATGTTGAGGTCTGAAGAAGGGAGCTCCATGGTGGGCCAGGCACCAAGCAAAGTACTCCTCCAACAGTGCTCAAGGTACTGTTGGAACAATACAACTCCTGGGCCTGTTAGGTGTAGAAAGAGGCCCCAGATGAGATTGACTGGGGCCATTATGGCTTTTTGATGCCTTTGAGGTTCTAACAGTTTGTGGAGAGTTTTGAGCTGAAGGCTATGGAGCACCAGAATTTATAATAGTCATAATTCACTGCTTCCCTCTAGTGCCTCTGCATTGCATGGACACTGAGCACTTGAGAACTGGACCTAAAACATTTAGGCAGACTGAGTAAATAGTCCATATTCAATAGTTCATAAGAAATGTTTAGCTTGTTTTTTGCATCTAGGGTACACCAATCAGCAGCATCTCAGATTTTCTCATGGAAAGTATATAAATAGCCTAACATTTTACTTTCTTAATGGCCCCAGCCCATGAGTAAAGTGAAAAAATGTGTAGACTTAGTAAAAATTAGTAGTAAATGATTAACAAATTGTGCTTTTGTCTTTATTAAAGCACATATTCATGTCTCCTTCACACGTTTAAGAAGCTTAAATAAGAGATTCACTTTCCACAGTTAACATTGTGCAAAGTTTTGAAACCGCTTTTCAACAAACACAGTTCCCAGCAGAAACAGAATTCCATAAAAACAAAACACAAAAAAGGCTGTGCATTGCTGAGGTTGATTCTTCTACAGATGTGAATGAATATTCAGTTTGATAATATTTGTTCATGCTTTAAGGGGTAAATGTCAGACTAGGCTATGCTTGTTTAACCTCATGAAAGTTGAGATCCTACAATACCAAATATATCAGATAGATCTGCGCTTGCTGGTCTTTCCCTTGAAACCAGT
Organism: Odontophorus gujanensis; assembly: GCA_013399175.1. Taxonomy (NCBI): domain Eukaryota; kingdom Metazoa; phylum Chordata; class Aves; order Galliformes; family Odontophoridae; genus Odontophorus; species Odontophorus gujanensis. Next base: position 146,376 of record VXAB01011479.1, on the reverse strand, counting down.
AGGAATATTTACCAATTTTAAATTTTGCAAATAGGTTAAGTTTGTGTAAGCTGTGTTGCTTAAGGGTGGAGGAGTGGAAAACACTCAAAAGATAGCAGCAAATACTTGGATTACAAAACGAATTCACCTTGTAGAAATAGGTCAGAAGTTCAGCTGGTGTGTGCTTGGACAGAATATGGAGAGGGAGTAAAAATAGAATGCTAACAGATAACACTGTATTTAAGTGTCAAGATTGAAGATGTCCAGATTAATTCACTAGGGCCTTAAAAATTTCTGCTTGTTGTTGTTTTTGTTGTTGTTGTTGTTTTTCTCCTCTGTGTAGAATATTCATTAAGCTCTTGAAAACTCAAGATTTTAGACTATAAACTCTGTAGTGTCCTTTCTTGACTTTGCCAGTAAGAGAAAATATTTTTCTTATCCTTTGTGAGGAAGATGCACTAGGTACAGACTCCTTAAGTCCTTTGGTCTCCCTCTTTTCTGTGCAGAAATGAGTGATAATAGAATGAGAATCCATTGCTTCCAGTGACTGTAGTCTTATTCCATAACAAAGGGAAAAATTAAAAAGAAAGCAAATCAGGATTAGAAAAATGGATTGGTTGTAGTTAAGGAGTAAACACTAAAAATTCTGGAAATTTTCTTATGTACAAGATTAGAAGCAGTAGATATTATCACCTTTTACTTTGAACACAATCTTCAGCAGGTAGTCAAATCTCTCAATTTGTTTCCAGAAGGAAGAATGACTGAGAGTCAAGTGTTTCTTGATTGTAGGTCTGCTTATTTCTGTACAGTAGTACAAACAAGCTCAATCTTCTTTAGCAGAGCAGATCAAACACAAGAGGCCTTGGGTTTTCCATTGCCCCCATTGTTGCCCTTCCTGCTGGGAAGTGTGTGCTCCCATGCTCCTCAGCTTCTCTGTTCACTCCTCCTCCACAGAATTCCCTGAGAGCATATGCCTCAGCCCCCACCACCTTCAGTGGCCTCCTGGGAGGGGATTTTTGTTGATTCAGCAATTTCATTCCAGAAAGGCATGTGCATGTGTCATGTGTCTGCCTTCAATTAAAACATTCCCATCAATTTCAGCACAGTCTGTGCTTCCTGTTAAGTCAGCAGCTGCAAACTGGGAGTACTTACCATATAATAGTATTGCATATGAATGGGTGAACAGTGATTATGATTAGTTTGTTTTCCTTAAATACACGTTAGCTTGATACTGTTCAAAATTAAGAATTATATGACTAAATAGAATCTCTTTGTTGAATAAAAAAACGTTTGTAATTATCCTATAATTAACCTGTTTTGGTCAGTGATGCATGACAACACTGAAATAATTTGACTTTTTGTAGCATTGAAATAAATAATTGAAATAAATTCCAGTTGTACTAGAATTGTCTGGAGTAAAAACCATGAGTTACTCTAGGACCCTAGTGGTTCTGGATGTATCTAGGCAGGGGATGCTCTTCTTTCCCCCAGTATGACAGTTCCTTTATTAGGAAATTTAAACTTGGATTCACTCTAAGAGAAAATGGGAAGGTCACTGTATAAAACTCACATTTCTCTAGGCTGTTCTTCCTTCTGACCTCATTGCAGTTAGAGATGGGATTAGGGAAGAGGGCAGTGGTTTCACAGATCTTTTGTTGAATTACTATAAAATGTTAGCCCTGTGGGTCCTGAGAACAAAATTAAGAGGGGAAGAAAGAGCAAAAGGGAAAAAAAAAGGTTACTGAGTGACTTGAAATGCAGCCAAAAAGAAATATAATGAAGCTTGGCTCAAAGCTCCTTGCTACGGGACAGCACTCAAAGCTCAATTGCAGGGATGTCTCTAATTCTGAAAACATACCTGATGTTTTCAGAGGTTGTCTGACTTAAATAAAAATAAAAATAAAAATCAACTTTTGCACTGTGGTTTCATTGTTTATTTGTTTGTTTTTTCCTTTTCTGAAAAAATGTAACATTAACAGTCAGTTCAGACGATTTGATTTTTTTCCCCTGAAGTTAAGTATTTACATGGGCATATTAGGGCTTTTTTCAGTTTCATTTTTAGTTCCATCTGCATGCTTTAGTAGTGTTGGTTAGCAGAATTGCCAGCATTTGAGGATCTTCCTGAGTCAGTTTTTAGACTTAATTTCAGTCTTCCACTTGACAGCAGGTGATACAGCACAATGGCATTACAGAAGCCACTGTGTAGTGTCAGAAATTTCATCTAAGTGAGATCTGTCACACCTGACTTCAAGTGCCCTGTGTGTTTATGCTGAACTTCCACTATCTTCTGTGGAAATCTAGTCAGTACAAGCAGTGGAGATCAGAGTAATATTTCTCACTCTAGTTTATATTCCTAAATTTGATCAAATGAATCATTCTAGCTCTGTGCTTTGCATCAACATATTTTCCATTGACTGTATAAAAGCATAGCTATTCATCTCCTGCACAGCCTTTATAGTTAATGGAGAGAAATCAATATACTGAGTACTGTATTTCTGTGACCTTTGCATTACAGTGCCATAAATCATGTTTTTAAAATGATTACTACTTTTAAAATAATTACTACTTCATTTCTAGAGAGCTACATAGCATGTGTCTATTTCATGGTGAGAAAAATTCCACCCTTAATTTCAATTTTTGGGCGACTGAATATCAGTAATTGTACATTTCATGGCAGACTTGCTTAATCCCGTTTGTGTATCCCAAATTAATTTAACACATCTCCATTAAAAACTAATTAAATTATGCAAAATATGTACTCATTGGAATAAATAAATGGTGATGTTGCATGTATATTTCATTGGGTACACATTCTCAGCAAATGATCACAGAGTTGAACTATCACAAATATTCCCATAAATGAGTACATGTGATGATATACAGGCAACTATTTGAGTTTTGGGGGAGGAATACCCAGTCACAGAAAATTCATCTGCATCTTTAGGAATACATAGCATAATATGAACTGTAAATTTCAAATAATGAATATACAGGAGAAAAAGAGAAAAGATAGTTTACACACAAACAAGATTGAAAAAACCTTTACTCAAATCATACACAGAAGAATTCTGAGATAGCAGATTCATAAACATTGAGGATTTTTTTTTGTTTTTCCTCACTGTACTGGAGAAGAGCAGACAAGGACAATACAAACCGTTAATAGTTTATTTAATAATAAAGACAAAACTAAATGTCACTACCCCATTTACCCCACTACCAACCTTTTAAGTTTTAGTGGAGTTTCTCAGACCTACTGACAAATTTTGAGTGATAGACTCCAGCATTTGTGGTAAACCCACTGGTGTGTGTGTGTGTGTGTGTGTATGTAAGAATACATATATAAAATACACAAATAACAGGGTGTTTTTGTATTTTAGTTGTTTATTTTCTTTTTTCCCTACAGAATTCTGAACATGCAAGACCTAAAATTTGGACTTGATGATCTTGGAGGTCTTTTCCAACACTGGTGATTCTATGACTTTGGCACCTCTTAGAACCCTATTCACAGAATCACAGAATTGTAGGGGTTGGAAGGGACCTCTAGAGATCATCGAGTCCACCCCCCTGCCAAAGCAGCTCCCTAGCCCAGGTTGCACAAGAGAAAGAGATTCCATCACCTCTCTGTGCAGCCTGTGCCAGTGCTCCGTCACTGCACTGGGAAGAAGTTCCCACACACATTTGTGTGGAACTTCCTATGCTTCAGTTTGTGTCCACTTCCCCTTGTCCTATCATCACACACTGCTGAGAGGATTCCGGCTTTGTCCCTTTGCCTCCTGCACCTTATATATTTACTATTATATAAATGTCTAGTTGTAGTAACAATAGCTATCCCATAGTTAAATATTCCTGCTTCTCTTCTGGATCTGGTATCCCCCTGAATCAGTTTGTAGTCTGCTGGAAAATCCTTCAAGAGTTATAATAGCTAAAAATACCATTTAAAAGCTGAAGTAGTAACACTATCAAAACAGCACAGTTCTGCGTGCCTAGAATCAATGTTTCAGATTTTATTTTACTCATAAAAGCAGAGACACTGTAGAAAAGAAAAGGAAGGTTAGCTCTCTGAAGAGGAGAGAGTTGAGTCCTAATCAGTGCTTATCTAGTAAGATAAAATACTGCTTGCGTAAATGCTTACCTTTTGTTTGGCTGACTCACTTCTCCTCCAGACAAAGAGCCACAATTGTTATTATTAAAGTAGTTGCCAGCATTGCTTATGTGCAATGGCATGGTTGTTTTGCACAGACTGTATAAAGGCTTTGCATAAAGTAAACAAATGCTTCAACAAATGTTTAAACTCTGTGCAGTGTGACTATTGTTAGCTCAGTGTTTCATGAATAGAGAGGGAATCATTATGTAAACTATTTGCTTGTAAAAACCTCTCTCTCAATCATCAAATGAGCAACCTGGGAAAGGTGTTGTCTTGATAATGAACAGATTTTTTATTCCTTGTTTGCTTCTTCTCACAGGTACTGCAATGAGCATTTGTTGTGCCCACCTCATGTGTTTTGGACAGGCTGGGGCCCATGGGAACGCTGCACTGCTCAGTGCGGAGGAGGGATTCAGGCTCGGCGGAGGACATGTGAAAATGGTCCCGACTGTCCAGGCTGCAGCGTGGTAAGTTATTCTCAGCTTGCTCTTCAGTAGATATGCGTGCGCCCATATGCTGTAGCTCTCACGTGAGTTACTAGAATGTATTTGTCTCTGTCTTGCTCAAATGTGTTGAAATTCTTACGATTTATCAGAGAAATATATATCATTCAGTTTTTATACAATATCATCTAGAATATGGGCTTCCTGAGGCAAGATTGGTGTGGATAAGGGATGTGTCCTTGGCACGTTTATAGCATTTTTTATTTTTATTGCCAGAGTACATAGGAACTCTTGCAATGAACCCAAGGCTCTGGTTTCTCAGGTCCTTTGCAGTAAAGAAGGATAAGTTTAAAATCTAAAGAAGTACTAAGACAGGAAGTGAATACAGATTACACGGAACCACCAGCAAGTGCTGAAGTAAACCTGAGTAGCGACAGTGATCTTACCATGACAGTAGCCTAACAGCTGCCAAGTTTCAAAGCTACTGTAGGACAATTGTAAATGAATAGAAATACATTGTGGATGGCTTGTTTATGAAGACAAACATATGGAAAAAGTGTATAGGGTTTTCTTCTTATGTCTGAACAAGCATAGATATTACATTTCATGAAATGAATACATCAAAATGGAACGTTACTTTCTTAAAGGTGATGAGATGGTATGTAGCAGAGCATGGGTGAGGGAAACCCAGCAGCAGTACACGGTGAGCAGGGTGACATGTTCACTGCAATATAGTTGGAAAACTATCTTGGTGTGGATATTGCTGAATGGATAATACTGTCAAAGCTAAAGGAAAGGATTTTGTTGCTGGACCATTAGAAACTAAAGGAAAATCTTAGCATGTGTAGGTGAATATCAGTAGATGAACCTTGCAGTGCTATTTCATGGTGCATCTAAATTGAATTCCAGTGATGGATTGTCACTGAAGGGAATATCATGTAGAAAGCATACCTGGGGTGAAAATTTGAAGTGGGTGAAACTGCAGGAGATAGATACTACTGCTGAATGACAGAGGGTATTGTTAATCTCCCCAATGACTGAAAACAAGCACGACCCAGAGGAAAGCTGGCAGTTCTGTTTTAGCCATGTAGTGTTTAATGGCCAGACCTAATGTTGCATGCTTAGAAATATGTAATGAGCTTTGTTCCAGAAAGCTAAATACGCAAAAGAAAAACTCTTTTTTTCCATATATTAAACCAATTTTTACATGCTTTAATTTCAAAGAGTTGATTAATTCTGTGGTTTGTCATGGACTACTTGCTAGTTTGGTAGTAATTCAGTACTAAAGAATCATTTATTAGCTTTCTTAATTTAAAGATTTTCTGTGTGTATTTTCCCAGAGTTTGTTCTCTCTTTAATATTCATTGTGGTGTTAAAATTGAATTTTCAGAAAATTGAAAACATTCGGCAGGTTTGTTCTTGTGTTTCAGCAGAACTATAAGAATTAACCAAATAATTTATAAACATTTGTTTAAAAAATATTAGTTTCCCCCCTGATGTTACACACACACAAAAAAACCAAACATATGGAATGGATCTATTGTTAAACCTTTATGGAAAGCAAAGAAAAGAACACAGTTTTAAAGTTTTCTGTCTCGATCATTCCTGTTTATCCCATCTTAGTCCCCATACAGGAAAGAATTATTTTGTTCTGTGCACAATTTTCTCATGGACTGTAATGAAAATTATGTCACTGATTTTCTTTGTAAGCTGCATGAAGAAAATAGAAAATCTTCTTGTAAAAATGTTGTAACTATAACTGATTTGAGGTTATTGTTACTAGGATTTATAATTTATGTCTTTGGTGTAACAAAACAGTTACCAGTGCGTCCGTGGATGTTTGGTTGTTCAGAAAAGCATTCACTTCTACTTAGGTACCAATGGAAACCAACCTAAAGTTGAAACCTGTTATGAGCCCTGGTGTTCCTGTGAGAAAAGGTATTCTACTTGTAAAATCTGTCTTTTGTTTAAGGCTCAGTGAACTGGAACCTGGAAGTAACCTGTTTTGAGTCAAAGGTTTTGTAGCCGTTGTGGGACTTTGTGGATAGGTGTCTTGAGAACTACTTTATTACTTCTGTATTATTCCTAAGAGATTGATTTTTTTTCCATTAATGTAGGAAAAAGCTATCTGAAATACTTTTATGACTTCTTATAATTGTTAGATGAATCAGATATTCATATTAATAAAATTCTAATGAAATAAGAGCAGTAAAATTAAAACCTACTTATTCATCAGTTTCTTCTACTTCAACCATTTTGTTTTGGTATTAGAGTGTGTCCTCTAAGAGAAATAAAGCTGTGGATATTTACCATAGTTAATAAAGAAGAAATTATTTTTGCCCTGTTACTACCAATTTACTATCTTTAATAGATGTAATAAGGGTACAAACTTATGTGGTGGAAAATATTTTCTGAGTTTCATTTGTAAAACCTTTTTTTTTTGTGTGTGTGTCTCAGAGAACATGGATACCTAAATAATCTCAGTAAGACTTACAGTGAAAGTGGTAGTAGTATTGTACACTGCTTACTGGATATCAGATCTGGAGTAGAAGATACTCTGAGCCAGAATTTCTCCAAGTGAATTAAAGGCATATCTGAACATAGATCCAAGGACTTAAAATACCTAGTTCTCTTCATTTTCAATGATGAGATGATGGCTTTAATATAAAAGAAAGCGCTCCAGGTTTCTTGTTTACTCTTAGTAAGGATGAATTCTCAAATAGCACGAGTTGTCACTGATCTTCTGCAGCTGTACTGCTTAGAGCCTGCTGTGTTATAGTCAAGACTCATATTCATAAAAAGCAGGAAAGAAGCATGTAGAGACAGGTGAGGGCATATCATTTAAGATGATGATAACAACATTAGACTTCATTTCATCTTAAAATGAAAAGAAATTTATGATGCATCAGAGATATAGGGAGGACTAAATGCTGTCTTGGGACTCAACTACGATGATCCTTTGTTTTTAGAATAGTTTTTCGATGACAGGGTGGGAGTTAAAAAGAAATACTATTTTCTTAAGAAAGAAAGCCTACAGCTTGTTTGCCAGCAGTATCAGGAGATGAGATTTTATGCTGTGGTAGTACATACATCTTGTTTCCCAATGTGAGACCAGTCTGTGCATCTGCAGTACAGACAGCCCTAATCTATTTAGCTGTTCTCATTTTGCTGCTTTTGCCATATCCATGGCTACTGTCTGTGTCCACAGATTTCTGCTACATAATTTTAACTCAGCATTTTCCCTCCTTTTTAGCTTTGTTGTAATAGCACAGCAGGTGGCTACTGCTTGTGTTTTGCTTTTTGCATGTTTCTCATCTGCTGGTTCCTTGGCTTTATCTCTTATAGCAGAAATGAACTAAGATAATTGGGTATCTTTTGTTAGAACTTGATAGAGTTCCTTGCAGCTATTGCAAACAGTGTCTTATAAAATAATCATGATCCTTTTGATGCATACAAATAATTCAGAGATAGAAAAACATGATGGTATTTTAAAGATGCATCTCTCACAGAGGTTTACTTAGTACATGAAAATAGCTGACCAGGATCAAAAGCATTTACACTGAATATAGAAGACCATAAATTTTTATAGTATCAGAGAACAAGACCACAGAGAATCCTAAAGGACAAAAAAATGAAGCTTGAAATCAAAATCTGGAGCAATAAAGATCCCATCAAGATTTTTATGTAAATCAAAGTTGGTACAAAATGGAAATTGTCTAATAAGAGAAAGGGCTGTCACAGCCAAATTTAAGAGCAGACAGAGTCAGGTAATAGAAAAATAAGGTAGATGACAAAACAAGTATTACTCTAATGTATTCAGGTGATATATGTGCTACAGAACGCACTGTGGAATTCTGTGGACTGAGTTAATGTGACTCAGAGGAGAAATCTCTTTAGATTTTACAACACACTTGGGTAAATTGTACATTTGTTTCAGAAAGAACTTCTTTTCCCCTGAGAAGCATAATCTGAGTTCAATTTGCCCCAGGTCAGTATTAAAAAATAACTTGCTCTGAGAATTATTAGAATAAGAAATCTAATCTGAGGCTCAAATTAGGTGACATATTTTAGGTGTATTTGTCATTTCAGTTATGATAACGTATTGATTAATTTTATTGTTGTAATGGAAGTCTGGTAAAGAACATACACTTTCCCTATTTCTCCTGTTTTTCACAGATTTTTCTGTGAAATAAAAGAATGACAGAATGTTGTTTATTTCTTATACATAGTTGCTAGTGTTGCATTCATATCTTTTTTATTATTATTTTAATGTACCAGAAGTGTGCTCAGAACAAAACATGGGGAAGAAAAGCTATCTGTATTCCAAAGTTTCAGTTATTGCAGAAGAAGAAAAAAAATGTCTTGGAAAACAAACTAGAAATTTAGAAAAATTTTCTTTCATTAAGATTTAAAGGGATTTTGAAGATGGATGGTTTTCAGAAGTACTTTGTCCATCACAAAAGGCCCAAACTGCCTTTAAAATATTTTCTATATCCTAAAACTGACTTCAAATACCCAGTCTTGCAAAAACAAAAAATATTTTTATTATGCTTTTTAATGGTTCTTTTTTAAGTTTCTCTTTGACCTCTCAGACTTAAGACAAATAATCCATAATCTATTGGAAAAACAGAAAATACACACTCACAAGCATGAAGCATAAAAGTTGTTCTTTTTCTATGGTATTTGACTATATCATGCTAATTTCTTTTCTGTTATGTGAACTTCAGTGAGTATTAGCTGCTTCTTATGTGTTTTAAATGTTCAGTAAAGTACAACTTACCTTCTGATTATGATAAGTGTGGTTGCAATTATAAGCAATGTCGTGTGGGAACATTGGAAAAAGGGGAAAAACAAAACACCAAAATAACAAAAATAGGTTCAGAAAATACTGACACATTGAGCAGTGGTAGTTGTTGTGGAGCCCAGCTTTGTCAGTTAAGAGTCATCAGCCTTGCATATTAAAAGGTAAACTGATGAAAAGATGTGTGTATACAAGGACTACTCCGAAAGTAATGCTTCCTGTTTCATGATGTTGACCCAGGAAGTCAGAAGCAATTGTTGGTATGGCAGTAGAGGTTGAATATTCCCACAAATATTCCATTACATTCTGTTGCCGTGTGACAGATGGCGCCAGAGGGACTGACAAAATGGCGTTTTTGCATGAAAGTGTGGATGAAGCAAAGGTGTGACATTGAATTCCTCCATGTGAAAAAAAGTGCACCCATTGATATTCACCAGTGCTTGTGGAATATTTCTGGAGCTCAATGTGAGCACAGTGAGACAGTGTATGGTGTGTTTAAGCAGTGGTGACAGAGACTGCTGGTCACCTCTGTTGGTGCCGATTTTTATGAGCACGGCACACAGGCTCTTGTTCATGGCTGGCAAAAATGTATAGCTAATGGTGCTAACTATTGAAAAACAATTGTCTTATAGATGAGCATTTGCTCTATCAAATTGTATTGTTGTGTTTTTCTTTTGTCTGTTGTAGTTTCCACGGAAATAAATAGGTTTCATTAGTTTCAGAGCAACCTATGTGTATGTAAATGTGGGGTATTCAAGGCAGTTAACTACATTTCCAGCAATCATTTTGCTATTTATTTGCTTTATTTAACTTTGATGAGGCTGAAATGCACAGTTTACTTTTTTGCTTAAAATAAAGCAGCAAAAAGCATCTCTTTTTTGAGAAGCTTGTAACTTTAAAAGTTATTTAAAGCTGAAAAATAAATCTCTGTAAAACTGTCAAAACTGCACTTAATTCAGTATGAAGTCTGGTGCATCCAAATCGGTACAACCTATGACGATTGGCAGTGACTGCAGTTCTCTCTTGTATCAATAACAAAATCTTCAGAGAATTACCACTCACAAATGATGTTTTCTTTTATGGAACAATTCTAATTGATTTCAAATTTCTTTTTCAAACCTAGTGAGATGTGTTGTCCTGTATGAGTGTTCTCACACTGAACAGCTTTGCCCTTGGAGAGATGAGTATCTGTGATATAGATGATATGTGTTGGATCCAGAAGGCCAAGTCTCATTTAGAGTACTGTTAGAAACAAATTATACTGTAACTGTGCATATGCTTTCCCAAGTCTTTGGATGTATGCAATGGTCTGCACATTCCTCAAGGTCAGGTAATAGCCAAATGTTTTCATCCACGTGGAGACTCCTATTGATCAGTGAAAGGAGACTTCATTTAGTATGTCCAGAATTTCCTATGATGTTTCCTAAAAGCCTGTGTCCTGTGATAATTTTTGCTATCTTTTATAGTTTTCAGCAACTCCCGTGCTGAAGATATAGTCTTTGTTATTGTAACTCAGATGAATACATTGCACCTGGTCATTAGAGGCTTCGTTTGAATTGTGATCATTACTGTGTCTGATAACCACACAAGGAAAAAGTGTCTGAAAACTCCTTCAATCTCTGCCCAACTCTCCAAACACTCAGCATTTCAAGTTGTAAACTTCTGTTTCCCTTTAACTAGGCTCATTTGTGAATATGAATGGGAAAGAAAAATGCAGTTATTAAGGAATAAGGGACATGGGGTGCTGAAGTTTTGTGCTGCATTAATGACAGAATGAATTAATGAGTAATTCTGAAGCTGGAGGATAATTTCTGGTGACTCATGCTTCATCCAGCCTGAGATTTTTCATTACTATGCAGCAACAAACATTCAGTTATCTCTGGGAAGTGTCTCATAACTCTGTCATTACAGGCTAAAACTCAAAACAAGAAGTAGGTGACATGGTTTTAGCTTAGTTTCATCTAGTAATAAGGCTTACAAGATCATACTGTTCAGTGTGAATTCATCTATCCATAAGTAAGGAAATGTTAGATTTGGAGGGCAGTCATATGTTTACAATATGAAATTTCAACAAGTTGCATGAAAAATATTAATTATAGGACAAAAACTCACATTCATTCCCAACTTCAGAGGCAGGGATACCACTGAGTCCCATATCTGTTCCAGGTTACATCATGTAATAATGAGTGTACATGTTAGCCATTCCCTAACCACTGCATGCATTTTAATTTTAGACATAGGACCACTAAGTTCTACTGGGAGGAGATATGGGGAGGAGAAATGAGATGCTCAAGGGAAAAAATCCAAGCCTTGAGAAGTAAACTTGCAGGAAATCAAGTGTCATTACTTTCAGTGTTGATGGAACTACTTATTAAACTCGTATCCTGTAGTTTTCTTTGATACACGAAAGGTATTTCCACGAAGTTAAAATTGACATCGCAGAGAGAATTGTAAAAATAAATAAATAAATGGATTTCTACAGACTTGGGGAAAGGAGAAGGTATGTGGCAACTCAAAATAATTTTGAGGAAATTTAAGACCAAAAAAGAATAGGTGTGACTGTATTTCTACCAATATCTGCAAGGAGGTTTCTTCCTATCCACCATCTAGCAGTCACGGGAGCAGTACACATGAGGTAGCAATCTAGTAACACATTTGGTATTTTCTGTGCTATGTTGGGGTCTTATTCCCCACTAAGGGTCCTTTCTTCAGTTGCAACCAGTGTCAAGTGCCAAAAAGACAGTAAATGGTGTGATAAAAACTATGCAGACAGTGTGGTCATGCAGAATAACCCTTTTTGACCCCTAGAAGCACCTGGATAAAATTCAAAATATTGTCCTCAGTCATAGTAATTACCATGCTATAAAAATGCAGCAATTTATATGTAGTAAATGTAATCCAGTATAGATTTCTATGTTGTGTTATTTGTCTTTGGTGAAAAAGGAGGAACACAATAATCCCCATTCTGGAATGCTGGAAAGACTAGAGCTGTATTTAGTATGCTTGTTTGTTTTTAAATTGCTATTTGTTCGCTTGTTTAAGAAAGAAAAAGATATCAATCCCCAGAGAAAAATGTATCTAAATTCAGGAGAAAGAAAATGCAAATACAGGTGGAGAGAGGCTGTTTCACTTGATCTATGATTTTTAAATTGCCAAATAACTTCTGAGTATAAAAGTATTAAGATATAGAATGTAAAGTGGAGATAAGTTCCTGAAGACATTACTAAAGTAGAGCACTTCATATTTTCCTAATATTTTCCCCCAAGAAGATACCTGCTGGTTTTTTTTGTTTTGTTATGTTTTGTTTTGTTTTTACAATCAGTATGCAGCAGCTACAGTGTATGTAGTTTTAGATTTGTTGTATGATAAAGATGATCACTGAAGTTATATACTTCTAGCAAGAAGGTGTGGAAGCTAAAACGTGTATCCAGCTGGACATAGTAAGGGGTTGTCAGGGCAGAAGTGTCAGATTAATGAGAGATTATAGTAAATCTCCTAAAGGAACAAACTTGGGACAGATTTTAATGATTTTTTTTTTCTTAGTAATATTGGCAGACAATAGTGGATTACATTTGCTGGTGTCCTGAAGTTGGAAGGCATCATCAGCACAAAGGTTGATTTGCATGTTACACAGGAGTCACTGGAAATCTCTGAAGGCTGAAGTAAGAGTAGTGAGATGAGTTGTATCAGCATTCTGAATTCATGGAGTCTCAAAAGACACTTGCTCTCATTTCGGAAGATAGTGAAGAACAAGACAGGTGAATAACCCTGATGCACAAGATGTTTATAATAATCAAAGTCTGAAAGGTTATGTGGCTATGAAAATTACAGTTTTGATTTCAGCATTTAGGAAGCTTTAGCAAGGTATTTCCAATGGATAAAAAAAAAAAAATAAAAAAAAATAAGGTAGTCTAGAGGTTATCATAAACTAATCCTGGAATGGAAGACTGTAACTGTCCAGACTGAGGCTAGTTGAGATCAGATTGCAAGTCATGCTGTTTTCTCCATCACTTCTGTCAATTTGTCTTCAAAGTGAAGCTTATTTTGAAGCTGAATGCATCTGACTCCTTTGGATCAAAGACTGAAGTGACTGGATCATGTTATGATTTCAGCTACAGGTTTTAGAGGTCTCCTCTATCACAAAGCTGTCTTTGTAAGCTTGCAAAAACCTTCATTTTACCCAGGCAGCTCAGCAACAACCTTAGGACATTGCACAGTTGCAATCAAAACGGGAAGAAGAGTGCATGACACGTCAATTTAAAATGATATTGAAGCTTCAATAGAGCTGTTATATAAATCTGTTCTATAGACACACTTACTTTTCTTAAAGGAAAATGGTAGAATTGAGACTGCAAATGTTTACAGAAAAAGTCAAAGGCTGGAATTCTGATAAAACAGAATGTACAGGGTTCTGATGTATGCATTACTAATTGTACATATATTACTAATATGTAAAGTAAAGGCAAGTCTGGAGAGGAAATGCTGGGATTTCTATACTGTAATATGATGAATTTTAAGGAAATATAAAGCCAGCTATGGGCATTTATTTCCACTCAGGGCATGTCTACATGCTGCAACTTATTGCAAGAAATTTTTGAGGCTTAAATATTCAGAACTGAAAAACTCTGAACAACCATATACAAAGAGTGTAATATCAGGATGAATCAGACTTATAATAGATTAAAAAAAAATAGGTAGCATATTAAATCGCAGTTTAAAATTGAAAATATTTTTCTGCATGTGAAGTGTGCAACTGAGATTGGCTTTGTGGATTCCACTTCTGTGCTCTCCTTTGACAATAGAAACAATGTCTGATCAAGAATGGCATTTCCAATGTCCGTCTTTTTAAGTGAGTATTGAGACAGCTTATAAAAAAATGTTCCTCTGATTTATTTTGCTTCTTTTAACCTCAGCCTTCTTCAGTTAAAATGCTACAATGTGAACTTAGTTAATATACCAAAAAGTGCATTCATGTATTGACCCAGTGGTTGGTTAATGCAATGCAGTATTTTATTTCAGAGTTCTTCACTTTGACCTTAATAAATTAAGGGATGAGTGAAGCCTGAATAAGTAAGATGTGCTGATACCATTCTAGTTACTATTCTGCAACAACTGTTGAAGGTGCAAGATTGATTTGTTAGCTAATTGACAGCAGTCCTTATCCATCAGAGTGTAATTAATTGGATCTCTAACCAAATTAATCACATTTCTATGCCAGCTTTTGTTTTCACTTATTATCAGAATGTTTTAATAATTTTTAATTTTTTAATCATTAGGATGTGGTAGAATTTTGCTTTTCAGTGATAATAGTGCCAGGCAGATCTGTTCTATCCCAGATCACATCAGATTGAGGCATCTTATTTTATAATGTTGGGAATATTTACTGATGGAGTTAACAAAAGTACCTGTATTTGTTTTCCTGGGCTTATTCCCTGTCCCTTCCATGTTCAATTGTTGGTTTAGAAGGTTTCTGAGCTAATACTATAGGAAGCAAATGCAAGGTATTAAGTTATTCAGAGCCTCTGATATTCATCCTGAACAAACTTACTCACTAACCTTAGAAAAATGCACAAATATTCACTGTGCTTGTTCATAACTTCCTTTGTAACTTCAGAATGTTGTGACTGAGTCTACTGTAGCATACTGAAACAATACATTTAGGCCCAAATACCCCAGTAGATGGGATTGTACCCTTTATGTCTGAAAATCTAAGTTCTGCTTCTACAAGTATACATAGTGATTTGTCCATACAGCTTACTGAGCAGGATATAGTTTCACAATCTCAGAAGGAGATTGTGATATGAGTAGTACCCATAATGGTACTGCAGGCAGCATCACATAGCATGTATCTTTATACCTGAGTAGTGCGGCAGAAATTAAATTGATTAATCCTGCAGATTCAAGGGCAGAATTTTTTTCAAAAGACAATACTTACTACATCATTTGAAACATCTGAAAGGTGGATGACTTTGAAGACATGAAAACAGCTCTTTCAGTTTACAGTACAAAAATCTTTAACTTTGTTACTCACAGTGATTTCTAACGTGAGAGAACAAAGAAGTGTTAATAACCCTGTGAAGACAAAGAAGTTGATTTGTCTTTCCTTTGAAACTGGTGAAATCCCTGCGCAGCTTGGTAGTGGTCCAGAAGGTCAGCCACAAAATGCAATTCTTATTTGGCTTTTTTTTTTTTTTCCTTTTGAGAAAAGAAGATAACTTTATTTTTCAGAGTAGAACTTTATTTTTCAACTATCAGATTCAAAGCAAGGACTGATTCACTTTCATCTCTGTGGTTTGATTTGTCAGGAATCTTTAAAGATCATGTGTACAACCCCTCCTTGCCATATTCATCACAGGACTCTTCTGTGTGATTGCTCTTTTACTTACAAATAACCTATTTTTTTTTACATGATGATCATTTTGTGAAAGCAGTGGCAGATTCTTACATTCTTTTTAAAAGACCATTTGTACGTTAGTGCATGTGAGAACTTTGTATAATGCTCAGATCTGCAACATGGGAGATCTGATGCATAGTTCTGTTCTTATGTGGCTCTTGTAATGTAACAGTAGTGTGGATATACCTCTTGATAGGAAATCTTTCATTTCCCATAGCTGACCTTATTCAGATCCCATAGGAGGCAATAAAAACTATATAAAAAAACCGTCTGAGTTGGTCAATAGACCCACATCTTCTCTCAGCTTTGCCTGACTCAGCAATGTCTTTTCACTGCCTTGAATGACAGGCCAGCTGAAATCCAGAGAGTGTATCTGGTTATTGTTGCTCTATGTAGATAACATATAATCCTTCTTTAATCTGAAATGAAATGTGTTCACTCTGTTTGAAGTATGAAAGACATTCAGTGTGAAATTTCTGGTTTTCATAATATTGCTTACAAAACTAGAAATATAGGATATTCATTCATGTAGGAGCACATAACAATCTGCACAAATTCACTAAGCTTTGTATTAAAAACAGTTAATTTGTGTCTTATCCCTTCTTGAAAATCTGGTCCAGAATCCCTATTCATATATTGAAGCACTTATGTGATATGGGTTGGCAGAATGAATATTTTGTTAAAAAGGCTTTAAAGTACTTAGGAAAATAATTAATATCAGTGCATATAATCTTCTTCTGCAGTGTGGAGCTGAGAGGAATATTAGACATACGGTGAAATCTAGCATTAGCAATTTGCAGTAGAGTATAAGAATGATGAAAGACAGAGATTGCAAGGAAAAAAAAAAAAGCAAGTGTTGGATTACAGGACTTGATCCATCAAAAATCTGGCTGTAGGTCAAATAAACATAATTTTGAGAAAAGGTGAAAAATTGAGTCTTTTAGTAATCGTTAGTCAGGGAAATGTTGCACCTCTTTCATTTTCCAGAAAGACTGGCATTTTATTTGCCACTTTGTTTTAATAAAATTCAATATAGCTGAAGTAATATAATGATATGAGATGCCTTGAACGTAAAATCACATCTGTCTTCCATGATAGTCCAAAGATGTCAAGAAAAGAATAAATTATGTTACTTTAAGTTCTATAGGAAGAATAGTTGGTACAAGGAGAATTTCCTGTGCTGTGAGAAGCAAGTGGGGCAAAATGTGGAGAAGAAAGGAAAATTTAAATCATGAAAGTTCAAGACCTAAAAAAGTATGTCTTTGCCAAAGTCATAGAAGGGCTTTGCAAAAAAAAAAAAAAAAAGTAGTCAGATGAATAGAGATAAAAATGAATTGTCAGTCTTTTGTATTTGATGACATAGGCACCTTTCACTGTTTGCAGGAAATTTCTTGACGTGTTCAGTTTTTAGAGCTGCACTTTGCCTACAGTACCAACTTGATACAGCATATGCACTTTCTTAATTAGGTATTTCTCCTTTTCCCCTGCAATATGCCCTGGAGAAAGCCTCTGGGATGTTTTCCTGAAAGTAGATGGCATTTTAGGTAGTAAAGTGCTTCCATTGTTTCCAGTTGAATATGTTTAGCCACAGAGATCCCAGTACAGACCATGTTGGACACCTTCCCTGGGGAAAACTGACCATGTATTCCTCTCTTCCATTTCCTATCTTTTAACGTGTTTCTTATCCATGAAAGGATAACAATATTTCTCTTAGCTTGTGATTGCTAAGTTTCATTGAGAGCATTTGAGTAGTATTGTGAATTTTTTTCTGGAAATCTCAGTGCACTGTATCATGTTCACTCCTTTACCCATGTTAGCTGACTCCTTTGGAGACAGGTTCATGGCTTCCTTCTAGAAAAAGCAGGATGTATAGTTTTGTTTTCCAGTAGGTGATCAAAGGGATGGAACACCTCCCTTAATGAAATGATTTCTAGCTGAAAGAGAGGAGATTTAGATTGGGTTTAAGGAAACAGTATTTTACAGTAAGGGTAGTGATGCACTGGAACAGATTGCCCAGAGATGTGATGGGTAGGGTTCTGAGCACCCTAATCTAGCTCTAGGTGTCCCTGTTCATTGCAGGGTAGTTGGACTAGATGACCTTTAAGGGTCCTTTCCAAATCAACAATTCTTTTCTGTATTTATCTTGTGTCCACTAATTTCATGGTTTATTATAATTGCCCATAATTTCCCAAATTAAGTTTTGTACTTGTTCTTTTACTGTTCTGACTTTTCTGCGGTCTTTTATAAATGATGTCACATTAACCACTTTCCAGGCCTCAGCTGAGAAGGGACTTTTAAGCAAAAGACTTTGTGCCACTAGTTTAGTTGTTACTCTTTCCTTGATTATATTTTTCAGTGATGTTTTTGGTTCTTTTTTTGTTGTGTGTGTGTTGATTATGTAACATCTTTGGCACAGAAAAGTTATGAATACTCTTTACTGTGATCTTGCCATTTCTAAGTGCCCATTGTATGCTTTCATAATATATAGGGCCTATAGATTCTTGAGCAATCTTTCTGTCCATAATGTGTTTTAAATAGGATTGAATTTTACTTTTTATGATTTTTCAAGTTCCTCCTTAAATTCTTTTCTGGCCTCTCTCATTGTGTTTTTACATACAATATGCAGATTTCAATATTCTTTGTATTCATTTTTCATTTGTCCACAAATGAAGCTTTTTGAAGAGTGACTTCATACTTTTAATGACCTTTTCCCCCCCGCTATTTAGCTCTGCTGGTTTCTTTATGTGCTTTCTCAGATTTCTTGATAGGCAGCAAACATTTGCTCTCTGCTTCAATGCAGTGCCTGTGTTGCCCCTGTAGCACTAGTTCATGCCCTTAGTTCAGGTTCCTCATCAATAGGTGTACTGAACTCAGAGCTATCGTCTTAGTTCCTCCATACTCCAGAGAAAAAGTCAGGGAGTAGTCCCTTCGTACTTTTCTCTTGAGTAGAATCACTTCTCAAGAGAGCAGAAAGCAGCAAAGATAAAATCTTTTCTTTCTTTCTCTGGAAGAAACTAGTTGTCCAAAATAGTGTTGGTTTTTTTTTCACAGAATCTGTATTTTTTAACCTTGGGTACCTGAAGCAGGAACCTAATCTGTGTAGTCAAAGAAAGTGTGTTCCTGTGAGGGGATATTTTGGAACCTCTGAACTGGGCAATAATTTTTATTGATCTTCAAAAGAAAACAACAAAATGAAAAACTTCCCCAACACTTCTAGCATGATAAACTTATCCTGGCTAAAAGAGGTCAAGCACCAAGGACTCAGAGACAGTAGTCTTTAAAGCAGTGAAACANAGATTTCAATATTCTTTGTATTCGTTTTTCATTTGTCCACAAATGAAGCTTTTTGAAGAGTGACTTCATACTTTTAATGACCTTTTCCCCCCCGCTATTTAGCTCTGCTGGTTTCTTTATGTGCTTTCTCAGATTTCTTGATAGGCAGCAAACATTTGCTCTCTGCTTCAATGCAGTGCCTGTGTTGCCCCTGTAGCACTAGTTCATGCCCTTAGTTCAGGTTCCTCATCAATAGGTGTACTGAACTCAGAGCTATCGTCTTAGTTCCTCCATACTCCAGAGAAAAAGTCAGGGAGTAGTCCCTTCGTACTTTTCTCTTGAGTAGAATCACTTCTCAAGAGAGCAGAAAGCAGCAAAGATAAAATCTTTTCTTTCTTTCTCTGGAAGAAACTAGTTGTCCAAAATAGTGTTGGTTTTTTTTTCACAGAATCTGTATTTTTTAACCTTGGGTACCTGAAGCAGGAACCTAATCTGTGTAGTCAAAGAAAGTGTGTTCCTGTGAGGGGATATTTTGGAACCTCTGAACTGGGCAATAATTTTTATTGATCTTCAAAAGAAAACAACAAAATGAAAAACTTCCCCAACACTTCTAGCATGATAAACTTATCCTGGCTAAAAGAGGTCAAGCACCAAGGACTCAGAGACAGTAGTCTTTGAAAGCAGTGAAACAAATAAATGCTAAAACACTTTGTGACTTCCACATGGAGTAAAATATCTTTCTGAAGAATGACAGAAATTAAATGGTTTGTCTCTTCTAAAACAGGACCTAATCCAAAGGGCAACTTAGTTTTCCTTTGATTTCAGGGATGTCTAGTCTCTGACTTTGTATTTCTGATTGCTCCTTAATAAAGATAAAGACTTGCTCATAAATGGAATCCTAGCTGTCAAAGAAGTAGTTAACATCATCATCAGATAACTTTTTTTATTATTTGGATGTTAGGAGCTTTTGTTTGTTGGCTGGCATTTTTTTCTTTCTACACAGCTTAATGGGTATAACCAAGACATTTCTTTTTTAATCCAGCTTCACATTGTAGAATTTTCACTTACAAAGATCCAGTTAAATAGATGTCCCGTGAAGTTTTCAAGTTGCCATATTCTTTTAGTTAAACACTATTAAAGGCTGTGGGAGTACGAAGAATCCCCGATGAATTCACTTTCCAGCTCTGTAAATGCACAAAATCAAGTACTTACTCACTGGAATAAGGAACGTGATTAAAAAAATAAAAAGCTCCAAACCCCACAGCTGGAGCACAGATGCCAACAAACATAACTTTGATGCTTCACAGATGATTTTGAATACAAAGCTGTTCCAATTGATTCCTTCCCTACATTTTCCTTGGAAAGAATTTAAGTGCTCTGTGGTTTGTTTGTTGGTTGTTTTTTTTTTAAGTGGTGAAGGGATTATACAAGTTCATAAAGGCATTTTTTTTTCATAAATGAATGCATGCTTATTTGATTCCATTAATTAAAGTTAACAAACCATATGTCCGTGTATTTTTAAGTGTAGTTAAGCTTAGTTTTCAGGGTTTTCTGGATGTGAATTTTGAAATGCAGATGAGGAAGTGATACGGTTATGCTGTGGTAAAAAACCCTTAGAAGTTTAACTCTGTAGAGTTTATACTATGTCAGAAGGCTTTTTTTTAACCTCATAAAAGCAGACAGGCCTTTAAAGACCACCTCTAAAACATTCCGATTAAAATCTAATAGTGAAGTCCAACTTTCTGTTAATATTGAAGCTAGACAGGCAAGTTATATATCCATATATGCAGATAAATCTGTGACATATTCTTGGTTTTAAATGCACATTTGAAAACACATATTTCTTAAATGTGTATATTCTCAGGAAGTACCTGATAATTGAGCAAATTTTGAGCTTTTAGTGAGAACTGAGAGGAGAGCCATATGGAGAGACCTGTGTGCTGAGGTTTAGCTTAATCCAGGTTTGCCTGGATGGCTGCCTGAGGTAAAGGAGACTGAAGGGGAAGGCCACAAAACTGACTATCAAATGTTTAAAATTATCTTTAATCTTTAACTTGACTGAATAGCATATCCCTGTAACTCATGCTGGAGTCAGGCTCTTCCTTGGAGAATACACATTCATCTACTGTTCTTGAAAGCCGTTTTGTAGTAGAGAGCTGATTTATGGAAAGAATGACTTTACCTGCATCAGTTAGTGGCTTAGTTCATGGTATTGTTCTTTTGTTATTTTTGTATAGTGTTAATCATTGCATGAGCTTGGGATCATTTAATTCGTCAAAAGTAGCAAAGTAAGAAAGACTGCTATGAATTACTGCAAGTAAAACTTGCATCTAAGTCACTGAAAGTCCTGTACAGCCCAGCTATAATCAAAAGCCCTGCATAACAGGATTTTGAATTATATTGGCAACATTCCAAGTTGCATGTGTAGAATAGACCAAAACAAACGAAGAATCAAACAAACAAAAAAAAAGCAGCATCAGGAAACTTAAAGGTTTATTTTAAATTACTTGTTCAATAACAATGCTATTATTTTCAAATCACCAACCAAGTAACATTAACTGTAACTCCTGTTTTACTAGAAGAGCACTTTCCTGGCTCTGCGAATTGTGAAGTTTTCTTGCCCTTTGACTGTGTCTAAGAAAAGCAAGTGCATATTCAAAGATTTAATTATTATTGAAAAAATTAGATTTAAGGGGAAAAATTCTCCATTCATTTTTAAATTACATTTTTGTAATGAGTTAGAAATTAAAAATAAGTCTGGAGTGTGTGTATTTGTAAGGAAGAAGCAGATTAAACAACTGATAGCATTTGATAAAAGTAGATTAAGCTGTACTAGGTTGTAGGATTGAGTCCAGAGAGCAGTGGTCAATGGCTCAGTGTCTGGATGGAGATCAGTGATGAGTGGTGTCCCACAGGGAGATCAGTGCTGGGACTGATACTCTTTAATATCTTCATTAGTAGTATTGACAGTGGGTTTGAGTGTACCCTCAAGAAATTTGCTGATGACACCACTGTGTGGTGTGGTCGACACATCAGAGGCATGGGATGCCATCCAGAGGGACCTAGACAGGCTTGAGCAGTGGGCCCAGGTGAACCTCATGAGATTCAACAAATTCAAGTGCAAGGTCTTGCACCTGGGTCAAGGTAACCCTCACTGCTAATACAAGCTGGGAGATGAAAAGATTGAGCATAGCCCTGCTGAAAAAGACCTGGGGGTTCTGGTGGACAGCAAGCTGGATGTGAGCCAGCAATGTTCCCTCACAGTCCAGAAAGCCAACCATATCATGGGTTGCATCAAAAGAAGCATGGCCGGCAGCGCTAGGGAGGTGATCCTGTCTCTCTACTCTGCACTGTTGAGGCCTCACCTGGAGTACTGTGTTCAGATGGGGAGTCCTCAGTGCAGGAGAGACAGAGACCTGTTGGCGAATGTCCAGAGAAGGGCCACAAAAATGATCCATGGAATGGAACACCTCTTCTATGAGAAAAGGCAGAAAAAGTTGGGGCTGTTCAGCCTGGAGAAGAGAAGGCTCCAAGGTGACCTGATAGCACCCCTTCCGTATCTAAAAATGTGCTACAGAAAAGAAGGGGATAGATTCTTTAGCAAGGTCTGTGCTGACAGAACAAGAGGAATTGACTTCAGGCTTAAAGAGGGTAGATTCAGATTGAATATAAGGAGAAACTCTTTAAAATTGAGGGTGGTGAGGCACTAGAACAGATTGCCTAGTGATGTAGTTGATCTTCTGTTCCTGAGACTTTCAAGGCAAGGGTTGATAAGACCCTGGGCAACCTAATCTGGCTGTGCTTGTCATTGAAGGAGAGCTGGACTAGATGGCTTTCAGAGATCCCTTCCAACTCTTAAGTATTCTAAGTTTCTATGATTCTATGGTTCATAGTTCACCATTTAGTTATTGTCACAGTGAGATCTTGAGCTAAGGAACCTAGAGCTGAACATTAGAAAAATCTTCTCCTATCAGTGTTCATGTGCTGATGCAGGCTACTCGGGGAGGTGGTGGAGTCAGCATCCACGGAGATGTTCAAGAAACGTTTAGATGTTCAGAGGGACATGACTTAGTGGGAAATACTGATGATGTTGGACAGTTGGTCTGGATGATCATGGAGGTCTTTTCCAAGCTTGGTAATTCTATGATTCTGTAGTTCTACGAATTCTGATGAGACTGCTAGTGCTGTTCTCTTCTTCCCACTACCTAAAATTATTAACTTACTGGGTAATTTTTTAAATTTGTAAAATCCTAACATGCTAGCTCTTCACAACATAACACATGAGGTAACATCACTGTTTTCTGGGGAAGAAAAGGAAGAGGAGAGGGTAGGAGGAAATCCTTTCTGTTTTTCAGTTACTACTTCTTAAGCCTTCAATAACACTGTTTTGTGCTGGGAAATACTGGAGCAGAGGTTCCTCTTCCACCTCTGCTTTTTTGAGAGGTTATGGGTGCAGCCTACAGATGAGCAAGTAGCACTACCAGTTTCAAGCCATAATGTTTACTCCTTACATTATGATTGTATTACCTTATGATTTACAATATTATTGTTGACTTGGTGGTGATGAGGGTTCCTTTCTGTCACTTTTTTTTTTTGCCCCAAAGCACTGAAATGGCACACTATGAATAAGAAGTCTAGATCTGATTCTCTTCTCAAAAGTGTATAAATTGGAGATTGGAAGCTTTGTGGAAAAATTAAAATGAACAAATTAAAGTGTAAAACATCAGCCTCTGATTTACAATCTCAGACTTTTGTAGAAGTATCCAATTAGTGAGAAATAAAATCTGATCCTCTTCAGTAGCTCTGTTCTCTGAAGTGTCAAACTCAAGCATTCCAATAATTGCTCTAATGGCAATAATAGAATAAATGTGAACCATCCAAATTTAAAAATTAACCATACAGTATTTTATGAGAGATCTAATGCATGGCCATGTTTTACCTTTCTTTTTTATTTTTATTTTTTGCTTTTGAGTTATTCATCACAATTAATATTTGGGTAATGGTAATGTATCTGACATCATATTTGGAAAGTATTTCACTGTGCTGACATTCAGAAAGAGTGAATTCTTCTTTGTAAAAATGAAAGAAAAAACAAAACAGTGGTAGCAGTGCTTCACAAAATGTTAGTGAAAGTTGCTTCTGCATATTTATAAAAACATTACTCTTTAAACCCTTTTAACTTCAATGCTAGTGCTAATAATTAATTTTCTGATAAGAAAGCAAACTATATGTATGGAAAAAATTTAGCATCAATACATCAATTAATATTTTTAAGTCGCATTTAATATTTTGTATCTTTATTTACTTTACCAAATCATTTAAGACTTTCTAGGTTATAAGAACACTTTTTATATGAGATCATTTTTATATCTGTATGCTTATTTCAAGCATACAGGATCCAAATTTTCATCAGAAAACTGAAGCACTGTTTCAGGTAAAAAGCTGAAATTTTAAAAATAAATATATACCCTACGAAGTTGAAAAGTAGATTAGTTCCCATCTTACAATTTAGGAACGGAAGGGCTGAGGTACAGAGCATCCAGCTTGTTTGCTGAACTTTCCCACTTTAAAATCATTTGTATCATCACCCTCATAAAGGAACCTTGTGAAAGGGCACAAATGAATGCTTTGCAAATACAAGACTTATCACTGGGTCTTTCTTACTTAGTCCTGAGTTTCTTGTAATTTAATCTTCTTAGTTTTTATAGTCTCATACTTTTTCTGCTCTGGCAGTGTTATTGCACGTGTAGAACAGACAAGTGTGAAAAAGTTTTATGGCATAAGGATAGAGATAACTCTGGACCTACAGTAAAAATGATGCCTTGATAGATGTGCCCTCCTGCACTTGCATTCCTGATGATAATATCAAAATTGGATAACAAGGAGATAATGTACTCATTAAAAGGTGCTTTGAACTTAGTTTTTTGCTCAGGGATATTCTTCAAGTCTTTTTTCAAGCAAGATCGATATCCGATGTTTCACCTCTGTTAAACACTTCTTTCCCCTGACTGAATGTTACAAAAAGCCTTGTAGGAAAAAAAAAAATCAAATCTAGTCAAAAAGCTGGTAAATGTTATAGCAGAGCGACATCATAGTAGATTATAGCTTTAAGTGATGGGAGTTAAAGTTACTCACAATTGATTATGAAGTATTCATACCCTCAACAATTCAAAACCATTCAATAGTATCAATGTAAAGCAGAAAAAAGAAATCAGAAGCAGTTACAAGAGGAAAATGTTATTTTCACAGCAAGACATCTGTTATACTACATGCTGAGGGAGGAAAATGAAAAATTTATTAACAGGAAAATAGAAAAGCCTCTACATTATAAAATAGTACTGAAAGAACGTTTTACTAACATTCCTTGCCATGAAATCTCAACAGTACACATAGTGTGGGGTTTGCTTGCTTGCTGTATTGGCTTGTTTTATTATTATTTTTAGAGTATCCTAATATAGTAATTGAACAGAAGAGAATAGGTCGTTTGAACGACCAGCAGTTTGTTGCATTCATAATCCCGTGACAGGCAAAAAGGATTGCACCATTCATGGAAAACTAATAATTTATTGTTAATCTAATTACATTCTTAATATTCATAAATCAAAACAGCCAAATCAAATTCTGTGCAAATAAGATACAGTTTCAGTCTGTGGATTATAAATGGCAGCCGGGAAGCATCCCAAGTCCTTTAACAGAAAAGTACAATATTGATTCACTTTAGGATCTAGGTAGGAGCATTTTGATGCTTGCTAACAGGCTCTATGCTTTGCTTATTACTCATTGCTCTGCAAGCCCATATTGCATCTGAATTTACTGTATATGTTGTATTTAACTTATGTTGGATGCTTGTTACTTGTTATCTTACTCCTTGTTATCTATGCTATTCCTAAAAGTTGGCAGGAGTAACTGGGCTTGCCTTGCTCCCAAGGTTGTGTTCCTTTAATGACCAGCATTTATCCTTTGGTGAGTTGTGGATTGCCTGTGGGCCACAAGTCTTGTCCTGGACCTGTTCTTTCCAAGCTTCTGATGATTCTCAGTGCTGGGTTTCATTACGGAGTCCAGTTCATCCTGCCCACATTTAAACTACCTACTACAAATACCTATTAGTTACAAATCATATATCACTATAGCTATTACATCACACAATTACTCAAAAGTAATGAACATTTAATGCAAAGTAGGTAATGGAGATCTTGTCATTAGATCATTGTTATTGCTTGCAAAAAGCAAATTTTCAGGCAGACAAAGAAAAGCACAAACTCCAACAAGCCAGAGTTATTAGCTAAATGCAAAACCTGTGGCCTGTCACAGTTAATGGTGACTTTATATTTACTGACTTACAAAGCTAGGAAACAAGATAGTGGTTAAGTTATAATTAGATTTCAAATGGTTGTGCTGGAATGCTGGATTGTACTTGCCACGCAGAGGAAAAGAAAACAAAACACACTGGATTTTCAATGTAATGATATAATTTCAGTTAAATATTATGATTTCCTCAGTATGTATAACACTATTTCAGAAATCTCACTTTAAGTAGTGATTGTGATAGGGACCTTGATTTGAAATAGTTCTCTGTTTCTGGAATTTGTGCAGTAAGCTTCATTTCCACTGGAATAAATTAAACACTTACTTATGTTATGAGCTTCTCATTCTTGATGCCTGTCCCACAGGTAAATAAAAATGCATGTGCTCTTTTTGTAGAGGAAGGGTGGTCACTGGAGAGACTCTTTATCAGGGAGAGTAGTTGAAAGACAAGAGGAAACAGTTTTAAGCTAAGAGAGATTTAGAGAGATTTAGATTGTATGTAAGAAATTCTTCACTGAGAGGAACTGGACTGTACTAGAGCAGGTCGCCCAGGGAAGCTGTGGGTGCCGCATTCCCAGAGATCTCCAAGGCCAGTTTGCACAACTGGTCTAGTGGGTGGCAACCCTGCCCGCAGCAGGGGGTTGGGACCAGATGGTCATTAAGGTCTCCTCCTACCCAGGCTGTTCTGTGGTTCTTATTTAACCATTGAGTAGATTACTTCCCTGATCAAATGCACTTGTCGTAAATTCCTATCTCATCGTTTCTGACTCCGGACTCCAGACTGAGGCACACATTTGCTCTTCCTTTACCAGAAATAAAATGCACTGTATTGATAAGACTACATGATCTTAACATTATTATAACAAAAAAACCATCTAAGCTAGATCCTTATGTTTATCACTCTGTTAAAGTACACCTTTCTTCTTATTGGTGTTCTTAAAGTCCTGTGCCTAAAATTATTTTTTTATTATTGATAATCTCCAGTGTATAAAAGGGACACACGGGACCTCATTAGAAGATTCTCAAAGAATTTGTAACGTGGCCTTCATGTAAATCTGTGTGACTCCCTGGCAAAGAGTTGCTTAGCTTTGTTAGAAATGCAGTCTATGTACCCAATTGTCCTTCCTTCTCTTGGTAGGGAAAAAGGAAATTAGGGGACTTTTTCACATAAGGATATATATTAAATGCACAACATTACGATGTGGGTAATTATCAAATCTGTTACTATCATAGCACAAGATTTGGTCTGTATCTCAGCTTCCTCTCATGTTAGACATGTTCTCTAAGGTTAAACTACTGGAAGGAATGATGGGCATGTGAAGTATTTGAAGTCGTTCTCATTTGACTTGAAATACTGGATCATTTAATTTCTTTGAGGTTTAATGTAATTGAATCCTATAAAAAATAATTTGCATTTTCCATATTTTATGTTGTTTGTCTTTGAGATGTGAACGTGAATATGATTATAGCTCCTGGGGCCAAGTGTTAGCTAAAAGCTCTTTGAAACATTTCCATGAACAAAATGAAATGTCTATTCCCTTCTGAGTATGATAAAGCCATGCTGCCTCAGATTATTTCTAGAGTCCTTGTTTAAAAACTGAAAGAATTACAATTATTCACCCACCACAGATTCTTCCAAAGCAAAGAAGTAATGAGCTTTCCAAATTTTAAAATGGAGACTCTCTTTTTTCATCCCATAAGGTGATAATATTAGCTTTTTTGCTTTGTCATGTCGCTTGATAAAGCACGTTCGTAACTTTGGAAATGTCTTGTCCACATCATCTGCAGTTCAAAGAGGAGCAGCTTCAAAGCTGTGACTTCCTACAGACTCAACCAAATGTGGGCAGACACCAATGCAATCTTAGGTGGCAAGACAGTTGCAAAATTATTATTTTGTTTACGTGAGAAGTTAAAGGAAAAACAAAAGAAAGAAACAACAACAGCAAACACAACACTAAATGGGAATTTTGTGTCAAAACAGCTTGTATTGAAATAATACTTGAAACTAATACTTCATCTTAAGAATAAAAAAGTAGCAAGTTGATGCACATTTTCTTTACATCCTAAATGTAGTAAACTTACAAGTATTGTTAATTCTTGCTAAAATCCTTTAGGTATCTTTCTTATTCCTCTTCACTGGCACACTAATGCTGGTAGAAATGTTCAGTTTCATGTTATATTTAGGTCCATTGACACAGGGAGCGTGTAGGTCATTCAGTGCCTACAGTGTTTGATTTTATAAACTAAGAATTATCTGCACAGCTTGCAAGTCTCACCTTCTATATCTCGTCATTTTTTACTAAAACACTTAATTCTTGCTGAGAAGAAAGATATTTTAAGAGTTCCTACACTATGACCAAAACCAAGTCCCATATTACACATATTTTTCATTTACTGAACTGGAAAAATAAAAGCTTTAGAACCGTTTTGTATGCCTTTTAAAACTGCAACACCGCAAGTAGATGAATTAGATGGCATTAAAAAATGACAAAAAACAAACAAACAAACAAACAAAAAAACATTTGAGTCTTCCCTTTAAGTCTGGTGATAATTTTCTTCTGTGATGCAAAGAATTTATTGAAAATGACATTCTGTCATCTCCATTCTTCCTTCTTCATTCTTGCCTTGAGATCCTGCAGGCTAGTTCTGTCTTCAAAGCTTTATCCTCAAATTCTTGCAAAACACCTGAATCTTCAGGTTAATCTTTTTTTGCCTTTGGGATTCTTCTATTGAGATCCTTATGGAAAAATTAAAAACAAAGCAGATTAACCATCCTACCCATTCTGGACCATTGCCTTGAGGTCCTGCTTTTTACCATTACTGCTTTTATTGGCATTACCTTGTTGCTGGGTACCTGCAAAAAAGACTTCGCTCTCTCCGAACTTTGCATTTTGATGAAAAGTTTTACTGTGGATCTTAGATCAGTGGAATGACAAAGCTTCTCTAACTAGCTTTTCCAAGGAAAACAAGCAAACAAACAAACAATCTCTTGCTATAATTTTCCAAACGTACAACATTGAGCTACCTTTTGCATCCATCCCTTGCCTTTTCCATATGGATTCCATAGGTGAGCTTCCATCTCTTCTCGTTCATTCTGCAGCATGAGGGACTTACGTAGACCAGTTCCAGTGCTGTGCTCAGCAAACTTCCTTCAGAGCTCTGTACGATAAGCCAGGACTCTTTGTGAATGGCCTGACATTTCTAATTTAGAAGCACAATGTGAATATAAAATACTTATTATTTTCCTATAAAAAGCAATTTGCAGTCCATAGCTAACATTTTTTCTTTCCAGTTACTAATGTCATTGGCCTGAAAATGTCGAAGAGTTAATGGTATGCTTACTGAGATGTCAAAATGAAACCTGTGTTATAAAGTTTACGGTTTATATTCAGAGCACCTCTTCTGACCTAAAATTCAGTCTAGAGAGCCTGATTTGTGTATTCCGGCCGTGTTTACGCTGTTACTGGCAGTGAGTTCCTCTCAGTATGACTGGGAATTACAGAAAAAGGAGTCCTTGCTTTTCCAGTAATTTAATGTGGGTCTACATATTGCTTTGATAAACAAACACAACACTACTACTCAGCAGCAGTCTGCAGCTTCATTATCCTGAAACTATCGATCGCTGTTAAATTGTTCGGCCTTTGGCATTTAAGCCAGCTCTCATAACTTGCAGCTATTTGTGCCTCCTTTTTGGTTTGCTGAAGAATTATAGTAGATGACATTCACTGAGCTTTTTCCCCCAGTTTGATCACTACAGTGTAAATCAATCCTTTCTCATCTCTTCTTTTTTTTTTTTCTTTTTCTTCTGTCTCTCACAAATGAAGTTACATGAATTTTGTGAGAGGAATTGGGAATTTGCTTTGGGACAAGGCTGGAGATGAGCATTGCTGAGTATAAGGAGAAGCAAAGAGTCCTGTGTGTGCATTAAGAGGTTATGTTTTTCTTTAAGATCTCTCATGAGTTTTTTGTTAAGAGAGAATATTGCTGTTGCACAATCAGTATGCTGAAACTTGTACACTGCTCTATTTGAAGCGCACTTTGATTTAATTTTACTGGGGAGCCATACTCTGTTTTGAGTCAGTTTATTTTCATTGCAACAGGGTTTTCATTTATTCCTATGTTTGTACAATCTATAATCACTTCCTTCTTTTGTTTTCTTGATTAACCTTCTGGCTTGATTGCCTTCAGCAATGCCACCTTTCCTCTGCAGAGAACTCAGTCTTTTTGCTGAGACTTCAGACAAAGTGTAAAATAAAACGGTGTTAGTCCTCTCAGAAAGAATTTCCCCAGAGCAGCAGAGCACAGGCTGTGCAATATTCTGACCAGAAACACACAGACTGTGTCAATTAAAACCTCATCTGGCTTATGGTAGGGTCATGCCAGCTATAGAACAGCTCATATGTGAGGAAATGCAAAGGAAGGACACAACCGTTCTTGCCTTTTACTTCCTTATACTGGAAACAGAATAATATGAAGTCAACAGCCAATTACTACTGGGTTCTTGGGGTGTTTTTTTGTTTTTTTTATTTTGTTTTATTTTATTTTGGTTTGGTTTTTTTCTTTTTTTTTCTTTTTTTCTTTTTTTTTTTTCAGACACATCTGTCTCTCCAGGAATTGGCTGCAGATCAAAAAGAGTATTTTATTTGCAACCACAGAGTTCCAAAAATACAACATGGACAAATTGAGCCCTTTGTAAACAAACTTTATATCAAACAGAGAATATTAAAAAGAAAAAAAAAAAGAAAAAAAGGCTAAAAATAGTCTGTTACGTGAAAGGAGTTGATTTACGGGGAGATTTTTAGATTTCTGCAAATGAAATGGAAAATGCGAGGTGGTTATATAAATCAACAGGAGATTCGGTGCTGACATGCCTGCAGAAAATGCCTGCCCGCTCAGTTCATACACTGTTGCTCAGTTTCTGTTCATCCTTATCTTTTGAGAGTCTTGGTTTCCTTCCAGTGTGTACATCCATCATAGTATGTAAGTTCCACAGAAGGAGGAGATGCTGCTTTGCATGCATCCCTGGGAGTGGTTTCCCATGCTTTGCCCAGGACAGATTGCTGCTGTCTGCACGTGCCTGATGGCACAGGGTTTTATTGCAAGTTGCACTGGGGAAATCAAGGGCTGGATTCATATTTGACTAATCAGGGACACGTGTTGCTTTTTGAGGAGCCACAGGGAATCTGAAACATCTGCATGAAAGTAGAAGATATGTATCTGACATTAAAGACTTAGGTTCTGGGAAACTGGTAAACTGAAAAAAAGGATGGACAATTGCATATGTATGTTTGCCTGTGTGGTATGTTGCAGTTACTGAACAGGAAAGCACAAACCTGGGAATGTTTGCAGGTAATTCAAGCTTATTATCACAACTCTTGATATATTTTTCATATATGCATATCTATGTTTCTGTTTATCCACCAAGCAACCTTTAAAAAAAATGTCATGCTATCATCTGGATTACCTTCTCCTTTCTTACTTTTTGCCCAAGTAGCCAGGGGCTCTGGCAGAGAAGCTACACTGCTGCTTGCTGGGGCAATTGAAGCAGCTCACGGTTCAGCTGCCCCTCTTTGCTAGAGGTCACGTTTTTCCACAGTGGAGCTGACAGAAGCAAACTTGTCTGCACTGCAGTTGCTGTGTTTCCCTGTCCAAGTGATTACAAGCTATGACTGAAGATGGGTTTGTGTTCATACTTTTGACTGTAGTGGCAATGATTGAAGTGTGGGCAGACATCACTTCTGGCAGCTCTGCTGCAGCTTCTGCCCTGGGGAAAGGCAGATGTCTGCAGTGTGATGAAGTATTAAATTGCACTTAAGTGCAATTTAAGTTCAGTTACGCTACTGTTTGCTGCAGTGTGTCTGGGTCAAGGCCTGAAACTGAGATTTATAGCATAATTTTTTTTTTTAACTTACTTGCTATAAACATTTTCCACAGATCCTGTCTACTCCATCACCATCTAGAAAAAGAAAAATTTTGCTTAAAAGGAGAATGAGCAGTTTGTGTTTTCCCTTTTACTTACTTATAGAAGAGCCTTTGAGCTACAGAGATGTGAATGTTAATATATACATGTTAATGTACATTTCTTGTCTTAACTCCTAATTGGATATTCTTAATATCTGGAGTTTCTTGAGATAAAAACAATCCATCTAGTGCTGGAGAGAGATCTGGTAGCCATACTTTGCCAAAATAATACCTTCTTCAACCTTCCAAGTCCATACTTGGATCACCTACTAAGTAGCTTCATTTTCAGAAGTGCTGCAAATATGTTTTCTGCTTCCTTCATGAGAAGGTGTAGATGATCAAAATGTTCCAGTGTTTCGTTTGTGTGACAAAATCAAATTTTGGTGGATTTAAATATTTGCACAGTGTAATTCATTTCAACAAGCAGTTCTGTTTTTTACTGTGGCTCCTGGGTTTTGGCGTGCAACTCTGAGCCAAAGTTCACAGCATTTGTCATTTAGCAGCTGCTCTAACATTTATAGCATTACCTCAGAAG
This sequence comes from Odontophorus gujanensis, assembly GCA_013399175.1. Classification (NCBI taxonomy): domain Eukaryota; kingdom Metazoa; phylum Chordata; class Aves; order Galliformes; family Odontophoridae; genus Odontophorus; species Odontophorus gujanensis. Next base: position 113,541 of record VXAB01011479.1, on the reverse strand, counting down.
TAGTGACATTATAGGATTTTTTTTTTCCTAGTGATTTATATACCATTTAAATAATAATTTTGGATGAAAGATAAAGTAAAAATATTTAAGTAAGCAGAGCAAAGCCAGACTTCAACACTTCCTAATGTTAGCTCTCAAATTCTGGTTCCATTTTTTGTATGAAACACATTTTATAAATCTTTACAAGAGGAAAAAAACAAAACAAAACAAAAACCAGAAAACTAAGACAGGCTGCAGTTTGAGTGCTGACTGAATTAAGAGGAAGTTAATAATTTCGTGTTCTCAAGTCTGTTTTGATGTATCAATTAATGGTACATGCATTTTTGCCCCTAGCTGAAAATGGGAAAGTTCAACTGAACCTGAAGATTGTATAGTTGCAGGAAGAAAGAATAATGATCACCAATTAGATGATATAAGCACTAACTTCTGCTGCACTCACTGTTTAGTAAATGTCTATGAATAAACAAATAAGAATCTTAAAAAATGTGCTCTAAATAATGTGGCTCTATAATACTTCTAATATTGTGGAAGTAAATGTGTCTTCAGCATGCGTATTTCCAAAGCTACTCTACCACTGTGTTCAATTTGAAATCACCCTATGAAGGACAGGAACCATTTCTATCCATAGGAGTGCCACCCCACTGCTTCATCCTCAATCTCATGATTACAGGTTCTGCAGCTTCTACTTCTTTCTCCTCTTCTTATTTCACAATTACACATTTAGCAACCTGTGGAGTTCTTGTTCCATGGGAAACAAACTAAAATTTGTTTGCAGATATTTCCTGTTGCTAAATTCAGGAAAAGGCACAATGACTGGATAGAAACAGGTGAATCCAAGAATCTGGGATCTAAGGGTCCAATTCTTTGAAGGTCACAAAGGAATAAAGCAACTCTTGTGTTGCTTGTGAAAACTTAATTAAATTTTCTTATTTACTTCCACGTTATATAATCCAAATTCTTGTTTAGGTTTTCATTTCAGAACAGGAATATAGCTCATATTGTCTTTAGAGAAGGCTACAGGAAGTAGAAACTACTCTGTAGAATAGAAATCAAGGTCATTTATATAAGATAACAGATTTGCAGTTTTTACAAAACATCAGTCTCTATCATTTTGCAGTTAACAACTCATTGGTGGTACCTTTTTTTTTTTCAAGAAATCTTCTAGCTTTCTTTCTCTCAGTTAATAAATATTTGGACAGCCATTCTTTCCTGCAATTAAAAAAAAAATACATTTAATGTTAATAATAACTATTTCAGCAACTTGAGAGATTTTTTCAGGAATTGCAGCACCCATGTGAAAATGTTAAGCTTATCAGTCTACGGCCACACCTCTCTGGCAACATCCAATCTCGTCTGATCTCAGAAGCTAAGCAGGGTTGGGCCTGGTTAGTACTTGGATGTTAGTACTTGGATGGGAGACCTCGTGGGAATACCAGGTGTATAGGCTTTACTCCCAGCATACTACATGATGCTAGGATGTGGAATATCAATAATATAACAAAAATCACAAAACCATAACAGACGCTAATTGCAAACAATTGACTTATTACAGCAGAGTAAGTCGCCCCTTATCTGTCTAACTTAATCCACCTTCTTTCACATTTTCATTTGTAATGGCTAAAGCCATAGGCACAGATCGTTTGCGTGGCCCAGCAGAGTAGTAATGCACTAAGCTGCAACTTCTCTATTGCATTCAATAAGCTGAGCAAGCTCCCTCAAATGGAATTTTGAACAATTCCGTTTTCTCCAGTTGTTAAGTACTGATTGTCAGGCAAACAACATCACAGCTAGCAGGAGGCTATGTTCCGTTCCTGATATTTTCAAATTGCAAATTGTGCTTTCTTAATTGTACAGATAACATTGAATTTTCTGTCTTAGATGTATGAATGTGCCTTCTAAAGTTGTTGTTTGGTCACTACTTCTAAGTGCTGATTTAAATGCTGAAAAGACTCATTTTGATTCAAGTGCAAGTTACACATCATTTACCTTTTATAGTATTTACATTTCACTATCTACTTGTCATGTTGTCACTCAGCTTTGGAGGTCATTTCTTTCTTAGTGCAGTGGAGACCTTCACTACATAGCAATACAGTACCTGCTTAACTGAAATATCTTAAGAATCAGTTTCAGTAATCCATACAACATTTAGAAATGGTCAAAACCTTCAGCCTTATAACTTTCATTATTTATTGTCTCAGCTGTTCTGTTTTAATCTCAGTTATATCTTATATTTTCTTTGCGTGGGCTTTGCAGCAGTCTAAATGGCACCACACAATGTACAGGATAAAACTAACTGAATCCTTTCTTCCTTTATGGACAACTCTGGGCTTACTGAAGTTTAGGAGTTTAAATGATTTTGTCCCCAGCTTCTCATCCCCTCTTCTAGAGATTCCCATCCTGCAGCAGTGCTAAAACAGGAGGCACAGTAGGAAGCCGTGCCTGATCATGATACAGCATGCTGAAATCCAGATAAGGGGGAATTTGCAATAAGACTCCTGACTCTGAAACTGAGTGAATGAAGCTTGGATGCTGATTCCCTAACTATAACTATAATGTAACTATAGTGTGTGTGTATGTATATATATATATATATGTATGTATGTATATAGCAACTGTAGTGTGAAATAATAGTTTTCAGAGGAAGGATGGGTCATGCTCTTGGTTTCAGTAATGTCTTAACTTAAATCAGCTTCCTGATTCTTCCTACCTTGGGTTTGTTTAAGGTGATATAATTATTTTGAGTGCCTGGACAATTATCAGTGTTTATGACTGGTATTCAGTATCTTTGATTCTTAGTGGCATGTCTTGTGTAAGTGCACTGGGATTGCATCAGGGACACTTGAAGGATTGCTACAAATTAAGCTGTCAACAGGAAGGCTCGCTGCTCTGGATTTACCATGGGTTTACTACTTTTCATTTCTCCACTAGCAGTGTGCAAAAATTTGATTGTTAGTTGTAGTGCAGGCCCGTAAATGTGTTAGGTTTGGAAGAATCCAAATTAACAACCATATCTCTTTCAAAACTGTCTTGAGATACCTATCAGAATGAAGAAATTTCTTCTTCAGCCATTCTAGTCTCATTTGCAGTACAATTTAATTCAAAATATCATGCTTTAGAATGGACTGCTACATTATTACAAATCCTCATACATATGAAATGAACTTCTTTCACTCTTAATGGTTCCCTGCTACCACTGTGAACATGGACATCCAAGCAGCAATAGTTAAAAGTGGAAATGACAATTCCTTAGTGTAACTGTGCAGTTTTATGGCTGATATGGAGCTGAAGGTGCTCCTACTAGCTTTGGTTCCTTTGAGATACTCAGTTGAGCTACTCATAATTGATTTTCATGTTTGTAAAAATTTTCTTTGTAAAAACTTGACTAGTTTGACATAAAATGTAGCTTTCAAATACAGAATTTAAGAAATGGGAAAGAAAAAGGGAAAGTGGTGACTTTCTTCACTCCAAAATCTGACAGTTAGAAAATAAGTATTTCAGTTCCTTGTACAGAGTTGAGTAGTTTTACGAAGAAATTATGACTTCAGGTACTTTCCTTAGCTAAATGAAGTCAATGTTGAGTATAGGAAGGATTTGAGTACTGAATTGTCCCAGTATGATGACCTTATAGGTTACAAATCCAGCTTTTAATTCATTTTAAATTTCCCTTTCCATCTGTGGAAAACCTTCCAATCTTTTGTTTAAAATATATAAAATAGAAACAAAAGATTGTATTCAGCCACTGTTTGCAGACAAAAGAAGAAATATGTCCCCTTCAGAAGGTGCATATTTCTTCTGTGTATGGTAAAATGTTTTTCATCCCTCTATCTATCAAAATATTTTTAAAAATTCGTTATGAAAACAATTTGCCTGCCCTCTCCTTAACAGTAGTGCAGGATTTTTTCTGCATGCAGTGATCATCACTGAAGACCTGGCTCCGCTGCAATCAATGGAGCTTTTCCCACTGATGTAAACTGAAGCTAAAGTGTTGCATATAAACTAGGAAATAGATTAGCTTTTGTGTGATGAAAACACAATGGGAATCTTAGCAGTTTTCTAGATTTTTATTTTTAAGTTTTTGCTGTGGAACATGCAGTGTAGAAAATGTTTTGCCTAATGATGAGAATTTAATGGGGTTTGGGTGTTCTTTCAGGTCATGTTTTTGAAATAGTGTTCCAATGGAAAAATGATGATAAAGGAAGGTATAGCTAATGGTATTTGCTTTAAGAACCAAGCTTTTAAGAACTGTAGAAATAAATAGAAACATGATCAAGAGCTTACTTTTTTTTTTTTCATATCGTTTGAAAATGCTTTCTAAAGGAGTAAGAACTTTATGTAATGTAAATAAATGAAACATTCTTATTTTTTTTTTTAATTCAATTCCGACTTTCCTGAACGTATTTTTCAGCCACTGCAAAATAAGTGCTATTTATTTATCTGTTGTTTCTTAAAGAGGATATATTGGTCCTTCAAGAAACATACATTTTGATATGTAAACAAGGACCCCTGTAAACAGAAACTGGTTTTCTCTTGAGTTTTATAATGCTGCTACATTCATTCCAACCTTTGTTTTGAATGCACGAGAAAGCTATCCTTTCCTTTAACTAAACAATGCTGTTACATGCTCAAAGCTAGGGGAGGAGGCTGACAGACTCGGGTTCTTTTATCTTACAGCTCTATTTCATCCCAGATGACACACTAGAACATTCAACGCATAAATCAGAAACATTCTTTTCTATCAGTGTTTTATCTTCTGAAAAAATAAATGAATATTTTGGAACAGGGAAACTGAAGTTTGGCAAGATGGAACAAAGAGCAAAAGATTTATAAGCATTTTTAACTAATAGACTGTTCAGTGGTCCCAAAAGAATATTTAAGAATGAATACTATGTATTAAAACATATCATAAAAATTAACTGTTGGGCTGAGTGTATTTGAATGGGCTGTTAATGTTGATTTTACTTGCCATGTCTCTCACATGAACAGATGAGAAGGAAAAACACAGATGTGAACAGAAGAAGTTCATTCAACATAGAAATACTATATACATCAAAGAAATAAGAGCCTGCAAGAAAAATCTCTCTCATAGTATGTGTAAAATAGATAGAAATAGGAAGTGTTATCTGAATTCAGTTTTTTATTTAAGTTCAAATATAAGTAAGAATTTAGCTTGGTTTCATAAGGAAATTAATAAAATCAAACTTGTGGTGTAGGTAGAAGTTAGAATAGAAAATTACTGAAAATTCTGAGAAAAGAGTCTATAGAGGGGGCATCTAGAAGTGTATTGGTAACATTCAGAATGTTGGCACTAAATGAACTGCTTCCTCTGCTGATTAGTTTTAATTGAGAAGTGTTTCCTTGCCTATTTCACATTGTTTTTCATGACTAACCTATCTACACTGTATCAATTTCATAAAGACTTAATCATTGCTATGAACTTTATTTTTGATTGAAAGTTATCAATACAAAAATCAACAGCAAACAAGGAGCTGAAACTATTAGAGCACTATGAAATAACTATATTGAAACTAACCTTGCAGAATCTACAGTACTGATAGAATTGTTCTTGCTTATATGATTCTCGATCAGAAGCTTGAATTCCAAGATGTTTGAACATAATACAGCATTTCTAGGTTGTCAGCGAACTTTTCCAAGGTATTTGTCTTCACAACGGGAGATACTTTGATTAGAAATACTGAAATATATGGCAAGCATTCAATGAAGTAAAAACTGGCTCCCTGACAAATTGAAAAATTTGGTGTTAATGGACAGATATAAATGACTGGGGATGCTTCTAGCAGGTTCTGTCTGGAATCATCTCTTGGGTCAATAGTACTTAACATTTTTATCAACAGTCTAGACAGTGATATAAGACATCTCCAGTAAAACTTGACCGTGACAAAGATTCTTGAGGTAGTAAATAACATGCTAGATAATTACAGAAGGTAATAAAACATATTTTAATATTGCCAAACACAATCTTTTTGTGCAGGATAGGCAACTACATGAAATTCTAAAGCTGTGATTTAGAAAAGGACAGGATATCAAAGATAATTGGGTCTACTTAAACTCTTTGTACATGTCTGTGAAAGAAATAAGATCTAGGATAATAATGTATACATTAAAGTCAGCCTCTCCAGTGGAACAGTTTCATTACTGCCTCTACATGCTGTTCTGTAAGACTGCTTCTGGACTGACAGTTCAGGTTTTGGTGTCTAGTCTTAAGAAATACAAGGAAAGAGCTCAAAGTGACACATAAGGTTGCACAGAACCTGCAGATCAGGGTTTTAACCCTACAAAGCTTTAAAAATTTCACTTCATTTTTTCATTATGTATAGGTACTTTGGCATGAAAAGTATGTTTGTAGATACAAGACAAGGAAAACTTTCAGTATTGTTGATAAAGGCACAGCAAAATTAATGTGCTTTACTGTCCCTTTCCTCCTTAAATTAAGGGTAAAATGCAGCCTTGAATTAACTTGCAAGTAATCTCTGAGGATTACTAAATAGTGGAACAGCTGATGTGGGGAGGTGATAGACTCATCAATGCTAGACAACTTTAAAAATTAGAAAGAGAAAGCGAGTGAGCAAGTTGCCCTTGCTAAATCTGCACAGTAACGTGGCTAATGGAGGTGAATAGGCAGCTGGGATGCCAAGCTGGGTGCTTCTGGCTGTTCTGGGATCTGTTTGCTTTATTAGTTGTTTTTTTGCAGTTCGTGTACTACAAGGAGACCAGGCATACACATTCTGTTCTCAGCCTTTACATTAAGGCGAAAACATATGTGATATGTTAAAATGCATGTGATTCATTAGGCTTTAAACTGGGAAGGGACTTTGTACAGCCTCAAGGATTGAACAGAAACATTCTGAAGAGGAGTTTGGACATGAACTGGAATATCTAACTGATTTTTAATGGCCTATGAAGATCAAAGAATGCTTTCTTGCCTGAAGTACTACAAAACTATGAAACCAGGAAGTTGTCACAAAATAAAGTCCTTCTTGCGTCGTAACACGCTAGTCTTGAATGCTGTGTTTATTCTCCAAGGCCTTACTCTCTTTATGGGGTAGGAGTTTCTGGGAAATAACTTTTATTCCAACCATAATAAATGGAAAACTTAATAACTTATGGACAAATAATTTTGTTTTAGATCTGTAATATCAACATAAGAAGGCTGCTCTGAAAGTAATGCCTCCTATTCTATGATGTTGGTGGTATGGCAGTAGAGGCTGACCCTTCTCACCTGTATCCCATTACATTTTGTTGCTGTGTGACAAATGACAGCAGAATGGGAGTCTGACAGTCTGGCATATGACATGGAAGTGCAGATGAAGCAAAGTCGTGTCATTGAATTCTCCATGAGGAAAAAATTGCACCCGCTGACATTCATGAACACTTGTTGAACGTTTATGGACACCAAACAGTGGATGTGAGCACAGTAAAGTGGTGAGTGGTGTATTTCAGCAGTGGTGACAGCGACATTAAAGACAATCCATGTTCTGGATGGCCATGCACAGCTGTCACGCCACAAAATGAAGGGTGTTGCAGTCAGCTTATCTGCACAAATTGGCAGATTACAGTGAGGGGACTGTGTAAGCAGCTGGATGTTAGCTTCAATTCACTGGATACAATGATGGCAACATTGGAATATTGCGAAGTTTGCACCAAGTGGGTCCCACAGGTGCTCAGACAGGAACAGAATGATCATTGTATCCAACTTTGTCAGGATCTATTGAAACCGTAAGAGACTGAAGGTAACAATTTCCTGGATCCCATCACTGAGGTTGGACTTGATTTTGAAAGTCTTTTCCAGCCTGAGCAATTATGTGATTCTGTGATTACCAGTGCTGAGATGTAATGTCACCACTATGATATAGAATGAAAACAGCAGTCCATAGAGTGAAGACATGAAAACCCCAAAGAAGAAAAAGTTCAAGATGCAACCTTTAGTGAGTAGAGTTATGTTCACAATCTCTTGGGATCGGAAATAGGTGATCCTTCTGGTTTTCCTGCAACCTTGATGGAAATATCAACTTTGATGGCACTACAACTATATCACATCACTGACTAAGCTGAAGGCTCAAACTTCCAGAGCCAGCCCAGAGAAGACGACAACCTTTCTCTTGCAGTATGAGAACTTCAGGCTCCATACCAGTTTGAGGACTGTGGATCTTGGGTGGCCTGTCCTACCACACCCACCACATAGTATGGGTTTGGCGCCTTCTGACTTTCATCTGTTTAGTCCGATGAAAGATGGACTGCATGGGCAGCATTTTCCTTGTAACGACACTATCATAGCAGCTGTGAAACAGTAGGTCACTTTTGCTGATGCAGATTTTTATGAGTGTGACATGCAAGCTCTTCTTTGTTGCCAGCAAAAAGGCAAAGCTAATGGTGGTGACTATGTTGAAAACTAGTGTTTTGTAACTGAGAATTTGTTCTACCGAATAGTGTTGTTGTGTCCTGTATACGTGTTATAGTTTCCACGGAAATAAATAGGAACCATTACTTTTCAAGGAATGGGTTTTGATGATCCTCCTCAAAAGTGTATATGTCATGAGGCTCAAAAATATTAGAAACTGTGTTTGTTACTTACGTAAGGTGTGCTACCTTTGTTGTGTATCAGTCTACAGAGAATTTCCTTCTACTCATAGGTTTAGTAGTGCTAGGAGTTGTGGGTAAAATATGCACCAAAGAGGGACACATTCTGTAACCGAAAACACATTTTGTCCATTTTTTCATTTGTAATATGAAAGGAGTACACAATGTGAACAGTGATTTGCTTATTTGCACATCACTAGATTTTACCAAGGAATTACACACTAGTTTGTATTTTTTTACTTGCAGTTGATGAGAATTCTTCTTAACTAAATGTTTTTACACATTCACTACATCTTATTTGTATAATTGGTTTATGAAGGATACTCTCTGTTTTCAACTGGCTGTTTTTGCACATCAAATAGATCATATAGAGATCTGATAGATCTAATTTGTACAGCTATATTATAGCTTCTATCAGTGTAATAACGTGATTACCAGGAAACAGAATAAAACACTTCAGTTTGAGATTCAAATTAAAATCCCATTGATGAACACTGACATTAAATACAGTAGAAAAACATCAGAGGCTTTTTTTGTTAGTTGGCTTTTGATTGTCTGTTACAAGATTTTTTTTATTTTTTTAAGTCATGTCTAATTATTATACTCACTATGACCATTTCCTTTCAGGAATATCAACCTTGTAACACCAATGCCTGTCCAGAGTTAAAAAAGACAACTCCTTGGACACCTTGGACTCCAGTTAATATTTCAGACAACGGTGGTCACTATGAACAGCGATTCCGATACACCTGCAAAGCACGCTTGCCTGACCCAAATTTGCTGGAGGTGGGAAGGCAAAGGATTGAAATGCGTTATTGTTCCAGCGACGGCACCAGCGGGTGCTCGACAGATGGTAAGCAAAGATAGAGTGGCTGCACAGCGCTTCATGTTAGTGAGGCGTCTGCAGTTCCATTTTCAGCGCCGAGCAGGAGTTTTTACTGGCTGGTGTTTTGTGTAACAGAATTGATAATGAAAAGGAGGACATAGTAATAACAGTAGGGAATGTATCTTGTATTTTTCCAGATACAGCTTCATTTTTCATACTAATCAGGTTTATTTTACCACTACCTATGAGATTTGCTAGTTTATTTTAATATTTTGCAGCAATCCACAGGGCAGCTTAATGCTTAGAGTGTTCTCTTGCCGCCTTATACTGTCTTGGCATTTTGCTGGGCAAGAGTTTGTGCAATACAAATGTATTTGATAAATATTTAGCTGGAATGAGTAGTATTAATGCTGAGAAGACCTTTTTACTCACTAATGCTAAAGTAATGTGTCAGATTCACGCAGGTGTTTAACTAAATAAGAAATAACAAGGAATTTATGAAGTGGATAATTTCTGTTATAAAAGTTTATGTTATGCTATTGCCAGCAGTTTAAAGTTCATTTATATCTGAGATGGAAAACAGAACTTCTACAAAACTCTTCTCAAATCTAGTTACCCTTAAGTTGGAACTGCTGAAAAACTGATGAAAAAAAAATAATTACAACTGGAAACATTATTTTATCTCAGATATATCATTTATATCTGAGATGGAAAACAGAACTTCTACAAAACTCTTCTCAAATCTAGTTACCCTTAAGTTGGAACTGTTGAAAAACTGATGAAAAAAAAAATAATTACAACTGGAAGCATTTATTTTATCTGAGGCTACAAAGAAAATAGTTGCTGAGTCCTTCAGCTTTCTAATTCTCAATATTTTTTTTTTCAGACAGTCTTCATTTTGTTAAATACAGCCTTCAGGCAGAGAGCAAAAGAGCAAGAGTGTGGGGTCAGATGTCTTCTTTGCCTGACTAGCTTGAAGATTTTTTTCACTTCTGAACATCAGACACTTCAATGTACTGATATTGTCACTTATTTGTTGCATTTTGCTAAAACTCCTGCTTCAATTCATTTGTAAATTATTAATCCTTGGATCAATGTATTTTTTCATCAAAAATCCAAAACACAGCATCCTACAAGCTTCTGCAGAAAAACAAAAAAAAACAGGCAAAACTATGGCAGGGAATGATTCTGTTGCATAGTAACATCATCAGAGAGAAGGATCTTTGCTGATTAATGTTAATACTTTTGAATATTTAAATACTTAATATTGAGTTGTCATCAGGGCAGGAGTTAGAATACATCTGTCTATTCTTCGTAATGAGTACCCTCATAACTTCATCATTAATTCATGCTCATTCTGTGACTTTTTTTTTTTTGTCAGCAAATCCTTAATTGTTCTGTAATGAATGCTCAAATCCAACCATCTGACTTTCAAAGTGGCCACATTAACTATTATGCTTCTGGAGAAAAGAGACAGCATTATGTCTCCATTAGCTACATTTTATTTTGAGTGTGTTTACTCAGACACTTTCTGATTATGAATGTCAGAACAGTATGGAGTGGAATATTTGCAGGGGAACAGGACAGTATTACTATTTGCTGTGATCAAATTTACTGACTGCCTCTAAAGCACACGATCCAGGGACATTTCCCTGCTCCCATGTTTGGGTCTGAGGCAGCACAATATCCTTCTACTGCTCCTTGATTTCCTGGGAAGAAGGCACATGAATAAGAGTTCTGTAGTATAGCTATGGCTTTTGGAACAGAAGGATCTCATGAGAGTGGAAGTCCATTAATTTTGGCAGATGCTTTCATTAACATCTGGCAAGATAGCAAGGAAACATCAGATATGACCATATCCCAGATGCTGTTAAACACTGCTTTTGTTATCACTGTGTTGAGCTGTCCCAGTTTGCTGGCTTCTGTAGAAAGATTAATACCAGCACAACATCCTTCCATACCTTATCATAGAATCATAGAATGACCTGGGTTGGAAAGGACCTCAAAGATCATCTGGTTTCAATCCCCCTGCCATGGGAAGGATCACCAACCACTAGAGCAGGCTGCCTAGAGCCACATCCAGCCTTGCCTTGAATGCCTCCAGGGATGGGGCTTTCAGTTCCAGTTCCAGTGCATCCTGTTCCAGTGCATCACCACTTTCTGAGTGGAAAACTTCCTCCTAACATCCAACCTAAATCTCTCCTGTCTTAGTTTAAAACTATTCCTGCTAGTCACAGGAATCATACTATTATCACTATCACTGTCACCACTATATGCACTATTAACCTGTGTGAACAATCATTCCCTCTCCTGTTTGTTTGTATGCTCCCTTCAAGTACTAGGAGACCGCAATGAGGTCTCCCCAGAGCCTTCTCTTCTCCAAGCTAAACAAGCTAAATTCCTTCTACCTTTCCTCATAGGAGAGGTGCTCCAGCCCTCTGATCTTTTTAGGGGCCTTCCTCTGGACCCATTCCAAGAGCTCTGTGTCTTGTGCTGGGGGCCCCAGGTCTGGATGCAATACTCCAGATGGGGCCACTCAGGAGCTGAGTAGTGAGGGACAATCAGCTCCCTCTCCCTGCTGGCCACCCCTTTTTTTAATGCAGCCCAGGATATAGTTGGCCCTCTGGGTTGCAGGTGCTCACTGCTGACCCATGTGCAGCTTCTCTTCTACCAAGGCCCCCAAGTCCTTCTCCGCGGGGCTGCTCTCCAGGAGTTCTTCCCCCAGTCTGTATAAATACCTGGGATTGCCCTGCTCCAAGTGCAGCACCTTGCACTTGGCCTTGATGAACCTCATTAAGTTCACAGGGTCCACTTCTTCAGCCTGTCCAGGTCCTTCTGGATGGCTTCCCTTCCCTCCAGTGTATTATTACCAAAGTTTTGTTCTACAAAGATGAGTTCTTTGTTCTGTGCAGAAGAGAGCCATTAATTAGAATTTTTCTCATTGCTTATAATCTCCTGCTGCATAACTATAGTAATACTACATTAAATAGAATTATGTTTCACCATCAGATGCTAGCAAAGCAATTTCCTTTGGAGTGTGAACTTAGAGGTAGAACTTCTTGCCAAGGAAACAGTACATTCTTTAAGAATGTTGTAAGACTACAGATAGCCAACCAGACTTCAGATAACCAAGCATGGCATTTTCATACTGTATTCATGCTTTTCTGACAAGTTTGATTTAGAGGAAAGTAACACTGTTTGTTCTCTGCCTTTGGGGTTTCACATGGTGGTCACATAGAGAGCAGACAGGTATTCCAAATAACCCACTAGAAGTTTTGCACGTTTGCATGGCTTAAGGAAAATGTCTATACAATCCAACATTAAAACCGTCTAAAAATTACCTCACTTTAGGCTTCAGTGTATATACTCATGAAGCATATCAAATATCTGTTAAACATAGTAACTTACACTCAGTGGAATTGTCTTATGTAAAAACACTGTGAATAGTATTGAGGTTCCTTGTTGCCCAGTGGAGGTACAGTACAACCATCTGATGCATCAATCATTCCACTCAGTTTTGTATCATTAGCAAAGTTGCTGAGACTGCCCTCTGCCCCATTGTGCATGTCACTGAAGAAGTTAAACAGAGTTGGATCTGGTATTGACCTCTAGCACATGGCACTATTAATTTTCCTCCACCTGGTCTTTGAGCAAGTGATCACAAACCTCTGAGCATGGCTGTTCAGATTGTTTTCAGTCTACATCACTGTCCACTTATCAAGACCATATTCAGTACACTTGTCTGTGAGGATGTTATGGAGAAAAGTGTCAAAACTCTTACGTAAGTTGAGATAAGTAGCATCCTCAGTTCTTCCTTTATCCACAAACCTAGGAACCCCGTTGTGGAAGGTTAAAAGGTTATTCAAGTAATATATAGTTGAGTATTTCCAGAAGGTGAATTTTTCTTGCTATTTTAAATGTCATTACTGTCATAATGGTGATCTTTAGTATGCATTTTCTATCAAAAGGGAAAGTTCTAAAAGCCCGTATATGAATACTGTATATACGTCTGTAAATCTGTAGAAAGATACCTTGTAAAGAGGAAAACACACGTTAAAACTTGCTGCAGACCAAAGCACATACTACATCAGAGTAGACAATTCCTCTCTCTTTCATCTTCCAATTTAAATTGCAAGAAATTTGCTAAAATAATACCAAATAAGTTTGCACATTTTCTGTAGGTCTGAAAAATATACATCTATTCTGAAAATGTCTTCAGCATATATTAGTAATGGTATAAAGTGATACATGCTGCAGTGTTTTATGAAGAAAATAACAGGCAGTCTAGTCTGAATAAGAACACTTCTGCCATTGTTTGCACTGCTGCTAATGTGATAGACGAAAATTCCCCAGCAATCCTCATTTGAAGTCCTGGTATTGAAAAAATTCTATTATTTTGATCTCACAGCTCACTGTGTATTTAATCTGTCTGTTTCAAAGATGCAAAGTTGTGTTTTTTTGTTAATTTTCTTTTCTTCTTCTTCTTCTTTTTTTTTTCTTTTTTAATGGAGGAGGGGTTGTTTGTCCTTTACTGAGATAGAATTAATTATTCCTTCACCATTTCTCTGTACTTGCTCTCATTTTGGATTTGAATCTGTGTCATGTTTCTTGAAACGCTGCTTTTAATATCTTTGTGTAATAGAATCTGACTCAGCAGGAGAGAAATTGCTTTCCTCTATAATAACTGAAAGGTTTTATCCATTTTTAGTCATTTTATATTCTCATCTTTTGTTTTGTTTTGCTTTTACTAATCTCAACAGTTTCTTATTACATGTATTTCTGTGTCACTGCATCATCATTCCAATACTACCAGTTGTCAAGTGTTGAATGAAACTATGCAAGACTCATCTGTTGTGAGCTGATTTTGAATGTACTTTTCAGGGTAGAACTTATTAATGCCTTATGCACTGGTAGAAATGGGACATAGTTGTTTCACTTCTGTAAAATAAGTGCTTATAATGGAAGCATTAGTTAGTCCACCGATCATAGATTCTCCACTGTTGCCGTCAATGGTGAAACTGAAGTGCTTTGGCACACTAGGAAATCCCAGAAATGCTTATTAGTGATGCTTAGCAACAATGCTACAGCTCAAGTGAATCCAGTGCTGTTCTAAGTATAGCTGAGGGAGTCTCTTTCCATGCAGGCTCAAACTGCAGTTGACAAAAACACTACAGTTAACTGCACCTTATTAAAACAGCTTCACCTGGGGCTATATCCAAGCATATTGGTCATATCCTATGAACATAATGCTGTGTATTTCCCTTTTATTGTTAAATAATGGACTTCAGTTTCCTTCCCTGTATAGTCTAATGCCTTTTATTGGTATTAAACTATCTTAGAAAAGTTATTTTCAACTTCCCAGATAGTTACGTTCACTAGGAAGTATTTTATTGTGTCTATCTCCAAAAGATTAATCTTTATAGTCTGTATGTGGTTTAAACCACTTGGACTCACAGGGAAAAAAAAAATGTTTTGTGAACTGACAGGGCGTTGTTCTTCACAAAATGGCAGTTTCACTAGACTTTGTTCAATTATAGCTGTACACTGTCTAAAATCTGACTATGTTTGTCACGGAGATGGTGCACTGCTTTCCAGAAAACCCATGAACCTCTTTGTACTGCGAGTGCTAGTGAGACAGACTAGGTGGGGGAAGTGGGCAAAGCTCAGCAGTGAGACCAGAAGTAGCACAGTGAGTGGCCATAGGCAGCTTGGTTCTGTCTCCTGTGCCAGATTATTGCTCTAAAACAGAGGCAATAATAGTTAAGAGCTGGATTCAGATTTTCCCTCTGTTCTGTGCTAGTAAGTGATTATAAAATTTCTACAATGGAAGAAATTCTTGAGATGAACCTAGAGTTTGGTTTGTGAGATTAAAGGATGACACACTCCTAGTTATATGAGCAAATGCACAAAAGATAAGATGATTTAGGGTGGGATACTGTTTTAATTCTGTATCGTTCTTCTACCTTTATTTTATTAGGATTATCAGGGGATTTCTTGCGTTCTGGACGATATTCTGCTCACACCATTAATGGTGCCTGGTCTCCTTGGTCTCCGTGGTCACAGTGCAGTCGTGACTGCAGTAGAGGTATACGGAATCGCAAACGAGTCTGCAGCAATCCTGAACCCAAATATGGTGGTCTTCCTTGCCTTGGTCCATCTCTAGAGTACCAGGAATGCAACATTTTACCTTGCCCAGGTAAGAGTCAACTAGAACAAGAGAAGAATGTGGAAATATTGTAACTCTTCTTCATGGCATGGTTTTGGTGGTTTGTTTCAGACAGTTACACCAGGTTTTGTTTTGTCTTGTTTAAGTAAATTACAGAACAAGTAATTGATCTGTAAACCTCTTATTTCTGAGGAAACAAATTAGCTCAGCCCAGTTTACACAGAAATGTCTGTGATTATATTCTATTTTAGGATGCATATTCATGATAACTGCCTATAAAAGTGAAACCCATTGTATTTTATGATGCGGGAATAACTTTAAATAAGGTGAGTATGTATATAAGACATGATTGATGGGTAAATACCATGTGGAAAAGTCTCTTTTTTTTCCTTTTTCTTTTCAATAAATCATTTTTCTTTGCCTCTGGAAAAAGATTTTCACAAGTTTGCTCAGTAATGTGTTTCATACCCAATAGAATCCCAACAGTTACGTTAAAGTGGATTTGAGTGAGATTCCCCACTAATGTCAATCAGTTTACCATTAACAATATTAACTGCTATGTCATCTTCCACTTTTAAGACTTTGATTGTAAAAACACAACTTTAATAAGTAAGCTAGTAAAAGAAGAAATAAATTACGAGAAGGCCGGAACAGTCTTAACTTAAATTCAAAATATTGTTTTCATTACAGTGATTACTAGAATTAAATCTGCTAGCTTTTGAGTGTAGAACATCTAGCAGATAGAATTCAGGATTGGGCATCATAATTGGTGGTGTCTCAGCCAGGCCTTAGATTGTTCATGGAATTTTTAGCTTCTCCTTCATCAAAGTGGTACTTGTTATGATTCTGTAAAAAGGATTGCAAGTAGAATACATGTTTTCAAGAAACTACTTTGGGTTATAAATCATTTTTGTATCTTAAAGATATAGGAAGAAAAAGGCATCTTGGTTCTAGTCACCTCACACCTGTCTAAAAACAGACATTCAAATGTCCCTGTATTTAGTATAATTCTTCAGAGACAAATTTCATATGTATTTTTAGTGCAAAGTAGATTTGAACAAAGATACGCAGCTTGAATGACATATTTAGATACATGATAGCCCACAAGGATTTATGAAGGTCCTCAGCAACAGAATTGTTGTTTATAATTAAAAAGAAATATAAGCCTCAGTCAGATCTCAGATAAATTTGAAGGCAAAACATTGTAAGTGACAGACTTAATTTATCATGCTGTCGTGGAAGAAAGAAAACCTGTTGCTGAATAAGGCTTATTCATAACTGATGCCTGCTCAGAAATCTGTGGAAGTTTATTTTTTTTTAATTGGAAAAGTGTATTGATGAAAATGAATTCTGGTAAACTTGAATATCTGCTAGGTTGACATCATGAAACCTCAAGAAGAAGGTTAAGATGTGAACAATACATAGGTGAAGAGCCTTTGGTCCAGCCTATCCTGGACCATACAAAGCATTCAAACCTGTCAGACTCCACAGCAGGGGCACAGAGATTAAGCAGCAGAAAAAAGCTTGTGGGTGGATCACTTTTTAACTTTCTTATTAACCATTGTCCTAGGAGACTAGTATTTATTTCCCAGGTGCCTGTATTCGGGACTAGTATATAAAGTCATTCTTACCCAAGCCATCTAAGCGAGTTTCTGAAACATCCTTTTTAGACTTTGATCATACAGTCCTTGGTGATGATCATGGGAAAGATCGGTGTGGGTGCAGATCTCATCATGATATTACTTTCTCACTTATAGTAGGCAATAGGTAGGGATGCAGGGACTGAGCAGGAATAAATATGTCATGCCCCTCTTGCCACTGTGTAATAAAACAGGAACTCTGCATGATTCAGTCTTGTCTGTGTAAGTAGAGAGACGGAGACAGAAAGGAAAAGGAAAGTGAGGGAATTTTGTTCTGACTGTGGTGCTATAGAACTGGCCATACTACTAGAAATAAAAATGCAGTGCAGAAGAATTTGATACTTTGAAAGATTTACCTGAGTTCATTCAGAGTAAGGACCACTTCACGCGTTCCTCGATAGCACCCATCATAGCCCAGTTGTTAACTTTTCAGAAATATACAAATTAGTAGGAAGGAGTGAATTGGCAGTCATAAAGAAACATTCTTGTTGATTCTGGCTTAGGTTCTGTTTTTCTGCCAATTTTACTTAATGAAGGCAGGATCTATTGATAAAAAAGATGAGTGATGGAGAAATATACTGAGTAATGCTTAAGTCCTGCTGGAAGTCAATAGGACTTAAATGTATCTAAATCATTAAAGTTGGACTCAGTGTCATTCTGGAGGACTGACACAATGAAAAGGCCCACAGAGCAATCACAAAGTGCATGGGGCTCTCTTGTCTAGTTAAGTGTCTTGTGGAATAATTTTAAATATACATACTAATGGCCAGTAAGTTATTATTAAATGTAGAGCAGGACCCTATAACTTAACAGAAAAATACTGATGGCGACTTGAAGCTGCCTTCAACAGCTACTCCTAAGTTGTTCTTGAGCGGAGAAAGAAAATACTGTTAAGTTTCTTCCACAGCCAGGGAAATAATACACTCTGAAGTGTGGATTGCTAGGAGTTACTGGGCAGATCAATTTTTGTTTATAGTACTCAAAGGCTAAATGTATAGTGGTAAATTGAATAGCGCCAGAAATTGACCAGAAATTAATTGCACCCAAGCCCAGGAAAACAATTTGTCTACATTGTACAAGATTTAGATTTTGGCTTCAAGTAACTAGGTGGCTCTGACATAATCTGTGGAAATAATCTGTAAGTTAGTGTATAGTAAGACCTATTTGCACTACTTAGTTTCCAAGCAGCCAAACTGTTTTGTGAAGCAGGAGAATCTGCACTGTCAAATTATGTTTTGGCCCTGCACCTCATCTCCTTTTTTATGGCTCAGAGATGTGATAAATAGAGTTGAGCTGGCAAGCACTGAACAGTCTTAATAACTACAGAAAGAAACCATGAATATGTTTCTGTTTTCTTTTTGTTAATGATATGTGGTCAGTATAAAAAGAAGGAAACTATAGTCTTGCATATTAGAATTTTGTTAATCTTGAGGGTTTGTGAGATATATACAACATGAAGAGAAATAAGGTGATGAAGAACAGTTTTGGAGTTGGACTCAATGATCTCTTGAGGTCCCTTCCAACCCCTATGATTCTATGATTCTATGATTTCGAGTGGTAAATTCAGCAGATTTACAAGCATTACAGGAATTTACTCTCTAAATGACCTATTTTCCTGGAAATAATAACAATTTTAGTTATTAATATTATTAAGATATTTTGTCCTAGCTCATGGCATTACACAGTGGTCCAGTTATTACTGTAGGAAAAGACAAGTTCATCTTTGTTTTGCTTTGTTTCTTGTTGCCTTCTCTTTTCTTCTTTGGCAGAGTCCCTTCACCAAAGTGCCCTTAATAGACAGTCTAAAGACATGCCATTTTAGCTCTTTGATGGAGTTTATTCCCTCTACTACTGAGATCATATTGGTGGATCAGTAGAAAAGGACGTTTTCTGCCTGTGATTTGAAACTATGACTCTCCTTGACAATATTTTGGGATTTCATCAGTTTACCTTTGTTATCATAGTGGTTTTAGTTTGTTTTAGAGATTATGTTTTGTTTGAAAAGAACTGAATAACTGAATAAATTAATTGCAAGCATTCATGTACCAGTATATAGCTCCCTGAAATAGTACATATGTATACATCCCCTAGTCAATTATTGATCACTGCTTTTTTCATCATTATTATTTTTTTTTCCTTTTTTTTTTTTTTTTACCTACAGTCATACTTGGCCATGAGGAAACAAAGGTGTATTTAAAGAAATTGGCAAAAGTATTGTGCAGTAAATTCCTAAACCTGAGGAAAAGAAAATGACTCCAGTGGCAGTAAAGCTTGCCTCTGAGGCTTTCTGAAGCCCGTCTCTCCATATGCACTGATCTCTCTAGGCTTCTTCTGTTGCCAATGTGGAGAGAACTGAACTGCTGTTTGGAAGCAACTATTCTAACCTACAGGTCTCAGCTGCAGAGTTAAACCCAATCTGATCCTTAGGTTTTGTTGTGCCTTTCCTAAAGCATTAGTTTGCCTTCTGTATTTCTGCACTGCACTAAATAGACCACTTGTTTCATCCAGCTCTGCTTTTATGAATAAAAGTTAACTAGCATCACAGAAACAAGACTTTGTCTTTGCTGACTTTGCTATCAAAAGTTCCCTTTTCCACAGTAAAACACATGCAGCTATATCTCACAGGATTAAGAAAAAGACTAAGTGATATGGAAAGGGATGATCCTTGGGTGCCTGGATGGGAGTAGTACTCTGTTAGGTCTGTAAACTGCACAACAGCCAGTGCCCCTAGATTTAATTTTAACTCAGCTGTTGTAAAGCACACCACTTGCAATTCAGTAGAAAGTGACTACTGCCCCTCTATTTATATTCCTTCATGGAAAAGATTGACCTTTCTCAGCTTTATTTACTCTCTTGCTATGGTTTCAAAAAGATGAACATAAAACGTTATAAACCTTAACCCAAAACCCCGAAGAATAATGTTGTTGGCTTTTTAAATTTGAAATGAGACCAAACAGTATATAAACAAGTCTGTAATCTTATATGTACTCTCTTGAAAGAAGGTGTGGCCAGTGTGTCATCCGCACTTCCTTTGTCATTCTTATAAAACCCAAGGGCATATCAGGATATCCAGTTTACTTAAAAGTCTCTTGGAAGTTCTCCAGCAGTGAGTATTTTTTATCATGTCCCCAGGAGGTCATGTTTCTGTACACTGTTTCTCCCTATAACAACCTCTTCCCCCTGACTTCTTTTCATTATAGTGAAGAAATATGTATTAACCACCACACAGTCAGTAGGCAAACAATTTCTTACTTTATGTACAGGAAAAAACATTGCTTGAGAGCCCCTTGCTAGCTGAAGAGGCTTCTTTTTTCCAGAGGGACCAACCTCAGTAATTGTCAGGAAATGCAGACAGTTTGTATCATTCATTGTGGAACTGCTTTAACCACTTTCTTTTGTTCAACAGCTCCACAAAACTGCTAAGTATGTGTAGTGACTGGCTGGAACTTTCCTTGCAGCTGTGTATTTTTCTTTCTATAAGAAGCAGAAATAACATTCAGGACTCCATGACAAAAGGAAAAAAAAAGAAAAACCACAAAAAAAACAGATGGAGCTGTGTTGCTAAGCAACTTTAAAGAAAGATGAAAGAAACCACAGAACTCTATTTAAGTCTTGTAAAAACTGAAGAACTAAATGCCCATTCCTTTGATCTTGTTTAGCCATGATGATGCTTTATCATCCTCTGTTGCTGAAAAAGAAAAGTCCTGAGGACAAACAGAAGAGGTAGTTATGGCAGTCCTTGAAAGCCCTAGAAATTTAGGATGGCAGACTGTCAGTAAGTAGTTACTAAGAAAAGCACTTATAATTACACTGTCCAGCTGAACCGTGATTAACGTTCTATGCTATATTGTGTCTGTTCTTTTCCATCTCCCTCAACCTCACTTCCCCGTTACATCCTGGGACTTGTGTGTAGATGGACCACCATAGCTGTGCAGCATGGTGATATTCCTGGGTGTCACGTCAGTCTCCTTATTATTAATCACCTATGGATAGACAGCAGGCAGCAATTTCAAATGCGTGCACATTTTATATTGTTCGTTCTTGTCCACTGAAAATTATGTGGAAAATGTTGGGGATCACTGCCTCTATTATACTGAACAAGACATAGGGAATGTTTGCAGACAGTTTATCTTCTGTCTAGGCAATTTGTGGCTGACATTTGATTTCATAAAGGTCTGTATGCTGCAGTGGGAATCCATCTGATTTTTTATTTGAGCTAGTAGAGATTTGTTTTAAATTTAAAAATTAAAAAGAAAAAAGAAAATAAGGAATATCTGGAAAGATAAAGTTTGATATCTCATGAAATGAGTTGCTAATTAACAGCTTTTTTATTCCGGATTACTATAAATAAATAAATAAACAAATAAATAAATAAAGGGCAAGTTCTGATTACAAGATATCATGTATTGTCTTGAAAGTGTTACGAAATTGCACAGCATATTTCACCAGCACTGAAGACTAATAACCTGTGGCTTTGTTAGGTATGAGCTTGCATAATACCACATTGCCAGAGTTATCACAGGCAAAAAAAATGTTTGTTTTCCATTCGCTATAGGAGTGAGAAAATGAGTCAGGCACTATATTGATGTGTATTTGTTTACAATAGGTAGTGTAAAACTCTCTCATACATCTGTATAGCTAGATTATTTGACTGATTAAAATATCCTGGAAGAAAAAAATGTAGCAGCCATTGAATTACTTAATAATCAAAATAATGTACTCTGCATATAGCCTCAGATTGCCCAAATCCAGTCTGATCAGTCAGAGGCTAGATACATCACTTGCAAGAGGTTTTACTTTTAGTTACAGAGTGCCATCTCTTTGCTCTCTTGATTGATGTAATATAAAAATACAGAGAAAAAAATGTTCTATATTCAACAACTTTGCTTACAGGGTTAGGATGCTAACAGCATTAGGTGTGCACTAGTGAAATAGTTTGATTAGCACATGAGAACCTGAGGGTTTGCTGTATCTGAACATAAATGCACATATGGTTTCAGTATCATAACCACCTTCTAGCTCATTTTGTCACTATTGATAACTTTGCAGGGAAATCATTCTATTTGACTCATCCGGTGCATTTGTGGTTTAAAATGCAATCAATTTGAGTCTTTTCTTTTTTATCATTTTACAGTGTCTTCATCTTAAGATTAGATTTGGAACTTCCTCTGTGCTTGTACGAGAGAATTATGAAATAGCTTTTCAATAAACCAGTGGAAATTATTTTAGTCCTTGAAAAGCTCTTTGATTAACTGGATGGAAAGAGTCAAAACTAGTCACTGCAAAATGCTTTGTTTTGGAGACTCTAGTGACAATCTTTCAATGAAAAACAAAGTCAGGTCGTACAAGGAGTGTCCTAAATGAGTGCACTGCAAAAATTGTGAACAGTAAATATGTAATTACTTTGTATTCTTAAAAGCAGTCAGTATTAAATTTTTCTCTCCTGTGGTAAAATGCCAACTGCTACTCTGAGTGATGGAAGGGAACAAATGCAAATACTACGTGCTCTTCAGGATTCTGTAGTAGAAAAACTTTACTGGTAAATTGCCATTAGTACACATAAGGTCTCTTCTAATGTAAATGTAAATTAAATTACACACACTGGATTTCTTTTGATAGGGTGGAGACATGGCAAATCAGTTCCTTATTTAAGTAATAAGAAGGCAAGTGTGAACACTCTAAATAGTGGTTTGAAAAGAAATCTATTTTTGCAAAATGTGAATATTTGGACAGGTTTTTTGGTTTGGTTTGGTTTGGTTTTTCTCTTTTTTCTCCAAAAATTAAAAGACAAGTTGAGAAAATACTGAGGCTATTTACAAAGGAGAATTTATTTCTGACTTTGTTATGTGGCTACAGATAGAAAGACTCTGGCAAATGGGCCAAATATGGCCATAAATGCAGAAAAACATCCTGGAACAACAACTTGAGGGACAGCAGCTGCAAAGGACCTAGTTTGGTAAAGGCAATTACATGAACTTTTTCATTAAGGAATGTCCAGTGGCCATGTTTTGAAAGTTGTCTGAAAAATGGGGCTCCTGTGACATCCAACCTACTTTTCAGAATAACCTTTTGAAAACTCTGTCTGTAAATGAAGAATTTATGTCAGCGGTTTACAAGCTTGGTTTGGCCTAGCTCCGTGACGAATGGGGGAGGGGACCCATGGACCCATGCCCCAGGAAAGGGGAAGGGGGAAAGGGAAAGGGAAAAGGAAGGTGGGCCTAAAGATAAAACAGCTGCAATGATCTGAGGAGGAAAGCTGATTTACTAAATAAGATATTGGAACGCAAAATAACACAATATAATACAATATAATTGGAATTGAAGCTAATAAATCATCTACAGTAAGAGGGAGTGTCTGAAAAACCAAAGGCCTTATGCTAACACTGAAGGTAAGATGGCTAGGGAGCACACATGAACAGTTTTATCTTTCCAGCTGTTGGGAAATCGAAAAAACACAAAGCATTGCAAAGTCCTCTGGGGTATGTAGTTCTTCTCTTCTGAAACAGGGATATACAGAACTATCGATGATCCACAGAGCTGGAGCATTAACTCCTAAACTCCCAGTGAATTGCTTGATGTTATAATGTGGAATACCAGTAACAAAAATCATAAAACAATGACAATTTGACATACCCGAATCAGTAAATACTAATGAATTTTATTATTTTTAGAACTTCTCCAAAAATGTGTGTTTGAAATTTAAAGCACCAAGTGCTTTTTGCCATTCTTTTGTTGCTTTTTGAAACTACTGACATCGTTCTGCCAACGGTAACTATGCTAGAGCTATAGAAAGACTGTAGTGGCCCATCAAACCCTGAAACTGAGTTTGATCAACTGAAATGGATTGTACAGCTAAAGCAGTCCCACTTGTGTTATGAAAGAAGATTTGGATTCTGCAGTCTTCTTTTTTTTGTCTATTTTTGGGCTATGTTTTACTTTGAGATTGAAAATTTACTTTGGGCTTATAGCAATTCTGCTAAACAAGCTTTGTTATTTTATTTCTTCACAAATGAAAAAAAAGAAGAGAAAAATGAAATTAGTTTTACCTTAATACTACTATGCTACTCTCTGAAGATGTATTATGTGAATGCGTAACATTGTTAGACTTCCCAATATACCAGTGGCTTTTTAAAGATGGGAATTTAGTCATTTTGTGATACAGCATCATGATACTGTATGAATTCAATTCATTGTCTTATATTCAGTAGAAACTAAAAATGTCCACTAATTTCAGTAGGCTATAAATTAGATCCACAAAATATGAAAAGGACAGACTGGATTATGTCATATCACATAATAATTTGAAATAATTTCATATTTTGTGTCTTTCCAGTGGATGGCGGCTGGTCTTGCTGGTCATCTTGGTCGAAGTGCTCAGCAACTTGTGGAGGAGGGCACTACATGAGAACCCGCTCCTGCACCAATCCTGCACCGGCATACGGAGGAGATATTTGCCTTGGCCTGCATACTGAAGAAGCCCTCTGCAACACACAACCGTGTCCAGGTATAGCAAATCAGTACATGCAGCCTTCTTCTTTGTGTGCCACAGAGCACATCATTTACAATTGAGCAACGTAATGTTCCTTGATCTATTATTTAGGAGTAAATTGTTTCTCTCCTTTATTAAGTGCACAGTCAGCTCTTACATATTATGATCACAGTAAATTAAAATTAGGGATGCCAATAAGAACAAGAAAGGCAGGTACCTCAACTAGAAAAGGAAAGTTGGGCATACCCCCCTAGTGAGTGACACAGGCAGGCTGGTAACAACAGACAAGGAAAAAACTGAGGTACTTAACTTTTTTTGCTTCTGTCTTCCCTGATAACTGCTCTCTGCACAGCCCTCAGACATTTGTTTTGGTAGGAGGGGATTGGGAAAGCAATGTCCCTCCCACTTTAAGGGAAGATCAGGCTCATCGTGACCCCCTGAGGAATCTGAACATCTCCAAGTCTATGGGTCCTGATGAGGTGTACCCCAGAGTACTAAGAGAATTGTCTGATGTGGTTGCCAAGCAACTCTCTGTGATATTTCAAAAGTCGTGCCAATCAAGTGAAGTCCCTGATGACTGGAAAAAAAGGAAACATTATACCTGTTTTTAAAAACAGTAAAAATATGACCATGGGAACTACCAGCCTGTCAGTTTCTCTGTGCAGAGGAGTATCATGGAACAGTTCCTCCTGTGAGCTATGCTAAGGCACATAGAAGGCAGCGAGGTGATACAGGAGAACCAGCATAGCTTCACCAAGGGCAAATCCTGTTTGACCAACCTAGTGGCCTTTTATAATGGAGTCATTACATCAATGGACAAGGGAAGAGCCACTGATGTCATCTATCTCAACTTCAGTAAGGTCTTTGACATGGTGCCACATAGCATCCTTCTCTCCAAATTGGAAAGATATGGATTTGGTAGGTAGACTGTTCAAAGAATGAAGAACTGGCTGTGAGATCGAGTCCAGAGAGTGGTAATCAATTAGCTCAGTGTCTGGATTAAGACTGGTGATGAGTGGTGTACATCAGGGGTCAGTGATGGTGCTGATATTCATTAATATCTTTGTCAGTGATATTGACAGTGGGTTGGGTGTACCCTCAGCAAGTTTGCTGATGACACCAAGCTGTGGGATGCGGTTGACACACCTGATGGATGGGATGCCATCCAGAGGGACCTAGACAGGCTTGAGCGTGGGCCCAGGTGAAACTCATGAGGTTCAACAGATTCAAGTGCAAGGTCTTGCACCTGGGTCAAGGTAACCCTCACTACTAGTACAAGCTGGGAGATGAAAAGATTGAGCATAGCCCTGCTGAAAAAGACAAGGGGATACTGGTGGATGGCAAGCTGGACATGAGCCAACAATGTGTCCTCACAGACCAGAAAGCCAACCGTATTCTGGGCTGCATCAAAAGAAGAATGGTCAGCAGGGCTAGGGAGGTGATCCTGCCCCTCTACTCTGCACTGCTGAGACCTCATCTAGAGTACTTTGTTCAGATGGGGAGTCCTCAGTGCAGGAGAGACAGAGACCTGTTGGCGAGTGTCCAGAGAAGGGCCACAAAAATGATCCATAATATAGAACACCTCTCATACAAGGACAGGCTGAGAGAGCTCTGAGCCTGGAGATGAGAAAGGCTCCAAGGTACCCTGGTAGAAGCCTTTCAGTATCTAAAGGAGAGGTACTGGAAAGAAGGGAAGAGATTCTTTAGCAGGATCTGTGGTGATAGAACGAGGGGAAATGGCTTCAAGCTCAGGGAGGGTAGATTTAGGTTAGATATAAAGGAAAAATAATTTGTACTGAAAGTGGTAAGGCACTGTAACAGGTTACCTAGTTGTGTTTGTTGCTCCATCCCTGAGACTTTCAAGGTGAGGCTGTGTCAGGCGCTGGGCAACCTGATCTAGCTGTGGTGTCCCTGCTCATTGCAGGGGAGTTGGACTAGAGGTCCATTCTGACTTTAAGGGTTCTGTTTCTAAATAGTGTAATAGCAGAATATGGCCTACAGGAGAACACCTCTTCCTTGTTTAAAAATTACACTAAAATTACAATTTAAATTACCACATTCTTGTTCTGAATGAACTAAAATAGTGTAATATTTTAAGTGGTTCTTGTAACAGACTGGAAGACTTCTAATAGTAATATCCCAAAGAAGTGCCTTTGTTATTATACTAAACATTCACAGCAATCAGATTGCTGAGATTACATATTCAATAGTATGCATATTGCAAGGTCTTTCAAGTAGATAATGCTTTATATTAACTTTTGTTTAGGCCCTGTTTTTGTATAAAACGGAAAGCAAGCTTTAATGCTCTTTGTAAAATAAATTCTTCATCTTAGGATGTTAAGGGGCAGAGACTTCATATTTTTAAATTGCTGCAAAGTACCTGGTAAATGAAATGTCTCATCATTTCTGGTGGCTGTATGATGTTATGGATCATGACCTTTTCCTTAACTCTGCTTTTTGAACTATATTAAAGGAACCTGAATTTTTAGTGAAGCAAGTCAGAAGTAGAGAGCAGAATTACAGAAAAACGGATAAAATAAAGAGTGAAAGCACAGGAGGCGAGTTTGTTTTCGTTAATAGCTGATTAGTCGATTATAGGCAATAATAAAAGGAAATAAACAGCTTCAAGGAACTCCAGTGCCACATTCTATCTGTGGTTTACTGGTGACTCCTAGATTTCATGGCAACATTTTTGACTCATATGATGAAGTTGTATAAGTGAAGGCATAAGCCCCATGAATTAGAATTTATAGATCCTATTACCTGTTTTGAACCACGTTTTCAGTTGATTTTTTTTCCCAGGCACTACCTATCCTGAAGCAGAATAGAAATACATAATTTGTCAAAATTAAAGAAGATGCAACACTCTACTGGGCTTAAAAAAACACACAGAAATCAGTTGCTTATTTTATTTTTCAAGACAAATATCATATATTTGTATATAGCTACTTTGGGATCCTTAAGGCATCTTTTAAAGGTCAGAACTAGAGTGTTCATTGTGCTATTATTGTAGATATTTCTCTTGCATTTATTTTCTAGTGACATTTTTCTAGAAATGACAGTTTTCAAATGTTTAGCAATAATCTCTTCATCTTGTTTTTGACTGCTTGTTACTCAAGATTTGGAACAGATAGTGGATGAAGGAGGTTGATTTCAGTTTGGTTCAAGAAAGCGAAAATTTTTATAAAGCAATAAGATTTCAGAGTTCAACGCATGTATCTCAAATTACTATGATTCTTATTATTTTATTTCAATCTCACTGAAAGTTTGTCACAGATTGTGAAACAATTAGATGTGAGAATGGCCCTTGCCTCGTGTGTACACTGTTAGATTTCACAACTTTTTACTGCTCTTATTTCATATTGGTCTGGTACAAAAATGACCCCAGTGCTACCCTTGTCAAGTTTGGGCAGACTCTTGCATCCCTGTGCAGCTATTTTTCTGTGGTGAAGATCACATGGCCAGTTATTGCTGCTAGAGCAGATCTGGAAATACCTTTGATAGCTTTTGCTGCTTGAGTGACATGTTTAATGTAGTGCTACTTGGAATCTGGGATCACCAATCAACACAGAAATGCATATGGAAATTATTTATAATGTTTCTTAGGTTATGATAAAAAGAAAAGATTTATTGGCATTTGAAATAGTACTTTTTTTGGCAAAAGAAAACTAACAGAAAATTAAGCTTGATACCAGAGATTTTTTAAGGATATGGAAGGTTAATGGCAAATCCAACTGAAAATATGCAAGTGTACAGTAAAAACACAGCAGTCTTGTGACTGCAAAATGCACTGTTTTCTCATGCTTCATTCTGAAAGCTGTATCACCATGGGTTTTTTTTTGTTGTTGTTTTTTTCTTTTTGTGTTTTTTTTTCTTTTAATTTATCTAACTGCAATCACATAAATATGAGTGGAAGTGCTGTACTATTGATCCGTAGTGCTTTATAGGCTGCTTATCTCTAAGTGTAATCAGTTTCAAGGATGTCTGTAATGCATTGAATAAGGCAGTATTTTATACGTAAAGTATTCACAGCTGCTGTAAGAGAGGTAAATGTATTCTGTTCTTGAACTTCTATCTCACACATGCAAATAATGGATAAAGAATTCAGCATTTAGAAGTGCTGGTGTACTTAAGCATAGAAGAAATTTATGATTTTACAGACTGGTGGCTGCCTTCTTCACCCAGGGCTCTTTTAGGAACTACTTGGAGTTAACCTAGTCTCAAAGGCTAGTCAAATCTCTGCAGGAAAAAGACAACTTAACAAACCTTGCTGTGTTAGAGGTAAAAATCAGCTACGGATTACACATATCTCCAGACCACCTTCTCTTTTCCATTCTCATGACTTTTACTGAGGCTGCAAATAATTTATGAGATCTCTTCTAGCTACAGCACAGAAATGGCCCTGAAATTTAAAAACAACAACAACAACAAACTACGGTAACAAAAAAATGCACAAACCTACCAGCTGCTGTTGTTTTGTTATCTAAATAAATGATCTGTTTCAGATCTGGAATGTATACCTCTATATTTGTCATTGCTACTTGTGAGGTACTTCATCATCCACCCTGAAGACTGAAATAGACTCCACAAGAATAACTCTTTCAGGCCCTCCCCTGGGGTCACTGCAGAATCCCTAAGGCTTCTCCCTTCCACACACAAAGGCAGTGACAGGAGCCAAAACCACAATAACTTGGGTGACAAGATCACAGAATCACAGAATTGTAGGGGTTGGAAGGGACCTCTAGAGATCATTGAGTCCTACCCCCTGCCAAAGCAGCTCCCTAGCCCAGCTTGCACAAACAGGCGTCCAGGTGGGTCTGGAACGTCTCATTATTTAAGAAGTGTTGTTATTTAAGAAGATTAACTATTTTGGTGCACTCAAAGCATTTAGTTGCAACAACTGTGTGTTTGTCTCTTTCTGTCCATTGCAGACAGCTGGTCCGAGTGGTCTGAATGGTCTGAGTGCGACTCATCTGGCGTACAGCACCGTGTTCGTCAGTGCATTCTTTTGTTTCCTGTGGGCAGCCAGTGCACGGGCAACAGCACAGAGAGCAGAGCCTGTGCTTTTGACTCCAACTTTATTCCAGGTGAGTTCAGTGTTCTTCTGGAAGGATTCATGAAATCTCTGAGCATTTCAAGAACAAAGGATAACACTGTCCCTGCGCAGAACTTTGTAGAATAGAGACCTGGAAAAGAATTTGCCTTTTTTCATCCAAAGGGCACTGGTCTATTGTGTAGAGTTTATGTTGCTGGACCTGGTGTCCTCATGAAAATCTGCCTCGTGGCACTGAATGCTGTTGAGCTGTCCTTATTGTCGCTACCCAGGATTGCAGTTATTCTGTGTCTCAGCATTCTGCAGGTCTTTCCTGTCCTATTTTGTTAACAAACAGTAATGAGTACAGATATCTAGGAGAACTGTTTTGCTTTCCATTTTTTAAGGTGTTCTTTAAACTCGGGATTGTTAGTGAAATGTTTTCCTAGGTTTTGTTATTTGCTTATGCAAGAGTGGGTGTTGGGGTAGTTAATCCAGAGGTCATTTCATGAAGTCCCTTCAGTTAGTAACTACTTAGAAAGCTGTGTACTGCTTGCTGTGTCTCAGGTACTTAACCCATCTGTGACCATGGGCAATAATGTCAGTTTTTTTATTCTATTGCATTTGTCAAATGTACTCTTCAAAAATGTATTGATCGTAGCAGTGATTTAAATCCATACAGCACTATGAGTTGGCACATTAACAGTCATCTTTCTAAGTACATAATGAAGTCAGCAGTCTATTCACAGACAGAAATTTATGTTTTCACGTGTCATTTGCGATGTAATTTTGTTTGTTCAGTGCAGCAACTTTTTCTCTTTGAGTATGTAATATAGTATAATATAAAGAAGTAAAAAAATGTAAACACTATTAATGGCTGATTCATTAGCTTGAGGAATACATTCTTTAACTCACAAATACTATTTTTTCCCTCCAAAACCAATGCGAAAAATGTCAGTGTGAAAGCAAAAACTCCCACATTGTATTTTCACCTTTTTCTCATGGTCTTGAAGTACCTCAGTTAATTTTCATGTTCTGTGAATCCCCGACTTAATCCCACATAAAATCTACATATCGTTTTGAAAAATATACATTTTTAGAGTATGACATGAAGGACGTTAACTGAATAAGAAGCAGCCACCTCTTTCCTAGCACTCTGGTTTTTTTCTTCCTCAAATTACCCATATCTCAGCAAATGTAGTCATGGCCTTTACAGTCACCTTATTCAAGCTTGCTTGCTTATTTGGGACTTGTCATCTCACTTTCCATTCTCAGAGGGCTTTTGGTCTCCTAACATCTATTTCCTTTTCTAATTCTCCTCAATCCTCTACCCAGATATTAAGCTAGCATGTCTGCCCTCATGTTGTCTCCTCCTCATACTGCTTATCTTAACTGTTGTTCTACAGAACTTAATGTAGGTGGAGTGATTCTGGCATAGTGCAAAAATGACTCCTTGTAATTACTGATACTATGTTTCCAGAATTAATCATTATCAATGTTACTTTACAGAGACATATGGATTCTGGCATTTTCTTCTGCTTCTTGGTTGAACTGTGGATTAATAGCCTTGACCAGACAGAGCATATTACCGGCCTTTAACTGGCTATGAGAATACTGTTATGTCAGTTCTATTATTTTTGAAAATAATGTTGGTATAACAGGTGAAGAAAGGTAAAAAATAAAATTGTGCTCCACTTTAGTAAAAGCCTGTGGTATGTTAGGTATGTAGAAGTTGTTAACACTTTGTTTCACATCTTATAATATGCTGAAGTATCTCTTGGCAGAAACCTCCAGCTGGAGAAGAGATCAATTTTAAAACCAGGACCATTAATATACTATTTGCTTCTCTCCCCTTTTTCCGTCAGGCCTGCCTTAGCATTTCTAATCCTTTTTCCCCAGAATCATATGACAGGGACTTATTTCACTGTTCTGGCTCAACAGAGTCAGATTTTAAACTTGCTTTAACAGAACCAAATAGAGAAACTCACTTTCCATGCATTCTTGAAGCTGCCATTATGTCTGTGTCATTTATCAGCTCTTTCCATTATCAAGCTTTTTTAATATTCACAGGAGAATATCAGAGTTGCCACAAGGATTCAGAGTAGAAGTCCATCTCAATAGCAGTACCTGTGATGTCTAGGAAAGAAACTAAACAGGAAAAGAGTGCATAATTCCCCTCCTGCCTCCCTCTAGTTTTCTACTCTTCAACTATGTTCATTTCAGGAGAGTTTTTTGAAAAAATCTGGTATGATTGGTCTGTTTGATGAAATGATTCGCTCTCCATGAAGTTAACTGGGTTTCTTACATCTTCCCTGCATACTGGATCATATTGTGCTGGTGAGGTGGAGGGCCTACTCTTTTATTCCTCAAGTGGAAGCCATTGCACTTTTCTCTCCACTATTTCTTCTGCTACTAAAGGTATTTGGAGATAGAAAAAATAGAATTGCAGGCTGTGCTCAAATTGTGGACAACACATGGATTTGTGGAGACCCATAATTCTAATTTCTTTTTTACTCATTGTGGCTTTCTTGGTTGTACCCAGTATTTTGTTTGCCTTTTTGATTGCTTCTGAACACTAAGCTGGTATTTCATGAAAGAATCTGATCTCACTCGTGTGTGGTAATGGTTAACTCACAGCTATCATTTTATGTGCGAACCTAGAATAATTTTCCACTTTACACTGGTCTACATTCTGATTCATTTGTTATATTGCTGCAGAAGTGGTAGCTTTCCTCCACTGTAGGAATTTTATTTTCTATCTTTTCACTCATCTCCCATAGACCTTCTTTGTTTCTTAGATAGTCTTTGACAAGGGATTTAAAATCATATCTTAAATCCAGTTGGATTTCGTGCCTCACCCAGATCCACGTGATCACATGACAGAGAGGTTTGTAAGGCAGGACAACTTTCTTCCACCAAATTCATGGTCCTTGAAGTAAAAAGTGGGAAAACTTGGTTGCCAACCCATTTTTATTTAGTATTTATTCAAAATGCTTCCAAAGACAAAGTGGTAAGGACATTGGATGGAATCACATTTTGTTATTTTACAATTGAGACTCATGAAATTGGCAGTAAAATTTTTGAAGATTCACAAATTCTCTCTTTTCACATTAGTGCTAGATGTGACTTCTAGAAGTAATGAGCCTATTTGAACACAAGATAATGAAACCCTCAATAAATGTACCATTCAGAAATTCAACATTTTCTCAATATAGCTTAACCCCACAAAGAATGTTTTCATCTACGCTTCATCTTTTTAATTCAAGGGATGTTATGAATCAGGAATTAAAAATATGTTGCAGCTTTTTCTTTTACTTGATAAACTAAAAAATCTCAAGATGTCAGGGAACATTTTTTTTAATTCCTCAGCCTCATAGCCAAAATCTTTCTTACTTTGGATTTGGAATGAATGTAGTAGAATAAGTTTTTTAAATCCTTACTGTATCAATCAAATTAGCAGATTAATTAGATTAATTAAAACTAATAGATCTCTGTTAGTTTTTTTCTCCATGCAATAAGCAGTGTATTTGTTTTTCTAGAAATATCAGTGGCACGATCCAGCAGCATAGAAGAAAAACGATGTGGCGGTAAGCTTCTCAGTTATATGTGTATATAAAATGCTGAAATTTTAACTCCTTTTTCTATTTGTTTCACATATTGTATTAGTTTTATTCCAACATCTAAATGCCGCATTCTCATTGTTTACACTTGGTCCAGAAATAGAAGTGACAGGGGCATGGTTACTGCAGGATTGCTCATTGAATATCCAGATGCCATTTCTGACCTTTGAGATGAGAGTATTTATTGGACTGGTTTTTTTTTTAACTTTTCTCCTGTTCCTTTGTGTCAGTCAGCCTTCTTGTTTGAAAAAGAAGTTCCCATTGTAAGCTAGTTTTCATTAGGTCATAATTTATAAATTTGCTGCATCTTTTGCAAAACAATATTTTCACATAATAAAGTCTCTTTGGGACTCCAGACAAATATCAGAGAGCCAACTTGCTAACCCCTATAATCGCTCAGACTGAGACTCATATTCAGCTTTGCTGCAAGAGACATAACTAAAGAGTAAAAAAAAAAACTTCCACCCCAGAAAGTCCTGATGCTAGTGAAACAAATCTTGAAAGAGAAAACTGAATTGCTGAAAAAACAAACAAACAAACAAACAAACAAACAGCAATCTAACAATGAGAAGAAGAAAAAGGAAAAAATGATCTTTTTTTCTTTTGTGCTGAGCTATCACGCCTTGTCTGTGTTGTCAGGGTAGTAGCTGTGGCCAGTTTTAGTATTCTTCCATGCATAGATAAGCTGTGCTTTTAACCTAGTAAGGGACAATGAAAAGACAAGGGTTATGCAGAAGCACTAATGTGTGTGGTAATGTGTTATGGGAGTCAGGATAATGCAATTTGATTTTTTCTTAATTAGCAATGGAGCTCTGGAACATTCTGCCAAGTTCTAAGACAATGAGAAAGTCTCACACAAGTTTAAAAGGATATTTCAATAGTAATTTACGTATTGGAGTAGTCAGTCTAATCACCTGAATATTAGATTGTGTACCTTTGTTCCCTGTAGGGAAGTAAAGATCCTACCTTAGGGATCTGCCAAAATTGGGACCCATGTGCTGACCCACTTATCTGTTTCACAATGAAAAAGATCTAACACTTTTCAGACTAGTGCCAGTATTTCAATTTAAAGTCAGTTTCACGTGCACAACCACAAACAATTTTTTAGTAAAGTTAAGATGAAGTTTCCAAGTAATACTTCTTTCTTCATCAAAAAACACATCTCTAGTTAGAAATGACAGTGAAAAGCAGTGTAATTTGTTCATTTCCAGCTAGCCTTATGTATGCCACATCTAATTCAATAGCTCTACCCAGTAACTTCATGGAGCACTTGTGTTTTAAATTTTTCTTCTAAAGTTCCATGCAGTGATGAGCCTTCTCTATGTTTTAATTTCTATGTTGTAGGTAGGGAGAGTTTCCCATAGTGTCATCCTACAGTATCTTCAAAGGGCAGAGCAGACAAAGAAGGACTGGGTGAACAGGACTTTATTCTGGCAGCGCTCACTGGCTGCTATGGTTAAAAAGCACTCTGAGCTTTAAAGAGTTTCTTTTTCTCCTTCGGGACATTCACCCCTGAAACACTACTGCTTTTCCTTCATTTCCCCCTTACATAGAGAAAAAGTTCTGAAGGCTAAAGAAGGTAGCAAGTTGGCTGTATCTCAAAGATGTAGAAACAGTGAAAACCTGCAACAGTTAAGGCAGGGGATTTGAAAGGAGCATGCCTGGGACAGACACCAAATAAGGGGTATACTGAAAACATTTTAAGGGAAGCAGGTCTGTGATCTTAAGATAACAACATATTATTTGTCCTGCCTCAATTCACAATATATAAGACAAAGAACCAGAAGAGCAACAGAGGGAATGATAATGTTGTTCATTGGAAATAAGCCATGTCCATTGTATACATAATTTATATATATAAATGTTTTGCCATAGAATATGCAGAACGAAATTTAGCTGGATTTTTCGAACACTTTAAAAAAAGCAATTCATTCTTCTATTGTTTGGGTTCTCATCTTGACTAAGCATCTTTCAGAAATCCCAGTCTTAATACTTTATGGATATATAAGATTCTCTTAATGATCCCTTCAGGGAAGTACAATGAATTTGCTGTTGTAGGGATAAAGCATTGCAAAGGAGATGTTTCTGGGAAACACATGAAATTTCCCTTATCATCATTTGAATCAAGCACTTTTCTATGTTTCTTCCCAAACGCAAGCTAGTATTGCTATTTCATTAGCAGTAAGATTGTTTTCTTCTGTCTACTATGCAGAGTTCAATATGTTTCACATGATCGCCGTGGGATTAAGTAGCTCAATACTTGGTTGCCTTCTTACTCTGCTTATTTACACTTATTGCCAACGATATCAGCAACAGTCCCATGATGCAACTGTCATCCATCCAGTGTCACCAGCTCCTCTAAATACCAGCATCACCAACCATATCAACAAACTGGACAAATATGATTCTGTAGAAGCCATCAAGGTGAGAAGTGGGCTGGGAGCTCTCTATTGCACAACATATGGTCCTGAACAGGAGTTCTTTTGTGTTGGAAGAATTTTCCTTGCTAGTTTTCTGCACTGCCATTTGCACTCAGATTGTGCTGATCGTTAATGATGAAGACAGATTTCACTTTAAGTATTGTAATTACAGATCCTTTCCTTTGTTAATCCCTATTACATAGCATGCTAGATTTGTGTGTAGGCAGAATTTATACAGCAGCAACTTATTCTGTAAGAAACCAGACCGTTACTCAAGGTTAATATTTTGTTTTGTTTTTTTTTTTCCTCTTTCTGTGCCATAGTTGCTTGTTGTAGAAGTAAAAATATCTATTGACAATCAACAGAGTATATATTGAAGATAATCCTTTGATGCCAATGGTATGGCATCAACAGCACTATTGACCTTCCTGCACTACGTCTTTATACAGGAGTTGTATCCAGTTAATACATAGTAGGTCAGACTACTCATAGCCCACATATTTGATAGATGAGCAGTATTGATTTATATTAGATGAGAATCTGGCATAATATCTATATCATATGACCATTGCTCCCAAACATCTTTTCTTTAGGACCTGATAGAAAAGCTCTGCTGTTTAGATCCACTGAATTAAGGAAGAGCGAGCATTCTGGAAGCGCTTAGCACAATATCTTCAGATTATGCAGTTTATTAATGCAGCTGTGAAGCTTTTTTTGTAAATGATGATGTTTCTTAAATCCTCCTCAGAAATCTATTTTTTTATTCCCGCATTTTTATTTCTAAATAATGATATTTTAAAAAGTTGTCTTCAAACTTCAAAAAAAGGTCTAGGTGTTGTAATCAGTGAAATCAGCTTATATGTACTGAACTTAAGGCTTTCTCAAATCCCCCTGAACAAGTCCCTGGATTGTTACTAGACAAATAAGGTCTTGCAAACATCTTGAAAAATCACTTTTAAAAAAATGAGTTATGCACATCTAAAACCCCCAGAAATTTTTCCTCTGTATTTCCCTGGAAAATCAAGCAATTAATGCAGTAAAAAGAAAATAATTCTTATTCAGTAAGATGAGTGAAAAATTCTAATAAAAACTGAATACGTATGATTAGGAAGTATTTTTTACTTCAAAAAATTGATGTTATAATATCAGGGGAAGAAGTCTATAACCTTTTTTTTGTAGTAGAACTGTGTTCTCTAGAGACATGATTATGTAAGCAGACATATGGAAATGCAAGTAGATACTTCTAAGTGCATTTTTGACTGACTGACATTTCATGAATGTTTGCCACAAAAATTGTCTGGGTGAAATAGCATGTAGGGTCTCCTTTCATTCTATTCCTCCCATTTTCTTCTTTTCTTTCTTATTTTTCCCCAGGCATTTAACAAAAACAACCTGATTCTGGAGGAGAGAAACAAATACTTCAATCCACATCTCACTGCAAAGACTTACTCTAATACCTATTTTACAGATTTCAATAATTACGATGAATACTAATGGGCTTGTGTATTTTCTGGTCTCCTGTAACTCCCCAATCCCCAAGGCCTGTGCTACATGACTGCTCATGTGATTGAGGCTTCAGAGATGAAGTTCAGAGACATTTCAAGCACGAACCAAGCCGTCAATGTCCCATTGCTGCCAAATGCCCAGAACACCTGTTTGTGACATGCTGTTTTCTCTGCGGAGTGAAAGGTTGTGGCCTTTGGTGTCGGGCGCAGCTGTAGCCCCTTGGTGTTGCTGAACCGCTCATGAGGAACATGTTGCTTTGCTGTTTCATAAGCATTCAGACTTCTCTGACAAGAACTGAGCAATTCCTGTTACCCCTTAAAACTGCTCCAGGAGTATAAATGCAATTTTATTTTTAGGCATTGTCTTTTGTTTCCATGAGGTTTGACAAGGGAGCTATGCTGTTAGTCGCAGAGCTCTCTCTGCAGCCTCCTGAGGCTTACATCATCACAGAGACCATGCAGGGTGTTGAGAAGAACAGCAAAAAGAAGCATGGTGGTTTAGCAATGCTCTGCAGCAGCACCAGGCTCTGTAGGGCTGATCTTCTGGAGCTGCTGATCACTCAAACTGTAGTTCACCTGTTGAGAGGGAGGAGACTAAAGCTGTATCGAGATATATGATCTTGTAATGAGACTGGGAAGCTTCAGGGTAGGTGGTTTCCAAATGTGAGCCAAGCCTGGTCACAGATAGCCTTCACACTGTTTGGTTGAATTTTGGGGGTGGTGGAAGGGCACGTCTTGCAGGGAGACTAAGACAGGAGGGCAAATGGGAAAGGCAATCAGGAAGGCCTGCTCAACTGCCAGGGTGGTGGTGGCTTACAGTCAAGCCAGGTACAGGAAGATGCAACTGCACTGCCATTTGTGTGCCTGTCTCAGGCACTGGTGGCACATTGGCATAATCTGTAGAGCTGCTTTCCTCTATCTGGCTTTTATTTTATATGCACGTCTTTGACAAAACAAAGCATCGTTAGAAAATGCAGATGTATTTGCAAAGCGTTGTCTCATCTCACCATCGTGTCTGGCCCACGCTAACCAGCCCCTAAAGGAACCTTCTTATGGTGTTCTAAGTGAGTATCTTGTCAGATTTCATTGATGTAAATATTTAAAATCCCGTTTGAGTTTTAAATTATCGGTTTTAGTTCCTCTTGTAGTGGCAGGTGAGGAAACACAAAGGATTTTTATATCATTTTTTTGTTGCTCTGTCTGTCTTCCCTCACATTCACGACAATGTTGTTTTTCAAGCTGAAATTCTAGATGTAGAACTTAAAAGAGAAGGGCAGGGAT
Organism: Odontophorus gujanensis; assembly: GCA_013399175.1. NCBI lineage: Eukaryota > Metazoa > Chordata > Aves > Galliformes > Odontophoridae > Odontophorus > Odontophorus gujanensis. The sequence goes on along the minus strand of VXAB01011479.1, from coordinate 74,967 downwards.
TTGGGCCAGTTTTTCCAAAATTCTTAATATCTAGACAGCATTTTCTACTCTCAGAAGCTTGTGAGAAGAACTTGAAAACAAATGCTAAGGACTAAAGAATTAGGCTTTCTTGAGCATACTAGATGTAAAGATCTCCTACCAGAATGTCAGGAAGGTATGCAAAGAGAGACAGTGGAAATGTTTCCGTTCCTTATTCAGAGGCCTAGGTCATTAGTTTATGCTACTGTAGGCAAACAGAGAAAAAGAATGTGCAGATTAAAATGATTAAAAATTACACACAGAAAAACAACTCAAATAGTAACAAGAACATCACGGCTGTGAGACTTCACTTAAGCACCACCTTGGTGGTCCAGCCACACCATGTGTATCGATGGCAGCGAGCAACATTCTTGAATGGGGATCGGTCTAAATGTAGCACTGTGCTTTCTATCTCTGTTCTGCATAAAATGGAAAAACGCAAAGCAAGTGGTCTTTGAAAAGCTGTGCTGTAAAATGAACACTCATTTACCATCTACGAAAATAATTAGGATGAGCAGCCTATTTTTTCCAGATGAATCGTTCTCCCCATTGCTAAAAGAAAGTTCTCCCACCCTTGCACTAGTTTATCTTTAGAAGAGTTGATAACAGCCATTCTCTATATTTTATTATTGTTTTATTGTACATTAGATTTGATTTTCCGGTAAGAAATTAGCTGATTGCTTTTGAGTGAGAGGAAATTTTCTCTGCAAGATTGTTCAGTGAAACAAACAGATGGGGGAAAGACTCTCCAAATCGCAAGCGTGTCCAGTATTGGAATCACTCTGTTCATGCCAAAAGATAAATTTTTACATTTCAATATATTTTAAAAGTAAGATCTGTATTGCTGCCTCTGCCAAAAAGAAGCAGCACATGCACACACACGCATGCACAGCACTGTTCCTCTCTGCCCCTGTACTAAGAGCACATTAGTCTGGCTTATTGATTTTGTATTTAGACTATTAGTTATGAATCCAATATCTTAAAAATACTTGATGTATGTATTTTTATTTTAATCTTTTTAATAAAATTTATCTGAAATAAGATTAAAAAATCTTTAGTAGATTAAGGCACACTTATCTTTACAGTGATTTGTCTTCCATTCCTTTCATGAATAGATATATATGTTAGGTGTGTTATAAATGCAATGATAATACTCTAGGTTAAGACTGCATGATCATAGGTAGAAGTGCATTTAGCAGACGCTTGGTCTGCTCACACTTCCGTCTCCCAGAGGATTGTCTCAGATGTTCAGATCTCTGACCAACTCCTTTGTGATGTAATCTAAAAATCACACCAACTTGTCAGAAAAGTGTTCCTGTTAAACATTTTTTTTTTTCATTTAGCTTCTTAAATTACAGTATTTTAAATCTCATGTAGAGCTATATTCAAAATCCTACCTAAAGCAGTTTTAAGTCTGATTTTCACATTCCTTCAGGGTAAATGCAGTGTATAAATGAATTTTTTAAATCATTTCAATGAGAAAAATATGATTGCAAGGTCTCCTCATCAATCTAGACTCTGAGAGAACAGGTTGTAAAATCATTATATTTTTGTGTCTTAGGTAATTTTAGAGGACCCTGGAGTGCATCAACTCCATTAGTATTTTCACCTTCTGAGTTTTCCACACTTGCCGACATGGTTTAATACATCCTCCTCTACTATATAGAGCAAGGCAAAGTGAGGTTTCTATTAAATTTCAATTTACTTAACATTTTTTCAAAAATAGGCTCCACACTTTGGTGGAAAGCAGATTTCCACATGAAGACTCTTAAGACTGTTTTGCCAAAAATGGAACAAAGTGGATACTTGCATGCCAAACTTGTTTAGGCTGACAGACCTCTCAGACTTGTACAAGGGAAGAATTTGGTTCTTACAGCATTGTTCCGTTCTCAGAAAGGGAAGCCAACTCCTTTCCACTTTAAAATACCCCATATCCTTTCGCATGGATAAAGTGATCTTTTCTGGATAAATAAATATCACCTCTAATGTCAGTAATTAATATTACTGAGCCAGTTTTACGCTGATCATGTAACTTGCAAATTGTTCTGGTTTAGACAAACATTTGAGTCGGTAGATCAAAACTCTCTGAGTAAATGTGTAACATTCCTCTTTCTGTAGCACTGTTAGATGAGGTGAGGAGCAAGCAGGACTGCTAGTCTGATCCTGCACAGTAAATACTGTCACTAGGTAATCCTAGTTAAAACTGTGCTGGAGTACATGTTTTGGACTTAGTTTGGTGTCTGATGCACAGAGCATGTTCCTTAATTGCTTAGAAAATGGACTTTTGAGCTTGCAGATTTGATTTGAGCCTGATGACCTTTACGACCACTTAAAATTACTTCAGGTGGAAGCTTTTTCAGCCATTAGCAGTTCTCCTGCTGTTGGAGCAGTGTGGTTTGGTTAAAACTAATCAGGAGATTTCTAACTGGAATTAGGGTTTTCTTAAGAGAGGAACAGAGAATGGGGTTTAAATGGCTTTGATTTCCAGGCTATTAAGCAGTACTGATTAAAGTCTCAGATGGGTGTAGGACTCTGAATTCAGTTAGCTCTACCAGAATCCCACTGTAACCTCTGAGATAATACCATGCAGTGTACAAATCAAGAGCCACCAAAGCACTTACGTTAAGTGAAGAAAGTTCTCAGAGCCTCTGAAGACATGACTATTCAAACCAGAAAGCAGAGTAAGAGGTCCCAGATGCAACAAAATCAGTAATGAGAATAAATGGTTCAAGATTTTTTCCTCATCATTATAGAATAAGTATATTCGCTTATTTAACCGTGGGACCAGTTTTATTGAAATCAGCGCTACATACGCACATTCCTAAAGTTAATCACATGCATCATGGCTTTGCTGCGTGAGATCAGTTCTGTAAAAAGTTCACCCTGCTTTGCTTGAGACATGTGACCGTTTTTTGGTTGTAGCTGCCACGGACACCCTCTGTGTCTCATCAGGGAGACCATCCTTAGTTGGGCAGTCGCAACCCAGGGAAGGCCTAGAGAGAAATGCACTATTTTTCTCTGTCATTTAGATGCCTAAATGTAGATGGGCAAAAGCTAAGCTCTCGAGCACAAGTATGGTTTTACTTGTCACATAAGTGACCACACTGAGCTCAGTGGTATGGATGTAACAAGTCACTTATTTTAATGTGTTTACAGGATTGAGCCCAAAATATATTGCTTCTGCACAAATCCCTGCACAGTACGAGATGGCCATAGTAGTGGAGAAACATTCATTTAAAATTGTTCACAAGCAAATCTGCATCTTGATATCAGGGAATTGATATGTGTTCATTGTGTGGGGTATTTGAATTCATTCCTTTCTTTGCTAAATAAATAAATGATCAAAAATGATACAGCTTGGTTTCATTTAAAAGCCATTCTTCCAAATAAAGGGTTTTGGGATCTGTGAGTGTTTTCCCTTTCTTTTCTCTTTCTCCACAAAAATGTTGAAATGGCCTTTAGATAGACAGCTCTGTGTGGTTGAATGAATGTTTTGCACTGTGTTGCCACGTGACAAGGTTTTGGAACTGGGGCAATACGCAGAGGGAAATGTGCTAAGCAGGGAAGTTTGAAAAAATTTCATGCCCTGCAGTAGCAAGAGTAGGTGGAAATGGAAACAGAAATGTGGAAGAATGTGACTGATGGCTTGGCAAATCCATCAGGAAACTTTCATGGAAACTTTGAGTCTTTTTTGGAACTATAAAGGGCAGGGATTCTGAGAGTGTAACCTCTCAAACAGCCAAGCCAACTGGTTGCTCCAGCACAAAGCAACCCGGCTGGCACACATGCCTGATTGGAGCAGGGACCTGTGCAAGGCTGTGATTGCTGCTGCTCAGGAGAGGGTTGAGCTGGAGCAGTTCTCAGCAACAGATTAGCCAGGAGGGGATGCAGTGCTTTAGCAAGCACTAAGCACGGTGGCACAGGTGGCATTTTGGCAACACATATACTGGCAAGCAGTTGCAGAGCAGATCTGTAGAACAAAAGAGCTGGTGCTGAGCTCACAGGCTTTGGACTGTCTCCAGGCTGGTCCCAGTTGCTGAGTCCCCATTACCAGTTAGAGCATGCCCCTTCAGTTTCATTCAGTTGTTCAAAACAGTCCATATTGTATGTTCTGAGATTGCTCCATGGTGCAAATGAAGCAGGGACAGGCAAACCTTATGTTTCCACTTGGTTCTTTGAATCCAGGTTGGATGTTTTTTCACCAACTGATTGTTGGAGGATGACTGCACCCCTTGCTGAGGATTTATCTTCATAAGCAGTTAATTTGAAAGACATATTATGGAACTATTGTGGAAATCTACCCAAACTTCATATTGCAAAGCTGTTATAAAGGGCTGGGTGAAAACTGTTGTACTGGTGTTGAGTCTGGCTTATTTTAACTGTTCTTAAACTGAATGTTACCAAATGTAATGTAACCATTCCTCAATTGAAATGAATATCTGAACAGAGATGGTAATTTCATAATACCATTTGAAAAAAAATTAATAATGTCACTTCCAGCTTTCTCATAACCCAATCCTGGAGGTTGAGAATGTAGAAATGTTATTTATACTTTTTTCCCCCTCTCCAAAGGATTCATCCACAAAACTCATTCAGTGATAGCTTCGTATTTTAAAATATTGTGGAAGGCTGTTAACAATAACACAGTTTGTGTTCCAGGATTTGGCTTCATACTTAAGGAGATAGCCAATGGTTTTGAATAATTCTCCCTATTCTGAGCTGCAACACAAGGCATCAACTGCAAGTGAAATAAGTAACAAACTTGAAATAAACGGGACATTTCAGGTCCCAACTTTTAAATAAAGATTTGAAGCCAGTAGAACTGCAAAATTACTTTAATATCTATGTGCCAAAAAGTGTTTTTTTCTTGTCGTGGCTCTATGAAATGTCCTGCACAGCGAAAGAAATATATATATATTTAAGATAATGCGATTGAAATTGAGTTCAGAGATTTTTAGAAGTAGTAAACACTTTTGCTTTGGTATCAAGAGAATGCTACTGCTTATTGCAGTAGTGGGAGTAAATGATCTCTGCACAGAACTTTGTATGGAATTATTTTCCCTTGTTATTAATGCTTTCAAAAACAGGTTCCTTAGAAAGGCTGCTGAAGAAACTTGTATTGAAGAGAAGCAACAGTACAGTAACTCAAGCACAGAAGCAAACATGCAGGGATATAAGCCAAATACTCCTACAGATTCATTCCACTGGCACCGAATCTACCTTGAATTTACACCTATTGAGGCAGCTAACAGAATGTGTAGCCCTATGACTTACTTAGTTCTGTTACAGGAGGAAACTTAACATAATGTTTTCTTGATTATACCAAACACAGAGCTGAAGCTCAGCTGGTGGGTTGACTGCTTTCCCATCATATGTCTACACCCTGTAGCTTCCTCCCTAGAGGTATTTCTGCATATTTTAAATGTTATAATTTGATGAATTAGCTTTCATCAAATTGGATTCTATGTGTTGGAGGATTGCGATTTTTCTAGCCTCCATTGCCTGTATTGACATTACTTTACTGCCTTGGTTAGTATTCACAATCCTTCTTGACTTAGTATTTTTTTCAGCTTTTATTATATGTATTTTGCTGCCCTTTTCAAGACTTTAATGCCAGCATTACCCAAACTTTATCCTTTTGTGCTCATTTAACATTTTCCACAAATCAGAGCGCTTATTTTTAACATAGACAGTCAAATCTCAACCACACATTTGTAATCTTCCAAGCCATACCTTTTGATTGTTTTTTGCAACAGCAGGAAACAATACTAAACCACAAGGGAATACCAAGTTCTATAGTGATAAATTTGGATTCTGTACAGAAGTAAAGAAAATCGACTTCTTAGCCCTTTTTTTTTATTCCCATGAAAGTTTCTTGCCTGGTATTTAGTCAAGGGCATTAGTCCAAAAAAGGAGTTTTTGAAGAAAGGATATTCCTTTCTTCAAGTCAATGTTTACTGTAAATGATGTGTTTATGAGATTTTCCCGATCCATAAAATTTTAAGTGTATTTGATATCAGAGTGAACATGAATTTGCCACCAATCCAGGCTGCATAGATTGATAGAAGTACTTTAAAGCTCAGGAACTGGTCCCAAATCATTAATTTTCTTAATTTCTTGGCTTCCTGATATTTATATCTGTTGATATGTATTTTTTTGTTTGCTGGTCAGTTTTGTTTTTTGCAACCCTATCAATTAATTATCCACAGCTGTAATAAACCTACCTGATGTCCCAAGAAACCTGCACTAGGATTTTTTCTGAGTTACAGAATAGAGTCCACTCTGCTGTGGGCTGTAGGCCAAGCATCTTACAAGTTTCTGCACAATAAAATGAATCTGATGGAATTAACTTAAAAATATCATTAAAAAGTGGGCAATTGCCAGTAGTGTGGCACATTATAGGAGACCCTGTGCATGTAATCCAGTCTCCAAGTTTACCAGCTGCAATTTGAATTAACTTTAGCAATAGCCCTATAACCAGCTGACAGTGACATTTTCCTCATCAGAAGTCTGGAGTGCTTAACAATAAGGGAAAATATTATCTGTCTGGCTTGTGTACACCATAGTTTAAATGATTTTTTTTTTTTTTTTTGTATTTCTGTTATGCTATCTTTAAACAAGCCAGCAAACAGAACAGTCAATTGTCATGGGGCATGCAGTGGTTGCTCTTGGCTTCCCGATAGGCCCATCTTGATTCTCATTTGGCATAGCAGAAGATGATATTATAACTTGGAGGAGGTCACACTTACAAATTCTCGGAGTAGAAGGCAGGATGAGAAAAGAGATGGCATAACCCCTTCCTACTGATAAGGTGACCGTGGCATGGAATGATTAAAGAGCATTTTGATCAAAGCACTCAGCCGTCTCACTAACAGAGGCTACAACTCTAAATTTGTGTGAAAATTCTGCTCCAAATAACTTCCCTGAGTTGTAAAACTTGTCTTGTGGCAAACCTTCGTCTCTAACCTGGACTTTTAATCAAAAAAAAAAAAAAGATCATCCTTTATCTCACAGAGACAGCTTTGAGTTAAAAATGGAGGTAATAAGCTCCCCTCCTGCTGTTGGACTCACCTGTGAAATCCCTAATGTTGGTGGGGTCTCAGCTCTGCCTGGGAGGTCTGTCACCAGAGAAAACCTGAGACAAATTCAACAAGCCTTTTCTGCTGTCTGGCTGAGAAGATATTTTGAAGTATTCTCTATTGTTTTGTCATGTCTCAGATCTTTTAAACCTTTTCCACCTTAATGTAGTGCAGAGACCTACTTGGGCCTTATCTGCGTCAGTGTCAGGAAATGTGAGAATATAAGAGCAAGTGTGAACAGTTCATCATCTCCCTCAAGGCTATCTACAGGATGCCAGAAATCTGCATATAATTTAGGGAATATCTCCTAAAAATAAACTGAACTATTGATGTGATCCTCGAGGAGGGAACAACTATTAACCTGTATGAACTCAAGCGTGCTGCTTAGTGCCCAGCAAGTCCCCTCTTGCAATCTACATGCAGTTCTTCGCAATTTCACTGTGAAGCCAAAAAATGCTGCCAGTATCAAGCACATTAGCACTGAGTAATTGACAGGGTACTAGCAGGGAATTCTTTTCAGGACAGGGAAAGGGTTTTTAATAGGGTTCCACAGAAACTTGTTTTCACCACTGTGTTGTCTAGTGCTTTTTGTATTGATCAGGAAGGAAAAGAAATGCTGAGATTGCTGACAGAAATAATAATAATAAAAAAATGAATTAATAAGTAAAGGCAAGGAAAAGCTGTAAAAGCAGCACACTTGATAAACTTTGTGCAAGCAAATAAACCGTATTTTCACATAGCCTAATGGAATTTCATAAGTATGTTCAGAACAAAGTGTAAGTCACAAGTATTAGTTAGGGGAGTCTGTTCTGAGAAATGGGATAGGACTTAGGATCATGGTGGATACTTTGATGACCATAACCACAGGTATGAATGGAAGTGTTAGAAGATCAATAGTTTTCATCCAACACAGTACAATGGCTGCTAACTAAAACTAGGGACATGTATGTAGAATGTGTATTTAGCACATATTTATATGAATACATATGAATATATAACGTATATGTAACCTGAATATCAAGAAAACTTAGATAATTAATTATTTGATTAATTCATGGAGAGATGTGCTTTTTCCCCCACTTTTCCTCCAATTAATGTCAACCTTTCAGTCACACTAAATGTTCTTCTCATTATTTACTTTTTTTTTATTATTTCAAGTGGAACTCATTCAAGGCACTCCTATGAATGCTTATTTAGAAAACTCAAGGAAAAAAAAATCGCTCAGACCAATTTCAGTTTGTTGAATTTCTTTCGCTCCTACTATGGCATGTTTGAGCAGAAGCCCACACCTACCTGACACATCCCAAGCAATTTTATGAGCCACTGGAAACAGCAGTGACATGTGGAACATGTGCATCTGAAGAAAAAAAAAGCTAGGATCCAACAAATACGGAACCTCATGCTGCTACCTTTAAGAAGATTCTTACCCATCTTCTCAGCTTTTTCACCTGTAATTAAATATTACTGCAAACGTAAATGGCTGCATACATCAGTGATACTAAATCATACTGTGAATTCTTTCGTAATACTAAATCTCATTATTGATGACTTTGTGATAATATGTGCACCAATGCTGTACACATATTTCATTAAAGTTAATCTTTCAATTCTTTAATTAATTATTACCTGTATAATTAATATTAATTAATATCTTCCTGCTATAATAATAATAATAATAAATATCAATATATTAATATTATTATCTACCTGCTGTGCAAATGACTAAAGCATTTGTGTCAATCTGAACTATCCAGATGTCAGTCTGAAATATCCAGATGAGCAGTAACATGGAGCAAACCAGAAATACAATCATTGCCACTCACCTATGAAGACATCGAAAAGGAAATCAATTTTCAGCTTTGAATGCAGCATTTTGCAAACCATTTACAAGTGTGTCCTATCTTTTTCTCAGGCCAAAATCATTGTGTATTCCCTGACATAAATATTAGATATTTCTGAAGCTTTTCTAGGATTTTGTCCTTACTTTTAAGAGTCATAATGCTTCCTCCTTTCTCAGGGAGGCTTTTTTTCTGGATAGTAAGTTATAGGACAGTTTGGAAAGTGGTAGTGATATCAAAATAATTCCCTGTACCAGTGAGTCCCAAACTTCTTTGGAGTCAACAGCGAAGACTGAAAAACTTTAAATCTCATTTTTACATTTAAATCATTGAAAATGATATTTAACACGTTAAAACATTTAAACCTCATTGAAAGAAAGCTGATTCAGAAAGTGCAGAAGACTCAGCAAACTGTTTGCAAGGGCATGTATAGTTTTTCCTAGACCCATGCTTTCACATCTGAAGTAGAGCTTGATGACTGCATGTGATTGGTTATACTTGGGCATGAAAACTCTGATCAGTTGCTGTTCTCTTGAGCACATGTAGTCAGTGATGTGTCTGTGTGTTCAGTAGAACAGAATAATGAGTATAAAAAAAGGGAATGCGAGGACACGGAAAAAAATGAATATTTCTGTTATTAGCATAATTCAATTCTTTAGTAGAGCAGAAGCAAACAAAAGTATTATTAGCAATGCTTCCTTGAAGTCTTAGTTATGATGTCCTTTGACATTATCCCTCTTCCAACTGACAATATGGATCATTTATTCCATAAAGAACATTGTAACCTTGGAGCTCTTTACAAATTTTAGTCATGTTCCTCCTGAGCTTTCCTTTTTTATATAATAATGATTACGTAAATCACAGAGATTAATTTGGTTTGTTAGTCAGATAACAACAGAAGTGTAAAGATTAAGCTGAGGCATTGTACAGAATTGTAATGGGCCGCTCATTCTGAGCTCTCCAAGGGGTGGATATCATCTCATTAAATGCAGTCACTAGAAGAATGTTATTTTAGCTTTAATTTTAGCTCTATTTAGCAGATATTTTCTAATGGTATGGAGTATGTCCTTAATTTGCCTCTATGTAGTGTGAAGCAGATATCGAATGAGAAACTCAGAAGCAGGCAACTTAATTCTTTTTCCCCCACCCCCAGGTAGCACTCTACTGCAGAGGCAATCAGTGTTAAAAGCAAGACTGTAAAAAAACACTAGTTTTACATATCTCTAGTGACAATATGTCAGCTTGGAAGGCAGGTGTTCTCCAGTGAATGAACTGTAAAAAGATATGCATGCAAACTGTCATAGCAATGTCAGAGACAGTGGGAAGGACAGCCAAGGTTGAGAATTAAGAGTGGTCTTCTGTACAGAAAAAGTATGGAAATGAATATGCCTGGACTATAAATAAAATCAGAGGATCAAAACTAAAGTTCTGTATGGGAGTGGAAGAATGGTTATCACCAAGGAACTCTGAAAAGGCTGTCAGAGAAAAAGGATGCCTGCAGGCAATGCAGTTCTTAATAGGAAATACTTCTGAAACTTTCAACACTTCGGAGTAAGGCATGCAACTCCTACTAAAGCATGAGGTGCCCAAGTACATGTGTAGCATTTACGCGGTATTAGTGACCTTGATTTTCAGCCCTCCTCCTGGAAACCACCGAGCCAACGCCTCTAACCCCCTGAGGGATATTGATGGGTGGGCTTTCCCCATGTGAATCCAACCTGGCAGATAGCAGTCATTGTGTAGCTGTGAACACAGTGAGTGATGAAGGGGCAGAGTGGTGGAAATGACTGGCAACAATATTTTCTCCAGGCAAAAACAGATTTACAAATGAAAATGAAAGGAGCCATCGATGTTTTCAAACACAGCTGGAGGAAGCAGCCTGATAATGCGAACATGTAAGTGCAAAGGCTTTTCTCTCAGCAACTTTTTCATGATTGTCAGTGCAGAGAAAGTGACTTTCCTTCTGATAATCAAGTGTTTCAGATAGAGGCTAAAACTAGTTGTGGTGTGAAGCTGGTGGAGATAATAGAGCAGTTTGTAACATGGGAGAGGTGCTTGGGGGATGCTTCACCAACCCCTTTTCCTTTCGGCTGACACTGACTGTTTTATGTAGTGTGGATTACAAAGCTGCCAGATGTCATGCAGGGAATCCGACAGTTTTCTTATGCCTTCCTACAGACCAGCCTGACCTCTGTTTGTCTGGATATACAGCACCACTGTGCTGTATGTGCTTTTGTCATCTACCAGAGCCCCTTTTGTTGCTGGCTCTGCAGGCAGTCTCACAGATGTCCAAATTCTTCCTGCCCTTTCCTGTCTTCCCCTATTCATAGATCCAGGTTGGCACTGTAGATACAACAGCTGCTCTGACAGACAGCAATGGGAATGGGCAGCAGATGACAAGAAAAAAAGAAGGGGCAGGAGAAAGCGCAGGAGTGGCCAAGGATTGATGCGCAATAAGATGAAAAATCACAGCCCTTGGACTGGAAGATGTCTAATGAGTCTCTGCTTTGACATCACTGAAATAAATGCACCTACAGTTTAACAGTGGCCTCACGCAGACTGAACTGCACTTCAGATGTACAGAGTTTGTTCAGAAAGTCTCTGTATATACTCAGCTTGAATCTTATGCAGATTAGACTGACCGTGTATATTATAATGATATATCCAAGAGCTTTGATGTGGCTTTTGTATAATATGAATTGTGATGACAACTGAAATAGTGGAGGCTTCCTCCTTGGAGATATTCAAAAACACTTGGACGTAGTCTTGGACAAGCACCTTTAGGTGGTTCTGCTTGAGCAGGGGGATTGGACCACATGACTTCCAGAGGTCCCTTCCAAGTCAGAAGGGTCAAATGACCTTCCAGGTCTCCATTCTGTAAATCTGTGATTCTATTCATTCTGGTCCCAGCAGCTCCTGTGCTGCTACGTAGCTGGACACATATCAGGTTAACAGGACTAGACAAATATTTGCAAGTCAAACTTATAGGAGCAATTCTGAAATAAAATCTGTAACAAGTCTCAGAGATGCCTGGGTGTCAAAGCAAATCCTTCATAGCATGTTATTTTTTTTCTCAACCTGAATAAGTAAGATACAGTCACATTTACAGAAAATGATTGTTTCTGTCTCATTTTTCTCTTTTTTTTTTTTTTTTTTTTTTTTTTTTTTTTTTTTTTTTTTTTTTTGGTTTTTTTTTTTTTTTGCTTTTTTGTGGAATGCAACTAATCACAAAACCACTGAGTTAAATATAATAGCTGTTCCTTATGTTATTTTAAAGAAGCCAGGTTTCCCCAGTGCAAGTCTGTCAGGTACAATCCTTTAATGCTCAATGACGCTCCCACAGAGAATCAACTGTATTTAAGCAGCCAGGACAACTAGCTTCATCTGCAGAAGCTATAAAGGACAAAGGAGCAGTACAACTGATATTTGCATGGGAATATATCTGCCCTGATGAGGTAGGAAAAGATAAGCCAAAAATGTGCCCTTGTCTCTAAAAAGGCTGATGGTATGCTGAGCTGCATTAGAAATGTTGCCAGCAGGTTGAGGAAGGTGATCCTTCTCATCTACTCAGCACTGCTGAGGCCACACCTAGAGTAGTGTGTCAGGTTATCAGTTCCTCAGTACAAATGAGATGTGGACATTCTGGTGTTCATCGAAGGAGCAAGAACATGATGATCAAGAAATTGGAGCTTCTTTTCTGTGAGGAAAGTCAGAGAGAGATGGGACTGTTCAGCCTGGAGAAGAGAAGGCTCAGGAGGATCTGATCAATGTATATAAATACCTGAGGTGATGGATGCAAAGAGAATGAATCCAGGTAATTTTCAGTGCTGCCCCATGCCAGGACAAGAAGCAGTGGATAAAAACAGAAACACAGGAGGAAGGACATCAGGAAGCACTTCTGTCCTGCACAGGTGATGGAGTTCTGGCACAAATTGCCCAGAGAAGTTGTGGAGCCTCCATCTTGGAGATCTTCAGAAGTCACCTGGACATTGACCTGGGTACCCTGTAATATCTTAAGCAGGGATAGGACAAGATGGACCCAGAGGTGCCTTCCAGCATCAACTAATCTGTGATCCTGTGATTCTGTGAAGACGACTCATCAGTGGTAGATCATAGTTGAAAGAACTGAGGCCAAGGACAATATCAGCCAAGGATACCAGGAAATTCAATGAAGTCCTCTATGCTCATGTTGGGAATGTGAGAGAATGTGCTCTGTTGAACAAGTGGCAGGGATGAGGTGCCAGGAAGCCGTTCAGCTCTCTATGCTTTGGGGATATGCTGCAACAAGGAGTTAATACAGTATGGGGTATTTGGTGGGAGCCCAGGGACTATTGTTAGGAGATCAACCATGTCCTCATTATGGTAACATCAGCCAGTCACACTGGTGATTGCTGGGCACAGTGCAAGCAGCAGGAGCATGGCAAGTGAGATGCCAGTGGAACAGGCATGCAGATAGGCACATAACTCATTTCAAACACGGCTCAGCATAAAGATAAGAGTGAAGCAGTGTATTTCAGTTCCTTCAGAACTAGTACTGTGGTAGATTTTCCCTGGAGCAATTACAACATACTGGAAGGTGATCGGATGTATTTTGTCTGAGAGAGCAGAAATGTCAAAATCTTTTGCAGAAAAATCAAAATCTTTTGTAGAAAAATTTTGCAGAAATTATTTGCTACAGAAGTTTTGATGTAGAAAAGCAGTTCTTAATTGACTTAGGCTGTTTTGATATTGTTTTCTCAAATTACTCCAGCTCTGATTTCATTTCTACTTTCTTTTTGCATATAATTGCTTTTCATATAGACAGCTGCATTTAAGCTTGTATAGAAATAGTTTTGTTTCAAGATGATTGGTCAGTCTCCTTACGTGTTACCCTGTGTTTTCATTCCAAGGAGCATGCAGTTTTCGGGCTTGCTCTTTTTACACAAAAGGCCATTGCAGTGGTGTGGGAGCCGTCACTTAGACAAGATATAATGTTTGAAATCAATAGTAGGTGTCACTGTGGATCTAAATGTGTGGAAGAAGGAGCCAAGATTGCCAGTTTCTGTGGCTGACTCTCAGATATTAAACACTAATCTGAAACAGTGAATACTTATCTATTTTATCACATAAACTTTATCTTTCTTCCTTTAAGGGGAGTCAAATTTAAGTCTTAGAAGTTATCTCATTTACTAGGCAAAAATTTATTACAGCTTTATCTCACCTTACAATGATGCCGCTTAAGTGTTATGTTAGTTGGGAAGATCTCACTATGAGATGGTTCAGAAACAACACTCTTCCATGTAAATGTTTCAGGGAAGAAGAAAAAAAACCCACAAACAATAGCTGTCTTGACATTTCTTTGTGTGTGTGTGTGTGTGTGTTGTGAATCACTTTTGTGACAGCCTACAGATGAGATGAGGTGGTACAGCATGTGCCCTGAAGGTATTTAATGCATCTTTCTACTGTACCAGTGCCTAACTATGTGCCAAGATGTCAGATAAAGCTTTGCGACTGTGTGGGATAAAAATCGTGAAAGCTCAGCATCCAAGGAACAGAAAGAAATCACTGCAGCAAACGGTGGTCAGCAATATTTTTGTTGTGGGATATTTTTCTGTTTTACAGTCAACTGTTGCTAGTAAAAATGAGTTGAAAATTACATATGCTCAGTAAATATTAGGTACTGCCCCAAAGCCAATCAGTCACGTTTACTGCTATAAATATTGCTCTGAAAGCCAAAATGAAAAGCCAGTTTTAACAAGTTTAAAACAATGTAAAATAGGTTTTAGAGGGATGTCAGTGAATTAAATGTGTATTCATTCCCTTTCTTAGAGAGAGAGAGAGAGAGAGAAGCTGTGCTGAAAAAATAGCATGCGAATGACTCCTGACCACCCTCACTTGTTCTGAGAAATGTTTCAGAGAACGTACAATGGCTGGAGAAAATGCAGACTGCAATCTCAGAGGGAATGATGTTGGGTTGTGGTAATGCAGCTGTAGTTTTCAGCTGTCAGCGCTTACATCCTAAACTGTACTATGCTACCAGGCAATAGAGAACGTTCTTGGATCTCTCACTTTTGCTCAAAATCATTCCTTTCAGTAACATTGAATAATATTAATTAAATTAACGACTTCAAGTTAATTCAAGTGTCCTTTTTGTACGCATACATATTACTTTATAATCTTATGATTTATGTAATATATTATATTATGCTATTATACTGCAAAACATATTATTAGTATATAATTGGACATTACATATTTATAGATGATTTAACATATTTCAACTTAATGTTGTATGAATAATGCATAAAAATTAATATTTGAATGTTATAAGTTCCAATCATGCATCAGTGTTTCCAAATCTCTTACACATTTGAAATGTAGATAATTTTACTCACAGGATAAGCAGATACTGAAGCTCTCCGTTTTCTATCCAGATCTATTTTTAAATAAAGGTGTGAGAAGCTTTTGCAGTGCTGTCAGAATAAGACTGGTGAAGATGACACTGACCACAGGAAAGGAGGGAATAGGTGTCTGGTTTGGGTAAGTCAAAGGTATGGCTGCTGTGATTTCAGGAACTACAAGGAGAAGCAGGTGGAAATAGCAGCAACCAGAAATCAAAACATGGCCTTTTTCTTCAGGCTAGATATCCCAGTTAACACTGAAAACATATTTAACATCCTCCTTTGTTACCATTTGTACTGGGTGCCTACCATCTATCTAAACAACTCACAAGCAACCTCCATCAACTGTAAGGTTGCCCTACATCTCTAGCAGTGAGCAGTACCACCACTTTGAGCAAGCATCCTGCTGCGGTCCCACTGAGAGGTGCCTTATCTCCAGTCGGACATGCCAACCAACAAAACAGTCCATGCACACAGTGTGATACATTTACTCCTAGCCCTGCTCAGCTGGACTCACACAGTACCAGACCCTCTGGCATTTACAGAGGAAATGAAACACATAGAGTACCTGGTCTTCGAATGCTGTTGGTTTGAAATTAAAACTAGCACCTGAGGCGTGGCTTTTCAGCAGCTGGTCATCCTCGTTCCCTGCAGACAATATTGCTTTTGTCCTTGTAGATCAAGAGCATCTACAAATTACTGCTCACTTCATCACAGCTTGAATCCTTGTTAGGAAAACAACAAAAAAAAAAGTCAACTAAAGCTTGGTCAGCTGCATGTTACTCTTTCATTTTTAATGTTAGTTTCATTTCCTACTGACTTATTTTAATCATTAGCTCCCTTTCTTTGTCATCTCAGAGCATTTAACTCTGCCCACTGACCAGGCTGGATCTTAAGTGAACTAGGAGTCTATCAAAACAGAAAAATGTTCTCCTCTTCGAGAATGCAGAGCGTGGAAAATGGCAAATATTTGCCAAAGCAAACTGAATGTGCGTTTGTCTTTCATAAAATGAAACACAGTTATGGGGTGAGTTGTAGGAAAAGTATAAGTAAACTTCTAATGCTAGTTTGCCATGTGCATAATGAGTGAACTGTGGAGTGAGGCTGCCAGGGACTTTTTAAGAGAAAATCTGAAATTTGGGCAGTGTTTAAGTAAAGATTAACAGCACGTCTGGAAACACTGTCAGGATATAGAGCCAAATAGCTGGAACAAGGCAAAGCTTGAACAAAGTTAAACAGTATGAATAAAGTTTCATTTTAGAATTTATTCAAAACAGGAGTCAGACAATTGATATTATAACTGCTGAAAAGTTTATTCGACTTTGGAAACAAAGTTTAAAGGATTTTTCAAATAAAAATTCAGCTATTTCTTTGCCAGCACCCTGCTCCTTCCCACCAAAAAGAAAAAAACAAAACAACAACAACAAAAAAAAAAACGACCTCAACCCAAAGCAAACCAAACCAAAAAATCCCAGAAACATTTATGTTGGGCACTTTCATCTGACAAAAAATGTTTATTGGCAACTATTTTGTGAACACCATGTGTCTGGCACTTTGTGTCCTCATTTTCTGATGATGTAACCATAGGTAGGCCATGGTTTTTCCTTTTCCCAACAAGTCACACTGCTATGGCTGATGGAGGCCTGAGGCCTTTGAATGCTAACTCCCGAGGGTCATATGTCATCAGCTCTGAGCAAACATTTTTAGCATTCAGGTGTTCTCACGCTCTGACAAAGAAGATACTTAATCTCTTGCTGAAAAGCAGTCTGTTATGACAGCAAAACCCAAGTTTCTAGTTAAAATGTGTTCTGGAGAAAAACTTCAAAGCTGCAGGCCAGGGCTTCACAGAATAGGAGAAAAAAGAGCCTTAAGAACTGTGATCTGAAAGTGCTAGATTTTCCACACTCCATCATAGAGCAAAATCATATAGTCTGGCATTTAAATCCATTCAGGATTTAGAAATCGTTGTTACAAGGCTGAAATCCACTCAATGCCAGCTTCTAAAATGCACAGGAGTTCCTTCTGTTAATTCATACACTTTTGTTTGTAATTTGGTCTAATTTTAAGTATANGGGGGAGGGGGGGGGAGGGGGCTGAATTAACTTTGTCACTAAGTGAGAAAGGAAGGAAACAAGGCAGGTGAATGGGCATGGATAGCACCTCCTTTCTGAACGGTGCTTCTGCTCAGTGTAACACCTGAGGCCAGCTGCTTTCCTGTCACAGTGTGAAGAGNTGGTTGATGTTTTTTTTTGTTTCTTTGTTTCTTTGTTTGTAGTCTCCATTATTGAATATGAATAACTTTAACTTTTTGTTTCAAGCATGAAAGATAGTTCCCTGTGTCAATAAATATCCCAAACCCATATATTCATATCTACTCTATTTAAAGCAGTATTCTAAACATGTCAGTTCCTACCAAAAATAGTAAGAAATGCTACTTGCTCAGTTCAGTTGAAAACAAAATTTGTTTAGATATTATACTATGAGTGAAGGTGCCTAACATAAGATGTCTTCTGAAAGCATGATTTTTAATACCTCTTCTTATGAACCTTTTTTGAAAGGGAGTTTTGTACTTAGCTTGCTCTTTCTTTATAATGGATTCATCCAAATCCTTGAACTTCCTTGATCTCTGCAAAATGATTTTTACTGATGCAAACGCTGTTTTGGAAAATATTTGCTACAAATAATGCAGGGTACATAATAATGTCAACAGCAACAAGTTTCCTGATCTGAAATTTTATCTATAAATCAGATGCAATCTGTTATATTCCTTTGTGGATGGCTCTACTAAATCTATGAATGGAAAACATGTAAGAATTACTGCCTTGGTTATATGTGTGTTCATTTTAAAATGTAAAGTGCAAATAATAAACAATCTCAGAACCGGACATGAGCTTGGCTAGGTAGGTTCATTCCTTTCTTGTTGAGACCAGAGTGCAGATTACTCTCACTTACCTGAAAATGGCTCAAATATTAATATTACATTAAATCAAAACACAAGGGACTATTAAAACATCAGATTCTGGAATTCAATTAAAAAAAAAAATTGCCCCTCTCTGAAATTCTGTAACAAATTTGCCTTTAGTTGTCTGTTATCAGTAATAGCTACTGCAGTACTCAGAGAAGTTGCTAATAAAATGTCATAAAATTGAAATCAAACATATTGGTGGAAAATGAGCTTATATAAATTCAGTTTTAACCAATAATCTTTTTTTTTTCTGGGGG
>VXAB01011479.1:0-56234 GCA_013399175.1 Odontophorus gujanensis | reverse complement strand
CATCCTGGAGATACAGGGTGCCAGCCTGATTTTCATCTGCAGCTACCCATGCTGTGGGAGCTGGTGTGTGTCAGCTAGCTGCTTCTCATTCCTTCCCACAATCTGCTAGCAATGGTGGTGCATTGCTCCTCCAGAAATTTTGGCTAGTTACCACCAGCTGTTTCTGTTGTGCAGCTTGGCAAGAAAGACAGAAACACTGTTCGAGTTTGACACTGTTCGGGCTGAAAGATGTTTAAAGTGATCCCTTTGATTCACACCTTCCAAGAGAGCCTCAGGTCCTCCACTTCTAAATCTTTTTTCCTGCAGTAATGCATAGGGGGAACTGCTGCTGAGTGTCCATGTTATTACTCATCCTGCCTCATCTGCTCAGCTGAAAGGTTCCACAAGCATTTCCCTTTTTATGGTAAACCTCCATTGCTGTTTTTGTAAAGAAATGGCTTTCTAGCATAATAAATCTATGTAAGAAAAAGGCTTATCAGGGTTCAGCTAGTAGCAGTTTCCATTCTTTTCTTTGTTTTCCACTTATCAACAAAGAGATCCACTTTTTTGTTCCCTCTTCTCTCTAAGAAATCTTTGAACACACATCTCCATTACTCCATTTACAATTAACTTCATATGCTTCCATAATAAGTGAATTCTACCAGATGCTACAGAAGTCATAAGACATGACACTTTTTCTATTCAGTCACCAAATTTACACAGGGCAGTGACAGAAGTGGAGAATGATGAGCAGATAGCAAAGAAGGATAGCTCTTCTCATTTGTTTACCCATTTATTGGTGATATTTAGTATTATCATTATTTTTTAATTTTATTCCTAATGACATACAAGTAACTGAGATTATTCATCGCATGTTGGACAAGAAAATTCATTTATTTCTCATTGGTTATTGTATGAAGTGAGAAGAAAAGCAAAGTATCAGGAACAAAAACAACAACAACAACAACAACAACCAGTCCAATTTCCCTAACCAACAAGAAGAATTTCTACAGCTGTGAATCCTAGCACACCTGATGGGAATAAGTCAATACATTACCCTTGGTAGAGCACACTGCTTTACAAAGCAGTGTGGCAGAATGTGCGCTGTAAATTTCTGTCTTTTGAAGGCAACTGGACTAGACATTTGGTCTGTCTGTGAGGATTTATTTATTTTTTCTATTCTCATGAGTGGAAATAAATTGTTGACAGCTACTGAAGTATACACTGGTAGGGATGGTTTGTGGAATGAGAAATTGGAGCAGAGGAAAGGAAAGAATAACTCTGAGTGCAAATAATTAAGAAAAACATGCATCCTTTTACACTGAA
Organism: Odontophorus gujanensis; assembly: GCA_013399175.1. Lineage (NCBI taxonomy): Eukaryota > Metazoa > Chordata > Aves > Galliformes > Odontophoridae > Odontophorus > Odontophorus gujanensis. The sequence continues at coordinate 54,929 of VXAB01011479.1, read as the reverse complement.
TAACTCCTGTTTCTGTAAGTTATGAAGAGTCCAAATAGTAAAACAACAAGTTGTTTTAAGACTGAAGTGAGTCAAAAAAGCCTTTTTTTTCCCCCTAATCGAAGCAATTTTCTACTTCTCTGAGAGGATAAATGATGAGGAAATCAATGAACAGCACAGAGGGAGAAGCGGCATTAAGCAGTATGACATTGATAGTGCGCCTCGATGAAAGTAAAAATGTGTTTTCTTTTACTCTGGCAAAACTAGGCACTGCATCTCCACTTCGGTATTTCAGCTGTCTGAGAGTTCACTTACTGAATGTGCCCCTCTGCACGAAGAACTGCAGCAATTTCAGGAATCTTTTCTTTACCAGCTGTATTTGTAGGCAGGTGGTAGTGACTGGCCTGGAAAATGTATGCTCCTTATTTCTCAGTATTTCTACCTCACTAAAAACAAATCTGTTTTCTTTCCTTTGTGGTGATCTACATCTAGCCTTCTGACACCTACACAAGGCAGCAGAAGGAATGAAAGCTTCAAATTACAGTGTAATAGAATATCATCATAATTGGATAAGATAGCTAAAACCAGATTCAGCATGTTTTATAAAAAAAAACTTTAAGAAAAAGGTCATAATTTGAGCAAGTCCTTGGTTTTCCGGATAAACAAATACATTCTAACACAAGCAAAACATCCATGACAGCCATTTTAATCATGCTATCATGATTTTCTTTCGTTTACCATGGCAAGGTAATATACATCCAGAATTACACTGAGAAAGTTTGGAAATTGACCTATAAAATATAATAATGCAATTTTTCAGGCACATCTCAGTAAAAAGTGAAAAAGTGATGATAAGCTAATGGAGGTTGACTGTTACGTTCATGATGTAATGGCAAGTAATGAAGAAGATGATTCCAATTCTTTAATCTCAACCCTTCTTTCTTCTGCTGCCTATTCCTACTTCCAGTAATCTACTTCTGTGCAGCCTGGATTCTATCCCAAATTCCTGGTTTGTATGTCTGGTCGTTGTTCTCATAATTCCTCCTTCGATTTACTTGCTAAGAAAAACACTTTATTCTTATCAAATGATTTCCTCCTCAGACTTGGTTACTAATAAAATGAAAACTAACATGAGGAAAGAAATAAAAGGACAATGTGGCCTTGTGAGATTCTGTCAATGACTAAGGCTAAATTTGGAAGAGCTTGGTAGTGTTTGTTCTTGTAGCACATACCTTTGAACCAAGCTTATCTGCTCTGGATTTTCTCTAGCCTTGTAACTTCAGTCCTTCTCGCAAAAACTTTTTAGTCCTTCTTGCATGATATTGTGCACAGTGTTTTTTTCCTTTGCTGTATTTTTAATTAACTGGGACATCCTAAGTTTTCTGCCTTGAAACTGAAGCCAGGAGGCTTTCAGGTGGCATTACTGAGATGAAGGAACTATGGGACACAAGATCACGTACCAGAAAGAAAGAGCAGATTACTACTGTGTTTTGTGGAACATATGGTGTAGAATATAATTGGTCGCCCAAACTCAGGGACGTGCATCACTGAACATATGAACGTAGTAAGAGAAGGTAATTTTTACTAACATCACCTTAGGGACTGGGTTTGTCCAACCTGGAAGAGACTGAGAGGTGACCTCACTGCTTCCTGCAGCTCTTTGAAATGGGGAAGCAAGGAAGGTGCTGGGTTCTGCTCTGGGTCACCAGTGGCACAATTCATGGGAACAGCACAGAGCTGCACCAGAGAATATGTGGAAATATTTTTTTTTACCGTGAGGGTAATTTAACACTGGAATAGGCTTCCTGGAGAAGTGGCTGATACCCTATGGCTGTCAGTGTTAAGAGGTGTTTAGACAATACCCTCAGTAATGTCCTTTAACTTATGCTGAGCTCTGAAGTGGTCAGACCATTCAACTAGATGATCTTTGTAGGTCCCTTCCAAAAGAAACATTCTCTTCTATTCTATTTGGCCCTGTTCATTGCAGGGGAGTTGGACCAGATGTCTTTTAAAGGTCCCTTTCAAATCTAAGAATTCTATAACTACTCTTCTCATCTTCTTCTCTTCTCTTCTCTTCTCTTCTCTTCTCTTCTCTTCTCTTCTCTTCTCTTCTCTTCTCTTCAAATCTGCATGAGCTCATCTTTAAAAATCTGTGAGTGAGATCTGTGGATCATCTTACTTGAAATCCATTGAAATTTCTTCAGCCAAGCTGCATCACCTTAGGTTCATTGCCTCTGCTCAAGTATTTAGCAAGAGACAGTTACTAGTAGTACAATTACATTATAGTCATAGAAAAAAAATGCATATATACATAGAAATTGCCAATTGTAAGAATATATATTTATTCCTCTGCAGATCTTCATTTAGGAGATGCCTTTGAAATCTCTTCTTCATGTTTGTTCACACACTGAAAGAATTCTAATCAGTGGGAGAGAAAATATTTTTTGTTAAAAATATCCAGTGGTTCTGGCTGCATTTCATGCTCACTTCAAAATTTTATCATTCTGTTTTTAAGGAATTTAATTCATTTGTGTGTTTAGGAGTCGGGACCAACCAATTGCATATATTGAAACAACACTTCATTTTTCCAGTACAGGAGCTAATTTCACTGATCAATAGCACATTTTTTTTTTGCAACACAGTCAACAGAATTCTTGCGTGCTTTCAGATGATCTGGACAAATACCACCAATGTTTATAGGTTTTACAATGGTCATTGGTTTGCTAATATATTCTGTCAGCATGCAAACAATAACTCAATATGAAAGAGGTTACTCAAAAGGTAAGGTCCTTTACTCATAGGTAATGTCCTCTCTGAGTAATATCTTGTAACTTTCCAGTAAAAGAACCTACCCCTAAATTTTTCTGCAACGGTTTATTTTCTCTTATTGTCTTTTTTTTTTTTTTTTTTGCTGCCTGCTGTCTCGTATTTCATCCTCATTTTGATAACTGGATCACTGTCTTCCAAGGACCTGCTGATCATTTCTCTGACAATATGTACTTCATTGTGGTTTCTTTCTCCCTTCTATTCATTTCCTTTTATAATTTGCATATTCAGCTGTGCTGTGACTTCATGGTGAATAAAATCATTTTGTTGTCCTTCTTTTAGCTTGAAGATCTTTCTTTTTTTTCTTTGTAATAGATTTAAAGCTTACAGCTGATAACATTCAAAGAATTCTTGAAATAAATTGAGATGAAACAGTGAAGTAGCCATTTTCATAATTTGTGAACAGGAAAGCTTATGTATAGTAAGATCTTGTTCAGAATAAATGGCTCCAAAAGTGGTATCGCTTTCTTTCTTTTTTTTTTAATGGAAAAATCTTGTCCAATCCCATAAAAATAGAATTTCTTTGAACATGGAAGCAATTTTCTGAAAAAAATACAAATAAACACATTGTTTAACTGCAAGTATTTGAAACCTTTTTAAGAATAATTTTGTGTCTGTAGTTTGTTTGCCCTGAATGTTCTATAAGGAAAACGTTTTTTACAGTGAGATGATGAGGCACTGGAACAGGTTGCCCAGAGATGTGATGGATGCCCTATTCCTGGAGACAGTCAAGTCAAGGCTGGTCCAGGCTTTAAGCAACCTGATCTAGCAGTAGATGTCCCTGTTCATTTCAGGGGAGTTGGACTAGATGTCTTTTAAAGGTTCCTTCAAACTCTGAGGTTTCTGTGAGTCTATGATTCTATAATTTTCTTAAGAGAAAAACATAGAACCTTTAAATGGTCAATATTGTGAATATGTGCCCCAAAATAATAACTGTGTATTTAAATAATGATACCTAACTGTTACGATTATAAATATGCAGTAGGTATTAAACTTTTCTTATCTGCCAGCTTCTTAAATATTTTCTACCACACTTTGTTGAAACATCTGGTTCTTCAGTGACATAATGTATCCGTGGGTGCTAAGAATCAGTCAGAGGAGGCTGAGGAGGATGTTCGCCTATCTTTTGCCAAAGACCCGTGCATTACACAGACCACAGTTTGAAGTCACTGATACTGGGCTGTAAGGTCAGCAAATGCAAAAATCAGAAATATTTTAAATAAGATTTCTATGTCATTGTCATGAAGGCAATCGGTAACCAAGGCAGCTAATTTACAATGAAGTCCTCTCAGCTGTAATGATTTAGTCAGTTGGCTAAATGCAACAGAAGTTCTGGGAAATTACTTACTTCAGCAATCCCAACTATTTAAAGATTGCATTTAAGTATTTGCCACTCCTGTCACAGCTCTCTAAGCCAGGAAGTTAAATGCGATGAAAGGCTGAGCTTGGCCTTGTGCTTTGTGCTGCCATGCCAAGGTGAATTCACAAATGACTTATTCAGAGCCTGCCCCATCCTGATGAGACAAAGCCAGCATGCTGTTCCCACCCCATATGGAGTAGGCTTTCATAGCTGGAAAGGAGAGCAAGAAGTGGAAGCAGCTGCTTTGGGATGAGGGAAGGCCTCTCCCTGGATTCAGTCATCTGCTTCCTCTCAATTCTGCCAAAGTCATCACATTCTTTGCAGTACTTTGCTATTGTGGAAAATCTGGCCCTGAGCTTTAAAAGTGCCAAACTGATTTAAATGAAATGTGGTATTCTTATCATTGTTTTTCTGCCATCAGCATCAGCAATATTGTGCAGTAGCAGTTGGATTTCTTTTTTAGTATTTAGGAGTAATATATTTTAAGTTTTTCCTTTGATGAAGAAATACTTTGACCAGAAGAGTAGAGAGATAAAATTGATTAAACATTAGATAGGCATCTTTAAGTATATGATTTTCCTAATATCAGCTTTGTCAATCCAAGGAAATCTGAACTTTGATTTTACTGAAAACAAATCTGATTATCTTGAGAATAACTGCCTATACAGAACCTTCATTCTGGTTTATACTACCATCATGATTGGGGAGAGGAAGTATGCAAATATCAATCTCAAGATTTTTTTAATGTCTAATTTAGGATCATGAGCAATGCCTTCATCACCGTTACAAGAAAACATAATTTATAAAAATTACTATGGGATGAGTGCATGTACTGCATTCAAGAAAAGTTTAACAAATAGAGACAAGGAACAGTCAATTAGGCTGCAGGCAATGTGGAAAAGATGAGTGCTTACTGTGGACTGGAGACTAAACATTAGTTGAATAATCCAATACATATGTAAAAATTGGAAAGTCGCTTGATATTCTCAGAACTTGTGATTCCCCAGCTGGAGTAGTGGCATCTATTTCTAAGAAAAAAGCTAGAGAAACTGGATAAAAGTAAGATATTTTAAAAAGAACAAAAGTATTTTTTAAACATATTGAAAAATTATTTATTTTGTAACTGCTATAAACATTAAAACAAAAAAGCATGACCTACAGGGAAATTTGAAGGAATTGTTAAAAAAAAAAATAATAAAATTGGAGTATGTTTCACAATATTCAAACCTAAAAAACACCTATGAAAAGGATAGGCTTCACTGTACTGTATGCCCATGCAGATTAATAAAAGACACTGTAGGGTTTAACCGACACTGGGAAAACTCAAGACTGGCTAGCAGAAAAGGCTTTTCTGCTATTCTACTAGGTAACAAGAGACTTAGCAAGACCTGTACTTGAGTCGAATAATAAAACCATAAAGTCATAGAATCATAGAATGTCTTGGGTTGGAAGGAAATTGGAAGGCTGACCCAACCTCAATCCCCTGATGTAGGCAGGTCTGCCACCTACTAGATCAGACTGCCCAGGACCCCATCCAACCTGGCCTTGAACAACTCCATGGATGGGGCACCCACAGCTTCTCTATCCCTGGAGGCTTTCAAGGCCAGGTAGGTATAAGAGAAAAAAGGATATACACCAGGGAAGGACCTGCAAAATACCACTGAACCTGCTTGAAGCAGAAGAATGGACTGAATAATATGCCCCACATTTCTATAACTGCTCGTACTACATCTCCCAAGGGCATTTTTTAGTCATTTCTTTGCCACATGTCTCATCATTTGGTAAGAGTGACTGTTGCACTGTGGAAACATTCTAGTTGTCTGGCAAAAGCATGCAATAATATATGATAGATTTATAGACAAATAAATAATTTTATGCTTTATACTTGAGATCACAAGCAGTAATCCTTAGAGCAGTAATAAGTTCTCTTGCATACCAAAATTGCTGTTCCCTTCAATGTGTTTCAACTTCTTTCAGATCACCAGAGGAAAAGGTAAATTCAATTTTTTTCTTTCCTGATAATTACAGAGGAATTTCAACCTGAGGGTCTCTAAATCTGACTGTACCTCAAAAGAATCAAAGGATTTGCATACCTGTATCACATTTGTAAACTGATAACTTGCCATCACTCTGATGACAGAGCAGCTCACCTTGTAGTAGATAAAAATCTTGCTAAGAGGATTGAAGCCAGGGATTAATTGGTCTTCTTGACAGTTTATCTGAGGAGATATGAAGAGGCAGACAGCTCTTGGCCAAGTCAAAGGCATGTCTCAACTTCTTTCCCTGTTGAATTCTAGCACTCACCTACACCGGTGCTTTGGAAACTTTCAAAGAGCATGTTCTTCAGAGTAGATTATGCTCGCATATAGCTGTAGGCTTTTGCTATCATTACTGAGCTGATGAAGCCTAAACACTATCTCACAAAGGTATGTGGACCTGGTTTATCTTGTGGAGACTGGTCACCAAGTGTTTGCAGGTAACATGTCCAAAGCAACACTCTCTTTGAGAAATCATAATCTGTGCAGCAGATTACAGAGCTCAGGTTGTTCATTTCTGTGGCAATCAGTACTACAGGTAACTTCCTCCTATTATTAAAGCTTGGATGAGTTGAGCCTAATAAAACTAAGAAAGTATTTTCAGTGCAATTTGATGATGAAAGAAAACTCATTACAGAAAAAGTTTGCCCATGTGCTTGTGTGTATCACCAGCTGTTTCCTTTCATTTATATTCTAAAGGCACACAGCTCTCCTGTACAGATTACTCAGGGCATTGGCTAAATAGATGGAGTGGGATGTGTTATTTGCATAGTGATTTGGTTTGTATGGAAATTATTTTGATGAGTTTTTACCTTATTAAATTTTGCATTGTTAGAGTTTGTATATATTCACAACAATCTTGGACGGGGAGCAGTTTTGAAAATGAAAATACAAACACAAACAAGTGCATTCTATTTAATTAATAGATTTTGTATGTTTACTTAATAAGATGTACTGAATTTAGAGACTGGAATTTGGAAAACAGTGGATTTAAAAATCTGTAGATATCGTGTGAGAAGGAGTAATATGTATGAAGTCATTTGCCACCCCCATATCAGCGTGAAGATGATAGGTGAGGTCTGGTGGGCATGCTAGCAAAGGGCTTTGTAGACTGAGCGCATAACCCTCATGCAACACCTTTCTGTATTCTATTTCATGTCAGTTCTAAACTTTTACTTAAATTACAGTGTGGAGTCAGACATAGGCAACTCCAGAAATCCGTGAAGGATACTGTAGGATGTAGTGATTTTAATAGCAGGCTACCAAATGGGATGAAGAAGCTGTTCTCATGGTTTTTGTAAGTGAACAAACAAAGATTTAGCAGCAGCTTAATATTGAAATTACCTTACATGTATATATATATAGGACATATCTGCAGCTATTTGTGTACTTAGACCCTGTTGTTAGGTGGATTGTCTAATTTATCCATGTCCAAGGTACAACCATTCTGGCTAATTAACTTTTAGCTTGGCAGAAATCTTGTCTCAGTGAAGTCTCAGTGCAGCATGTCTTACTTTCAGGAAGCAAGTCTGATACGATTTCACCAGAATTCTCCATTTTCTTGCACATTTTAAGAGCCTAATATGTTACCTTATAATGACTCTGTCAGACATCAAAAGGTATCAAACTCATTGAAATTGATTATTTTACAGAAGTTCATCTCAGAAAAAAAACATCTGAAGACAGAAACATCAGACAAATGTAGAAAATAAATCTGTTTATTTTTATCTAGCTGATCCTTCCATTCTCTAGACTTCGTAATTATTTCGCCATTAATCTGAAACCTCAACCTTTGTTAGCAGAACCTCTGCATTTCTGTTCTGTTGTTTTGTTGTTGTTTTTTTTTTTTTAATATTAACTAATAATGTTAGTCTTAGAGAGTTCAGAAATATTTTTTCCTATAACTTTGGAGTAACTCTGAAGAACAACAAACTGCAAAGCTGAGAAATTTGCCAGATGGTCCAAGCATAGGGAGTGCATTGCTCCTGCATTTTTAGTAATTAGCACTGAAATAGTGGGCTTTGGAATGAATCAGAAACTGGCCTCTAGGGTTCTGAGTCCTATAAAGAAAAAGCAGATGCACTGCTAATAAATCATTATTGTAAGCATCATACGCCATAGGAGCATACATTTTACCCTTGAGGATTTTTTTGAGAGATCTAAGTGTTTCACCAAGGCATAGGCACTGAGCAACAACTACATGGTAAAGAGTTCCCTTTCTCTAGGTGGTAGTTCTACCTCCTAGCAACCTAGTTGCTACAGTCTCAGTACATTCAGTGAAATGAAATGACTTTGGCCTCTGGTGTTTTTTAAAACTCAGTTGCTCATACCTTTCTGGACAGTGCTTTATTTCTTACTCTTGCAATCACAGAGCCAGTTCTGAGTATGGGGCAAAAGGGTAAGAATATGACTATATACAGCTGCCAGATTTTCAGTTTACTTTGAATAGAATGAAAGGAACAAGCAACTGGTGGTCTCTTCTAGTTGTGAATGTTACCACTGATGCTATCAGCAAAATCTACAGAAAGAACAATGAATTAAGGAGAATGAATGAGCTCCACCACTTGAGTGAGTATAACTACACCCTCTTTTCTGTAATGTTCTTTGACTGAAGGGCAATAAAGCTTGAAGCAACACTTCACAAACAAGTCTGAACAAAACCCCAAGATCCATGCTTGTAGCCCATTGGAAACCTGTCTCCAAAGCTCCAGTTGTCTTTCTAGAAGTGTTTAGGAGCTTGTGTCTCCTGGGAGGTACTAAGATACTTACTGCTAGGAGTAAAAAGAAGGGAAGGATCGCAGGACGAGGGGCATATTTCTCTTCCCAGAATCTTTTCACGTGGATGAACATGTAGGGTCTGTTATGGTGAATGTTTGAAAACAGCATATGAACTTCCAGCATTTACCAATCTTTGAAGCCAGTGGGAGCATTGTTTTTATTTAACTTCTATCTTCAGATGAAATCCAGGAACGGAAATTCTCTGCAACTTTAAAGCCCAAAGATTTCTTCCAAACATTCCATCACATAAATTTTGGAGATACAGAATAGTTATCAACTGTTGTCTCCTGATTTTTAATGCAGAGATTGTGAAAATACATAATATCACCCCAAAATAAAGAAGACACATTTGTAATGTCCCAAAGAATAGAAAAGGATAAAGTAAGGAGTAGTTTCAGATCTTTTTTTCTCTGAAGGGCACCTCAGAATATGCTTCCAGTTTCAAATTAAAGCAGCGTGGAAAGCAAGCTGAGATGGTAGCCTGCAGCTAGGAGAAAAAGTCTAAAATCTAGTTATTATCCTTACCTCTGCTATGATGTCATTTCAAGGACATGCTTTCATGATCAGAAACTACTGATATGAAAAATTGCCAAAATCTCTTATTGGTTCAGTGAATAAACAGTTCAACTCTTCAGTTCAGTGTTTCTAAGTAACCACACAATGATAGTGATCAATAATACATATATTTCATGTGTGGACCAATCTTGCTTTTGAAACATACGAGAATATACAGTACAAATTAGAACTAATGGCTGTGCTGAAATTATGTCTACTTACTATGGAACCCAGAATGAGGTCTCTATATAAGTTTATTTATTTAGAGAACAATTGAACCAAGTTTGCTCCAAAATGCACTGACCTCAGCCCTACTACTGTACTGCAGCCTGGAGGCAATCATCTGTGGATTTTCCCAGATCAGTTCCTTTCTCTTAAAACAAAGAGAAAAACAAACTAACTATGGCAAGTTTTTTAAGTTAACATCAGCTGAATCTTCTGTGTATTTGTCCCTAGATCCTCAGTTGAGTTTTCCTTATTTGTCTATTTAAGGGTCTGTTATAAATGTCTGATCATCACAATACATGCATATCATTATGAATACTTAGCAATATACCTGAGTCTCCCCTCTACTTGATATATCATTTAGGAACTTGAAGATTTTACTGATAGCTGAAACAAATAATTATCAGTCTTTTGCATCCAAAAAGGAAACTGGAAGGCTGCTGGAAAGCTGCATGTTTTAGGTTCTAGTGCTCAAAATGTTACCAGATAGAGACCGTGGACTTGACTTTTTACTGACTTGAGAACATTAGTTTTGTTTTCCTGACTTTAAGTGCAAATTGGTATTGCATCAAAATAAAACATACTTAATTTACACAGAAGAATAACCACTGAATAGGAAATCGGGCTTACTGCACTGGGTGATGTATGGTAGGAAGATCATACGAGCAATGTAAAGAAAAGCAATAGTGTTAGCTACAGCACACTCACAGCTCAGAACACAGAGGAACTATGACCCATGTCACTCCTTGGGAGCCAGCAGCTCACTCAATGTACAGTGAAGAAATTACACCTGTTCTGTGTCAAGAAGCTTGGAGCTGAAAGGAGTGCAGTAGCATTTGTCTTGGTGCCCTCATAAAGTCCTGGGCCATCCTGCTTTTGGTTCTCCAGGTTACTGTGGGGAGAGTAAATGAAGTTGCTGCTATTACCTCTTTCAACCCATATTTTGAAAGGGAAAAGTAAGCCAGATTGTCTTTCTGAAACAAACAAACAAAAATTTCCAAATACAAAAACCACCCATAGCTGAGGAAATGTTTTCACTTAAAACAAGATATCATCTAATTCCATCCTGAGGTTCCTGCTGCAGTGACCAAGTGACTAAACTTGCTAGTACTGCTCTCCAGGTTGCAGGGCACACAGATTCCTCCCCTTATTTTGCTGTTGTTGTTGCTGCTCACCCCAGCTGGTGAGAACAATATATATCACTGATTAAGGCAGAAGTTCTGCTTCCATCTTGCCAGGTTTCCCCTAGAACATTCTAGATAAGGCTCCTTTGTGACAGTATGATCATTAATTACCATCTCAGTACATTCAGCCACTAAAAACTGTACTGGTGGCTGTGAAGACATAATCTTACTTTTCCTGCTGGAAATTATTGCAAGCCTTTTTCTTCCTTTTTTTTTTTTTTCCACAAAACCATACATGTTGCTTTCTTTTGCTAAGCAGTATATCTCTACTGAGCTGTATGTATGCATGCACATGCAGATTTTAACTTCTTATTAATACCAGACCAGCGGGTCATGGAGTTCGCACAGCCTGAAGAGAGTTCCACATCAAGCCTCTACTTGCCTTCCCTCAGGAGTTAAGAGCTAGGAGTTGTGAGAAGTAGAAAAAAGTGCAAGGCCATTAATCATGGGGAGGAGTCAGACTGGCAGATATGCAGTGTCTTCATTCTCACACCTGTACCTTGCAGTCAATGAAAATCTTTTGGCTGACTTAAGTAGTGATATCAATACATATGTCTTCTTCATTTTGGCATAGATTCAGTAGGCTCCATTTCAGAGTATAGATGTCCACTGGGAATTACTATGGGAAAACAAAGTTAATGAAACATTGAAATAAAAGTCAAATCATAAGCCAAATATAATTTATGTTTCTACTTCTTGTAAAGATTCATTTTGTCCTCCTGACAGAAAGTGACCATAGTTATAGTCAGTGATAGTCTTGGGGCATTTTTTTTGTCTCTCACTCCATATTTACTCACTGTATCACCAGGAACATAGAAGTAATCTTCAGAAAATACAATATCTTTCAAATTATTTGCAAATGCACTGAAGATCTTTACAAAAGACAAGGTAGAATGAGAACTATGACCTCAGATACTGGCAGCACAGTAGAATCAAGATCTTCCAGCACAGAAAATGACATTTCTTAGTATGTGGTATAAAGGGCAATATTGTTTGAAATGACCTTTGAAAATGTGTTTGAAATGAAAAATCTCAACAGAGGGCCAGATCCTTACTCTCCCGCAGAGCTCTAAGCAAGAGCAATTCCACACACAACTTGAGGTGTGAAGATGTAAGAACTGCTGGGCACATAAAATATACCCAAACACGATCTGAGAATAACAGTGTTTCTTCTTCATGACCTGTAATGTAAAATTATTTTAGCATAACATAGCTGTACCCACGTTTAGCGTTAACATATTCTGTTTTATGAATCTATTAATCTTTTGAAATTCCTTGTTAGATTGCTTTGATGTAGATATTTGAGCAATGTTTGGGTGCTCTCAGTAACAGAAGATTTTGTTAATGGAACTGATTTGTTTAAATTTTGTAGTTTTCCACTTGGAATGTGTAACCAAACATCTGTATTTGAATTCATCCTGTGTAATGTCAACCACTTATCTGAGATACTGATCTCATCAGAGCAGTAATCATCTCAACTGTCTATGAAGAACTTGTGCAGAGAAGTGTCCAGGTGTACAAGATAGTCCACTGTGATAAATCTTGAACCTGCTGATATTTTTGTTTCTTATATGGTGTTAGTTTATCAGAGGTTTTCACTACATACTTTCTGTTTGAAGAAATACTGTTCATTTTTTTCTATTAAGTGCACAGTTTCTAGAGGCCCCAAAGTCTCTTCTAAACAAAGGTTCATACATATATTTTTTCTTAGTAGCTGATCTTGCTTTAAATTTACAAAAAGCATGGGAGTGTCTAATAGCATAAATACATGAAACACCTGACAAAAATAGACATAATTTTGATCACTGAGCAACTTAATTATTCTTGCATTTATCCTGAAGGTAATAAAAGTATTAGTAAAGAAGAATATATACCTTTTTCCATGCTTTACATTTACATATTTTTACATGCTTTGATAAAACAAAGCAATTGGGCAAAATAGAATCATAAAGGGTGGGCATTAGGACCTTCTTTATTACAGTGAATGAAGAGTGAAGTGTTCATATCTCTGTAACAGCAATGATAGGCACTATGTCTGTTATTTTTCTCGCACATTGTCCCAGAGAAATGCACCCCATAGGCGTTTTGTCCTCACTTCAAGTGCATCCTTTGAATTTCTATATTGTCTTAAGCTGTCCTCAGTATGTCCTTTGGGATTAACTATTTTCACACTGTACAAAAAATACACCTCCTAATGTCCTGTGTCTCATGTTGGAATAGAAGATTGCATCCTCAGTAACTTATTTGAACAAATTAGTTTCTTAAGTGAAAAAAAGAGTCTAATTATCAACATTTTATTTTATCTAATCTATCAAAGAGCCATCATTTTGACATACACAGATGAATTTAAGTTTAGGTATGCTAAATAGTGACACTGATCCCCATGCAAGTAGATATCATTTTGCTTAGACAGTCTAAAGTGCTTTAGTATCATTTGTTATACTCTTTGTTGAGTTATACTTTTCAAATGATTTTTCTTTATATTTTTACTTTTAGACTATTAGATACTTTCTTTCTAATTGCTGTGCAGACTCTCCTACCATTAATCTTTTCATAAATCAGCCCCTTAAGCATGCTGACCCTTTTCATTATTTCCATGCTCCCAAATGATAGTACATTTCTAGAAATAAGATATTGTGAGCTGCGAACATTAATGCAGTGCCAAAGCATGTTAAATCTTGGTTCTGCAGCTCTGCTTACTCAGAGTGAAATCAGCCCATACATAGATGCCCAAAGTCTGTGAGACAACACTTTAACATTGGTGATTTTCTTAGAATATGTGACAAGGTAATTTATCACTGCATTATATTCCTTTCCACACCTCAGACAATACTGTAGACCACAATAGTTAGAGGAAATCTGCTGAATTTGTTGGCAGTGTTCTGAAAAATTTAAATGAGGAGGGAAGAGGTGTGCTTCTGAAAATAGAGCCATGGCATTAGTCCCATCTCTATCTGCTAGCAAGACAAAGAACTGTCTGTTCAGCTTTTAATTCTGCTCATCTTTCCCAAATGCTCAATACTTTGTACTGAGGAGGAATGCCTTCCAGGCAGCACTAGGCAAGTCAAGGAAAAATGTATGGAACAAGAAAAAGGGGAAGACCACAGAGTAGATGTGGACTGAACAGTTGGCAGTCTGAATGCTATTTGTATAAAAGAGTGAGAAACACAGGATCTCAGGAAGGGGGGAGTAGGTGAGAATGGTGCATACAAAATCAGAATTCTCGAAAAGGATAAAATAACACAAGGCAGAAAAGAAGGGAAGAGTTCATAACGTGGCTAAGAAAGATAAAATGAAAGAGCAATAGTGGGATACAGGCAGCTGCAAAGAGGAATGTGAGTGATGAGCACATGAGATGTGTTCTCTGCTTAGAGCAGAGACACAGGAGGTAACACAAAATTCCAGATATGGTATCAGAGAGAGTTGAAGGCATTGTAAAACACTCGAGTGAAGTGAGGCTGGAAGGAAGTTTGTGCAATATATAACAGAAGGGTCAAAGGAATCCTTGAAACCTGTAATGTTCTCAGTCACTGGAAGCTAAATAGTTCATAGTCTTCTTTTTATTCCAAATTTGCTCTTTAATGGTGTCATCAAACGAATCCTCAGTCATGTCATGAAGCAGGAATTCTGACTATGTTCTAAGAAAATGTTCATGAAATGGACATTAGAATGGAAATAGTTACCGTTTACTAGATCTTTACTGAAGTTATCTTCAGTCTGTTACCTGTACACCCATTCCTTTGATGAATTAGATTTCTAAACCACAGAACTGGATTGATTTTTTTTATTTTTTTTTTATTTAGAAGCAGTTTGAGATGAGCAGGGATTCATTTTTATTCTTACAAAAGCCAGTCATATGCTGATAATTAATCAATCTAGTCCTTGACAATGAAAGTGAAAAAATTCACTTTTTTAGTTACCCAATGTTCTCTCAGTATTTATACCTTACATGAAAATGAACAGGAAAAGATTTGTGATGGTGCCCAGAGGACAGTGTTGTAATTGACATTTCTGAAAAGTGCAGATTTTCCTACTTTGTACTTCTCCTTCTGAGAATCGAGAGTATTTCACTCCTTTTGCTTTGAATTACATGGTAAAGTGTTTGGAGTTTTCTATATTATGGGAAGTGTGAAAGTGTAGAGGAGAAGATTAACAAACATGAATTTCTGTTTCAGTTGTTAGTTCCATTGCTATGAGCACAGCTTTAGTTGAGTTACCAGCAATCATAGAGCACCCAAGTGCTGAACACCTTTAAGTTGCAGAAGTTCCAGAGGTTTGGAGGTTATGATGTTCTATATTTACTGACCAACTCTATGCTCTCTTGTCCCTGTAATCTTGCTGGAATTTGGGATCCAGTCTAAAGCACTATCAGGGTATCATGGATGATACCACAGAGAGCATCTGGGTGGAGCATTGTCCTCTCCCATGTGATACAGACCTCTTACCTACACAAGAAAAACCTTTCCATCATTCTCTTGCCCTTCTCTGATTCCTGAACTCACACTGAACTCATGGTCCCTTTGGTGGAGCGATAAGGGAACATGGAAGGCAGTTGCTGGCATCCCCATGTCTCAAAGGCAAGGAAATTTTTGATGCACTGCAGTTTTAAATGTTTGCTCAGCTGCCATTCCTTGCGTGGCAATAATCAGATTTGAAATGTGGGAAAATCCCCTTGAAATGAGCATAACTGAAGTCCATATTGAATGTGGAATATAGCAATTTTCAAAATAGTTAATGTAGGTGATGAAAGACACAGAGGGTGCAAAGATACCCCATGGTCCTCCCTCCCTCCCTCCCTCCCTCCCTNTGTCAAAGGTCTTGCTGAAGTCTAGGTAGACTACATCAACTGCCTTTCCCTCATCCACCAGACAGGTGACTAGATTATAGGAGATCAGGTTGGTCAAGCAGGACCTGCCCATCGTGAACCCATACTGGCAAGGCCTGATCTCCTGGTTGTCCTGCACGTGACATGTGATCTCCCTCAAAAACAATCTGCTCCATAACCTTCCCTGGCACTGATGTCAGGCTAACAGGCCTGTAGTTACCGGATCCTCTTTACAACCCTTCTTGTAGATGGAAGTCACAGTGGCAAGCATACAGTCTTCTGGGACCTCACCAGTCAACAAGGAGCGCTGATGATGGAAAGCAGCTCGGCTATCACCTCTGCCAGTTCCCTCAGCACTCTTGGGTGAATCTCTTCCAGCCCCATGGACTTGTGACAGTCCAGTTGGAGTATTAAGTCTCTGACTGTGTCCACCTGAATCATGGGGGGTTTTGTCTGCTCCCCAGCCGAAACTATCAAGTCAGAGAGTGGAGTACCCTGGGGATAACAGGTCTGACTTTTAAAGACAGATGTAAAGAAGGCATTCAGAACCTCTGCTATTCCTGTGTTGATTCTACAATAAAGAAAAAAAAACATCCATGCTAACTACTTGAAGCCAAGGATTTCCCATCTCAACAGATATGACTACACAAATGCTACATGACCACTGTTGTAGAGAAATGTTGTACTTAGGGGAACTAGCTCATGTTCAGTTTCCTGAAGACCTGTTTCAAAGGTTAAAATGTACACTCTTCCATGTCAGTTTTCAGTTGAAACATTTTGAACAGTGAGAAGAAATGTTTTATTCAGTTCAGTTAAGCTCGATTTTGGTTCAAGAAGACATCAAACAAAACTTCAGAGTGGAAGTCCTTAGTGTGTGAAAAATCTCTCTTTTCCTCTGCATTATGCTACACTTCTCTCCAGTTTTCTTTCTTGGACTGAATAGCTGAATTTCAGCTAATTTCTCATTGTACTCTTTCACAGTTTTTCTGATTTTCGAATTCTTCTTTAGGCTTCTCACATTTTCAGTGTCTTTAGTTCCTTATGTATAATTCTATAATTTTCAAAGTTATTTGCAGTTTCTCTCCCATTGTTTCAACTGAGTTTCATTAAGGCTTTTATTTATTCTGTTCCCTAAATCACTAAAAGGTAATATTCCCAATCCATTTGTTTCCAACACTATTACATTTCTTCATGCCAAGAACCTTTGCATAATTAATTTTCAATTACGTGTCACTGATTCTACACGGAATGGATATAGATTAGTTTTCAGATATTATTTAAATGATAAAAAATGAAACAGTTTTCATAGTCCCTTTCATCTTTGCTACTAATTATCTTAAAAAAAAAGAAAAGAATGAAGTTTGCGTGGAGACTTTTCTTCTTTATAAAATTGTATGAATCTATTGATGTCCTTTGGCCAATCAACAAAGACTATATTTTTTGTTTTAATTACTTCAAAGTTTCATTTAGAATCAAACTGATTTTCTCTCTCTTTCTGTATGTATGTTTGTTTGTCTGAATTCATGAGTCCACGCAGGCTGACTGGACCCAGAGGGACAGTGATCATACAACTATTAATGATCAATAGCAGATGCCTTCGTCAGAGCACAAAGGCAAGGCCAACATGCAACATTGCTTTCCCATCACAAGCCAGCAGAGACCTCCTGAGTCGTGGAGCCACTTTGTAATGAAAAATTTTGGTTGGATTCTTCTTTCGCATCCTTGTCCACTGACTTGTTTCATTCATGCATTCACATCTCTGGTGTCAACTGGGTTCAAATTGCTACATAGTGAGTGTACATGACTGATATTCCAGTCCAATTAATCTTGCATAGAAGTATACCAAGGTATAAAATTAAACTATGTGATTTCCTTTAATTTTGTAGTGGTTTTCTCAGTTTCTTGGCCTGTTTCCCCTTAAAATAACTTTGTTTTATAGCTACTCCAAGGAGGTGAAAGCCCTGAGGAGAGCCCAGGCTAGGAAAAGCAGTTCAGTCCATTTATAAAGTTTAGATTGGCCAGAATTGAAGTTTGAAAAAATATTCTCTTGAGGAGACTCTATACTCCTACTCTTTAATGCAGCCAGAAAAAAATATACCAAGGAATAATAGATTAAAATATGAATTATAATTAAATTACAATGAAATATTTACATTAGCTTTCACTAGTCTATACTTGATTTGCTTCTCGTAAATAGACATCTAAATGGGTGCAGTGCTGAGCCAATGACAAGGCAAAAATTGCACATCCCAAACCAAACAAGCTACACTGGCCAGGCTCAGAGCAGCCAGTCAGGCATGGGGATGCCTCCCGAGTTCAGTAGAAGCAAGAGCTAGATTTTTTCCTAGTTTTGTTTCCTCATGAAACTAAAAAAAAAAAGGCATGAAGAGCAGATGCTGCTTCCTTACTTCCTATCTGCTCCAGTGTGCATACATGTCCTGCTTAAATTTCAAGTCTGACCAGCTCACAGTGAAGTTATTTTTGCTGCCTAATCCCTATGTGCCTGAACTGCTACTGCATTCGTTAGGATTGGGTGTCATGGCCAATACTCCCATTGAAGTTTAATCCTCAAAGAACCAAACAGTCTTTCCAAATGTAACATTATTTAGAACTTGTTCATACCTAATGAACTTCCATTTTGTCTAAAGAATGATTAACCAGTTCTTAGAATATTTTACTTATTCGAAGAAGTAAAATCTTTGTCTTCTATTCATGTGAATTACAAAATATTTTTGCCTCTGCCATTCCTGATAGTTATGAGAGGATGGAAGAAAGAAGGGAAGACCGAACAATATTAGCAGTCTAGCAAAATATGTTTTAATAGGCTAAGAGATAAGAACAGTCTGTGCTGTTTTCAGTCGTTACTGGATGAGTTGTTTCTAAAAACATTATGTAAACTACTTTCACTAGTTACAGGATCTTTGATCTAACCCAGTCAGTGTATTTTGGAAAAAGATTGTAGCAGATTCATAGTACTTTGCAGGTGATGAAAGTGATGATACAGAATCATCCTTTCAAATATTAATTATACACTTTCCTATCAGATTAGCTATAAAACGATTGTCCAATATTGTAGCTTTCTCCACAAGAACCTGAAGAGTCTGTGAATGGTGGAATCAGTTTACTGTTGAGTACAAACTCTTTTCTGGTCACGAATGATACTATGTATTTAGTACTGTAAGTGCTATATATGCTGCTTTAAATCATTACACAGAACAAAAATTAAATCTTACACCAGATTCATTTACTCATATTGAAAAAAAAATTGATTAATATATGTATTCATTATGTTCATTCAGGCATATAGTTCTGTAAGAATGACAGATTAACTAGAGGGTGGGACTGAATATGTATAAGAAAGATATTTTCCCACAGACACATTGCTTTTGTGCTAAAAGACTGGAGAACACCCATTATTTTGATGAAGTATGTGTATGGGAGATAAAGGATAATAAAAACTTTGTCTTTATCACTGTTAAGATGTCACCAAAGTTTTAGATATGCTAAAATTCTCTCTTTTTTTTTCTTCCCAGCAAATGATAAAGTTAAGTTAACTGTAAAGTGAGTGAGTGATAGAATCGGAAGACATTTAAATTGATGTGGGTTTCTTTGTTTGTTTTCTGAAGAGTATACTGCACATCCAGAAGTTCTCAGAAGTACATGGAGAAAAGTAAACAGTGTTATTGCTTAGGCAAACTTTTGTTCAGTTCATGAGAAATCATGAAGGATAAGAAGATGCCTGAAGCATAACCTTCTATCATTGCTTCAGCAAGCCTTGGGATATACCATAAAAATGCAAATACTGTCTATGAGAAGCTTGCTTCTTTTTGGAAAGACCTGCCTTTGAAGCAGCTGAACTACAAGCAGTGAGTTGGATTAATATATTAACATCCCAAAGGTGTCTAGTCTGTTAACTAAATAGAAATAGAAGTGTGTTCCCCATGTGAGTAGTTACAATGAAGAGAAGTAACTCACTAAACGGATTTGAATATTCAACAAGCTATCAAGATTTAGTCTTCTTACAAAGAAAGTCAATTAGAGTGTTTACACTGTTCATGCTGATTCTTTCAGATGTGAATATTACTTTTTTTTGTTTGGGCTCTATACAGAGAAATGAATATCAGCACAGGAAGGACTTCGAGGAATGATAAGTGGAAAAAAAGGGGTATTTTGCACTCTGCCGTGAGGAAGACAGAGTAAGGTAATAGGATTCACAAATAAATAGTTTATTATTGACTTTTCAGTTTCAGTCTGTAACATGTCCATCAGTGTCGTAGCACTTAAAACTCACATATTTGCTAATTGCATATAAACACATCTCTCTCACTTCAGTTAACATTAATTATGATATGAGAGAACAGAGTTACCTTTTTAAGAAGCTGTGATAAATAGGAACAAAAAGTAAGACAAAAGTTTTTGCTAGGAGAACCACCCATCGCTGAAGTTACTTTCCAGTTCAGTTGTGCGTATGTTTGGATACAGGTAAGGTGAGATGTCCGTCTAAGATTTGCTTCAGATGAAACAACCTTGAGATGTTTGGAACTGAGGCTAGAAGATTTGGTTTGTATTTTCTCCCCTATGAATAATGAATATGATGGTTCTTGTGATATTCCACTCATTGGATATAGATCGTTTTCATTTTATGTTTTTCAAGCTGATTGCCATTTGTTTGCACCAAACTCCACTTTTCTTCAAACCCTAGGTAACAGACTCAGTTTTCTAATAAGTTTTGCATCTGTTTTTCGGTAGTTTTATCTAAAACATGTTTCCTTGTCTCATTGGCTCATATCATCCCCTTACATGTGTATCATACAAAGAATTTGAACTGTGTGATCACTTTTTCTATGGATTCTGGTCTCTCTTTGCACAGAGAATTCCACTCTTGGGATGAATTAGGACGTGTGATGAAGTAGGATTATTTTCTGAAGGATCACTGCTTCATTTGTAGCAAAAGCTGAAAGCTTTGCAGGGAGTAGAAAAGAAGTTGTGGGAATTGTCTCCTGGCTAAGGCTGTTGAATCCCACCCAAGAGACTGAATTCTGCATGGACATATGCCAGAAAATCTCAGTGTGAATCTGGGCAGATCATTCACCCAAATTTCTCACAGGTGTTTGATGGTTGCATTATTATCTACTGATAAGCACCAGTACAACTGGGATCACACTGATTTGCAGAAGTGTCAAACAGCCACAATTTGAACTGTAAGTTTTATTATTGAAAGGATTTGTAGATTTTGAAGCATGAATTTGTTCCAAATCAACATCCATTCCTTGGTAATTTCTGGAGGGCAATTTTTATTAAACAATCAATTTCAAGTTGTTTAAACAGAGTAGTTCATTTTATCATTGCATTATTACAGAAGAAGTCTATCATCTATCAAATAGCTTAAAGCATTATAAAAAATCAAAAGTCAAATTAAGCTTTTTGACATTTCCAAAATTCAGTCTTAATCCCAAGATGAAATTTCAGTGAGTAGTGAATCAGAACCAGGTTTGCAAGAAGAATGACTTCAACAGAAGCATCTGTTCTAGGAGGTAGAATTTCATTTATGCTTCCATCACTGGTTTCCATTACTATGTTTCCGTTCACAGTGACAAGTCAGTGGCATGGGGCCTTGAATGCACACTGCTTTATAATGTTCTGAGAAGTTAAATTCTCAGAGCCACAAACTGATTATTTTCCCCTTCAATACATGCATGCATTGGTTCTCCATCCAAAAAAAGTGATCATAAACTCTCATGATTTTTGCAGCATTATTCTAAGATAACACAAACAGTCATAACGAAAAAGCCTATGAAGAAGTTAACATTTCTGTTGTTTTAGGCGTATATGAATACTGTGAAATAAATAAGACCTGAAACTATGCTTCATAAAATCAAAGAAAATAAGAGGCTTATCTGTAGTTAAGCATTGTTTAATCTGTGCCTCTGAAGTGACATGAACAAAGCAGCGTATGGTGCAATCCAAGCATATTGTAATATATTAATACCAAGGAACTGACTTGAGATTCCACAAGGAACTGAATTCTGAGACTTACTCTTTTTGATCTGTGAGAGGTTGTAAATTAAGAGAGACTGCAAATTAAAAAGCATTATATTGTCATAATATTTTCTTTCAATTACTTTCAGGTTGTAAAAGGTTACCCTGTGTTTCTGGAAAATATGAAGGAATAGCTACATCTAAATTATATCAGGGAAAAAGCAGCCGACAAACAGTTTGATTGCTTTTCCAAGTAAATTATTCAGACTGCTTAAGAAAACCTGTAGAAAATATGTGCTACATTTATGTTGTCAATGCGAGATTTCAGGTTAAGTCTTCCCAATCTGCAAATCCTTACTTATTAATTCGAGGCCTAACAGTCGGGTCTGAAATGCAGTTTTAGATTTTCTGATATGCTATAATTGTCTAAATTTTTTTTTATATAAGATTGGAAAGAAAACACTGAACAACAGCTACTTCAAATTCCTTATAAGGAGTGTTTTACTAGGCTTTTGAGTTGTAAACTCTGAGTGAAGCTAGTAAGGAACTGTTGAGAACACACAAGAATTGTTAAATAAGAAGAAAGGTGCATTTTAAAAAAGCTTCTTTTCCTTCTTAAGGAACACAAAGAAATTATTTTCAGGGAACCTCAAAGTTATGTACATCTCTGATATTTTTTTTCAGTTACTAAATATTATGAAGGTTAGTTTTTTCAATTTTGACATCTATTATTAATATAATGTTAATTTTCTCAATACTTACTTATTAAATGTAAACCTGCTTCAGTACAGAATATTTATATTCCCTTGAGGTTATAAGACATTATTTAAGCAACATACCTTCAAATATAGATAGACAACACTGTCATCATATGAATTTTTAAGAACTCTTTGCATATCTATGGGGACAACTCATGCTAAGAAATTGCTTTAAGAACAGTGACAATTCAAACAGAAAAGAAAAGCACTCTTCTTATATTTCACCTTCAGGTTTTGGGTTTTTTTTTCTTTTTTTCTTTTTTTTTAATCTCAGTGTACTCCCCTGCCTATCTTTTAAGTAAATGAATAGTGGGAAGAAGACAAAGAAAGCTACCTGTTAGTACCATGAAATGTTACCTGCTGATTCACTGTTAGTTCTCCAAAATAATGGCACCACCTTAATACAATCATCAGGGTTTGCAGAGCCAGAGAAAAAATTATGTAAACTCCATTACTGATTAAATTCAGCTATTTCTTAAACCATTTTAATGATTGAATGAAATACTGAAATATCATTCATTTTAAACAGCAACAGACTCAGACCTTCCTCCTAAGAGTCCAATTCCTGGTGGCAGCTTCACAGTGGGTACGTTTCATTTTAATCGTACACCTTGTCTATTTATATGAGTGAGTACTGCAGCATGTCATGTAGTCTATGGAAGGCAGCCCCCTGATTAGTTTCTCTGAAAGCATCCTTCAGTAGAAGCTGAACACAATGTCATTGTGTAAGCAGAAATTGTCCTACAGATTTAAAATTCTTTTTCCTCACGGTATAGAGAGTACCTCAAAGATTGCTTTTGTATACAGCTGGAGCTTTGCTAAGAAATTACAATCAAAACCAACCAACCAACCAACCAAAAAAACCCACATACAACAACGACAAAAGAAACACCACACATTAGTAAGGATAAACTCTAAGTTTATTGCTTATGCTTGTATGGAAACTGCTAAGTCAACAGCCTGAACAACTGATTGAGCATCTGAAGGAAATACCCAGTCAGCTCTGGGAGCACAGGTGAAGGCAATTCACCTGTGCGACCAGAAGCCTGGCTCTACTCCTCTTAGACCTCATTACAGGCTGACTGCCACTAAGGAAATATCTCTTGTTGAAGATTATGGATCTTTCCCTACAGGCCTTTATCCTGGGAGACAGGTGAGCATTTGTTTCTCCTTCCTTTTGTAATGTCTCCTTGTTTGCCCTAGTCCCTTTGCCTTTACAATGCTAAAACCTTTCTGGTGCTTTTAAAGGTAGGACTTTCTAGGCTGAGCTCAGATCACCTGTGTCTGCTAGGTGACTAACACCTTATGCCTTTACTCGATGCCAAAGGAACAGACTGACACCAGTAGCTTAAGGACTAGATAACGGTGTGGCAATATATGTTTGAGAGGGGTTTCTAGTGATCATTACAAAGGACATATACTACTCAAGTGGATGTAAAGTACTAATTTGGAGGTTTATCTGCTTATGTGTAGAGTCTGTGTAGAGCCTGTATAGAGCTAATAGGGAATGCAGGAGGCTGTTCTGGATCTCTGTATTGCATTTATTTGCTTTTAATCTATCATATTACATGCAACAAACAAAAATTGTACATCAAGACTGGCCTCCTAAGGGGTCTTTATGCCAACCAATGTAAAGACCAGTTTTCCCCCTGTTACCTCCCAGTGTGATTGACAAGACAGAGAGACTGCTAATTCATGCGGATAAACAGTCCAAAACATGAACATAAAATTGTTGGAGATAAGAGATTATAAGGAGAACAGGAAGAAGAAAGGCCTGGGATGAAGTCAGTGTCTTCTGGCAGATATACAGTATCAAGGGAGAAAGTAAAAGAAGGATGTAAAGTTATGAGTAAATTGAGAAGGTAGGTGATCTGAAGGCAAGATAACGTGAACTTGTAATAAATCAAATGAAGCCATTCTGTGTTGGAGCAACAACTGGAGGTTGCTAGAGATCACGTGGGTCAACTGTGTATCACTGCTGATAGTTACACGGCTTAGGGCAAGCTGAGGCACAGGTGCAAAGAAAATCTTTCCCAGAAAGACATTTAAGTCAACTCAGGCTGCTCTGTGCTGTAGAAAAGACAGAGCAGGAACATGGTAGTCAAGAACTGTGGTCAGAAACATCAGTGTCATCCTCAGGACTGACCAGCCTTCCAATGTCATGATGGTACAAAGTCCCTCTTAGGAAAAAACTTTTTTATTGCCAGACCTTTTGGTTTTCTCCTGAGTACAACATGAAGTGTATGCTATGGAAAGGAAAACAAGTCTGTTTTCTTCATTTTTGGATGTCATTTCCAGGGGGAGTTTTCTTCAAGGGGAATTCAATTACAGATGTGTCCACACTTGTAGGGGGGTGAAGACATGAAGGTCCTCCATGTTGTAAGATAAGGAGAGCTGTTACTATCTGATAGTAAAGCAACAACATTGTGAGGAGCCCAGAGAGAATCTCTCCTTTGTTGTCTTTAGCTAGAAGAAGATCGTGAAAGCAAAATCATACCAGCAACACTATTCAGAAGCACTCGGAAAACAGGGAGGCTTAAGATGTACTAGCCATCAAAGTAACAAAAAACAATAAAAATACAGAGAAAGTCTTTAAGCAAAGAGATTAAATTGTTTTAGAAAAAAACCTTGAAATTAATAAGGTAGATTTTTTCCTTTTTTCCCTCATCAGAAAGAATGCAGAAGATCCTTCAGTAGATGTGATGAAGATGCTAGACAAACTGATCTGTTGTTTTTGTTCTGTATGTATGCACCTTTAAAAAAATAAATAAATAAATAACTGCAAAGCAAGCATCAATCCTAATGAAAATGAAGTACAATTATGGAAAATTCCAATTCAAACTAATTGTCTTGTATCTACAATATTTGCTTCAACAGAAATGAATTTACTTCCAACCTCTGAGCTGAAGTTCTTCAAACTCTGTTTTACTGTAGACTATTGCTGTGACTTTCTTATTGCCACTGTGGTACCTCCAAATTCTTTTAATTCATTGAGTGCTGGAACAGCTCTTTGCAGAACAGACTGTTGTCATCACTCAAAAGTCTCAAGAGACAAGCTAGAAAACTAGGTTTATTTTCACAGGGGAAAAATAGCATGGCTATGAACTGTGGAAGAAAATACTCCTTAATGTAGGCAGTTTCTCCTTGGAACAATAAGACTTTGTTCAGAGGTCAAGTGCTTCAAAGGAGATCTAGGCAACATGATACATTTACATATGGGTGGTATGTTTTGCACTTGTTTCTTTCTCAAGATTTTCAGAGGGCATATTCTCCTTCTCTTCCTCAATTAGATGTCTTAAAGGGAAGAGGATCTGATACATCTGGGATTTGTTCCTTGCTCTGCCTCAGATTCATTTTAAGAGTTTTCATAGGATATCCAGACCAGGCTTGAAAAATAAAAGCAACTAATACCAAAATGTGATACTGAGACAAAAATAAGCTGTGCATTTGTAAGCACAGAGAGACATGACACTGTTTATTTATGTGATATCACATGTGATATTCTCACCCTGTAAGTATACCTGGTTTGCAGAAAATGAATAGATGCAGAAAAGGCTTTCTGAGATGTGTAACTGCAACTTTATGCAGTATCCAATGTCTAGAGCATCCTTTTGTGCTTAAATAATCATCACACTTAATTAAAAGTAAAAAAAAACCAAAACAACAACAACAAAAAAAACAAACTACATCTTCCATATCGAGATGAGATATATCCCACAATTCTCTTGAGAGAATTATTCAAACAGCTGGCTGCTGTGTGCTCTGCTGCCATGTTTCACAGGCCCTCTTTTAAAGGTATTATTTTGCTGTTCTTTTTTTCTAAGTTTTTCTAAGATTCATTATGTCTGATAATGAAGGAGGAAATCAAGAATCTGACTAAGCCAACCAGTTGGCCACATAACTAAATTGAAAGCCCCATCTTTCTCCCAGCACTTTCCAGCTGTCTGGCTCATACATCTTCAAGGAATTATGGAAAAATTGTTTTTGAAAAGGTTCTCTGAAGGTTCCCCTTCTACAACAGATCTCTCAGGATTTGTCTGGTGTATTTTGAGTATCTCCAAGAATGGAGACAACTGCTCTGGGTCACCTGCTTCACCCTCACTGTATAAAGGTTTGTGACCATTATTTTTTCAGTGGAGCCCCTGGGAAGATTCTGGCTCTGTCTCCCATACTGCTGTCCAGCAAATGTTCATACACATTGATGAGATCCTTCCTGAGCCACCTCCTCTTGAGGCTCAGCAGTCACAGCTCTCTCAGCCTCTCATAATAGTCAAATACTTCAACCTTTTACTCATTTTAATGGACATTTGCTAGACACTTTCCTGGGATGTGCTTGAACTGGACCCATCACTCTAAGTGCATCTTGTCAGTACAGAGAAGATGAGAAGGATCAGCTCTCTTTATCTGTTGGCAACAATTTTCTTGATCATCTCCGGATGCTTTCGGTCTTTTTGCTGCCAAGACACACTTCTGAGTCACAGACTGTTGTCCACCAGGACCCAGAGGTTCTTCTCTTTAAAGCAGCCTTCCATCTGCAAAATCTGCAGCCTGCACTGTTGCACAGCTTGCTCTTCTCGGTATGCAGGACTTGTTTTTTTCCTCAGTTCACCTTCATGAGATTTCTGACAATTCATTTCTCTGTCTTGTCAAGATCTTTGAAAGTCAGCATACCTCTCCAGTGTCTCAACTACCTCTAGCTGTTTTGTACTCAGTCTGTATTTCCATTCAGTCTTTTGGCTTCTCTCAGATAATAGAGCTCCTGTGATGTCTCCCATGCACTATAAGGGTTACAAGAGCATCATTAGTATGCACCCCACTTTCAACTAGGATGTCCTGTCAGTCCTTATTTTGCTTACAGTCTCAGGCTTTCTCAAGGTGATGGGAGCTGCAGTGCCTCTGTTTCCCCTAGCATCACTGGAACAGAAATGTGACAGTTTCTTTCTTCCAAAGATAACGTCCTTTCTTCCAAATACAGGGTGCTGATAGTTTCATGTGGGGCGTATCATAAATCTACACACTGCTGGCCAGAGTGAAGTCTCAGAGGAGAACTCATTTTGTGGGAAAAGGATGACAGAGCTATGCTGTTTCTCCAGGGAGAGGAAAACATTTCATGCTGAGTTAAAAGGTTGGGTTTGTTATTTTTAGTTAAACTAATAAATCCTCTGTGTTGGCAGAGATATAAGCAAGAACATGAGAAAAATACATGGACAAATCTACGTCATGTTACAAGGAACAAAGTCAGAATTGAATCAGGAGAGGCTCAAAGGAAATAAAATTAAAAATGTTTTCCTACAATTTATGGGAATTTTTTGATTTGTTTTGTCCTAGTGCAGGATAACCCTTGAAATGAGACAGCATGCCCTTATGGGACGGGGGCTCACATTTATCCCAGCTCTTCTAACCTAGCACATTTTAGTCAAGAGATTTAAGATCTAGTTAGCTTGCTTTCATTTAAGCAAAGTGAAAGGGGAAGAAAGGGATAAAATGATGACCAACAATAATAGCCATCCACTCAAACTTTTGCATTTTAAAAAAATAAGCACAAGAAGAATTCTTCAGATGAACAGGTATCTGCTCAGAAGGTTGATGGGGAAAATGCCTACTCGTGTTTAGATGGAGAAAGTGTTTTCTTGCTATATGAATATGAAAACAGGAAGTAGTATAAATAAATGACAAAGAGAAATCTTATATTTAGAATAAGACAAAAATAAATTAAAAAATGGAAGAAGAGATGCAGCGAAAATAAGATTAGAAGAGGAAAAGGAGCTTTGCCTTGCAGTCAATAAATGCAGCATTCTCAGAAATCAAACACTTAATACCTTCTTTTGTCAGATGTGAGTGTCAGAAAAAAGCCTAAAAGTCTGTTCTGTTAGGCAGCTGTAATGATACCACTTGGTATTCTCCACAAATCACATCCAAGAACAATCTAAATATTATAGGTATTATGGTCAGCCTCTAGAACAAAGCATGTGAATGACTGACTCCATATAAATATATTACTTGAAGTGAGAAATCTACAGTGCCTCAGGGCATCCCACAGACAGACAGGAGCTTCACCGGAATAAGTGACTGTTCAAGTCAGTCTTCAATAAAAAATAATTTGCTAACAAAGTAACTAAAATTATTTATTTGATTTAAAAATGTCTTTGATATATTTGTAATCTATATTATAATACAGCTATAGATGATAGCAATACATTTTCTGCAGTTTCACAGATACAACGTATTAAGATATGATCAGACGAAGATCAGAAGAATTTGAAGATGGTTTAAAAATTCACTTAAAGATCCAAGGATCAAAATGATATTTGTGGAGGATCCATTATTCTGAATCCTGTACTAATCAGAGTTTTTTAGGTTACTTTCTGCGTGGACCTCAAGGGAAAATTATTAGACTTTCCTCAGCTAAAATAATTGCAGATCTTTTGAAAGATGACAGTTTAAAAACTAGGGTGATACTCAGCAAAACTGAACACTAGTTCTCCAAACAGGATGTATAGTAAATATCTCCTCATGACATTCTTTCCTTCATTGGGTTTTCCATGTTGTATCACTTGCTGTAATTGTCTACAAGCGTAATCCATTTCTTCATCTAAGGAGCTGTGATGGCCGACATAGGACATGGAGGAGCTAGGGTTTGTAAACTTATTTCTGACAAATTTCTCCCACTTGTTTAATCATACCAATTACCTTTGCAAAAGAACTGCCTCTGCAGTCTAGACAATAGGAGTTATGAATGTGCATTTATTATCAGGTAGTAGAAAATTAGTTGAGAAATGACTGGGAAGGAAATCTAGCTGTAAAATTCAATGCACAAGCACTCTATTGGGAGTGTGCGCTGTAATCTTGCAGGCAAAAGAAGTACATGTGAGTGAAAGAGGAGGACATTTTTGCCTGGCTCTTGAGGAAGTGTATCACTTTGTTTGTCTGATTTGTCAAGAGCAAAGAAAGGAGATAGACTGTGCAAAGCTGAGAGCACTGCATACACTTTTAACTTGATCAGCAAAGTATTGCGATTCATAAACACTTCTTGCATTGCACCTCTCCCCTGAGCACTGATTTCATTTAACCTCATTGAAAGTTGAGTAGAATTTCAGCCTGTTTCATGCAAATGGAAAATAAGATCTGACCCCAAGACAGAGATACCATACACTAGAGAGCAAACTGTTGTACAGGTAATTAATATTTGTCAAAGACAGAGGCCTTAGAATATATATTACCTGGTTGTCACTTGTTTTCTTCCTCCAGCATTTTAGAGCCCCCATAGTTAAGCACTTAACACTCAGGTGGTGATTGATTAGGCATGAGAAAGGAAAGGAGCAGATAAGGTTCATACCCAGACAAATCCATCCAACAGTAATTTAGTCAGAAAGCTAAGAAAATTTAGTTGATTTTAGTTTAATTAAAAACTAAAAAGAAATCCCTGAAATGTTGCCAGTCCACTTTTGATGTAAAGAGGATAGTCCTTGTTTCCCCGACCTTTTGGTTTGCTTGGGCAGCATTGAGCGAACAGGAATTGCCATGAGGCACGTATAAAGCATAAACAAACTTAAAAAATAAATTATGTTACTTATATACATTATGTATTTTTATTAAAACACAAAAAATGGGGAGCAACAAAAGCACTAAACAAGTGGGATGTTTTACCTTGTTTTAGTGAAACTAATGAATCGGGCTGGATTGATGGCAGTGGTTGCCATTCTCAGTGGGTTTTCAAGGTGTTTATGAGAGATTTTTGATGAAATATTATTCTTCCTGTGCTTCATTCTTGACAATGATTTTCCACAAATGTATGTACAGCCAAAAAATGATCTCATGAGTAAGGCATGACTGTGAGAAAAGGGGTATTTTTTCTTTGGTAAGATAGGGCTTATGAGAATCTAGCAAAGAGACAAGACCAATTTTTTTCTGAGTTGAATATCCGATAGCAGCTCTATACATTGCACATGAAAATGTGCAAGTAATGTATTTATGTTGACTGAAAATGGAATCAAAATTATGAAGAATAATTTTCTGTGGGGAATCTTGAAACCTAGTCTCAGATTTCTGTATCAAAATGGAAAGCACAGCTACATATTTTTCTCTGTTCACAGAACTGCGTTTAGCCAGTGTATCAAAATGCATGAAATTATTTGCCATAACTTGAACTTGCTGTAATTTGTTGTATTTCAAAACAGTTACTGTCTGAAACATAGTGTAGGCGAAGGGATTTTCACCTTGAAGATGCATGCTTAACTCATTTAAATGAGTGGTCAAATCCACCAAAAATGCAACATCTGTGAGCCATTTTTAATCTTCACGTTCTGGCACAAATTTTCCTTTTAATTCCATAAAGGGCTTGATTTAACTTTGTAAAGTCCTTTTAGCATTTTATTATGACTTAGCCATCTTCCTTCAGAAAAGTAGATGGTGACCCCATAATCAGCATCCATACTTCTAAGAAACTCCTAGAACTGGCGATGATTCAGTTCTTGAACTTCTGAAACTCACAGCTTTGATGACAATTTGTACGACATTGTCAATTTTTAAAGCTTTAGCACATTAATTTTCTTGATGTCTGGTGCAGTGATATTTCATCAAAAGTGAGTTACTGGTGGTAATTGCAATATCTTCTATTAATTTTATAAGTTCCTCTTTTTTACCAACCATCACTGGGGCACCATCAGTAGCTATACCAGATACGATGACTAAGGGTAAAGAAAATCACTTTAATGTATTTTTTTTTTTTTTTTTACTGCTTCGTACAAGTCAAGAGATTTGCCTGTGTCTTTCAGTGGCATTGAAGAAGCCATTTCTTCAGTGATATTATATTTGTTATCAATATCTCTAATGAAAATGGCAAGTTGAGTTGTATCTATAGCATCGGTATTTTCATCTACTGCCAAAGTATAAAATTTAAAATTATCAGCTTTATTCTCCAAATTGTTTTTAGGTAGATTTTCCTATTTCTTCAGTTCAGTTGGATATACTCTGGTGAGACAGATTTTTAGTAAAAACCTTTTTTATTTTTGTTTTTATTTTTTTTTTTGTTTTTTTTTTGTCAGGACACATTCTATCTGTTGTGCTTTCCATGCATTGCTTAACAAACTCACCATCAGGATATGGTTTTGATATATATATATATTTTTCAGTCAGATTTGTTATCATGAGACTAGCTTTTATAACAGGGACCATTTGAGATTTAAATTAAAAAATATATATATTTTATTGAGGTGGTAGACTTTCTTCAGTTCTGCTATTTTGTCTTTAATGAAGCATTCCTTGATATATGTTGCATTTGGCAGCATGTTTCTGCATGTAATGTCTTTTAGAATTGTAATTTTTGGAAAATGACACAGTTCCCTTGCAAATTAAACATAATGTTGTATTATTTGTCAGCACTGCACTGTGCTCTCCTCATGTCCTGTGTCCAGACTGGGCCACTTGGTGGGGCAGAGTTACTGCCATGATGATGCTGCACAGGGTGGGTGCATTTCACGCACACATTTCAGTGTGAGCTGAACTGGGCTGCAATGGCCTGGGTGTTGGAGGTTGGACATGCCTAGCATAGTCCATGTTTTAAAAAAGATAAAAAAAAAATAGACTAAAGGCTTCTCAGGCTTCTCTGCTGAAGTTGTGGGGGAAGTTGCTAAATGAATTGCTTCTTTGAGATAATTGGGTGCTAAGAAAAAAGGGAAAAATCATCTTTGTGCCTTATTTTGTTTGTTCAAACTACAAGAATGACTTGGTGCATTTCTGTTTTGTCTTGTTTTTTCTCTTCCGTTCTCTCTGATCACTTCAAGAGCAATTGGAAAACTGTTAAATTTATGATGTCAGCTGTGATGCAACTGTTACCTTGAGGTAATTCAAAATACTAACAACTAGTTTGTAATATATGCTAGTGACTATAAAATGGAACATCAAGTTATTTTGTATTTTTTTTTCAATCTTTTGAGTTACAACTTAATTCTAATGCCTACAATGACATCTATGTGCAAAAAAAAAAAAAAAAAAAAAAGCAGTTCTCTGACTGATCTGCTCTAAGAAAGGATTTGATCACCCACGATCCAGTCCTTGGCTAACCACAGAGACTCTCCAGACTGAACTGGTTACTGCTTGACCTCAAAGATATGAGAAGTTTGTGTTAAAAGAATCTTATTTTTATCACCCAGAAATTAGACTCATTAAAAATTTAGCTAGGAAGAGATCTCTGGAATCCATCTGACCCAACCTCAATGCAAAGAAGGGCTAGCTTTGATGTTCAAATGAAACTTGAATTTTAATTAGAGTACTTGGAGTCTTGACCATTATGTTTTGTCTGGAGATTCCAGCTCTGGGTTCCAAATGGCAGAAAGCTCAAGGGCCACCATTAATTCATGGGAGAAGTGTTAATACTTTTGTTCCCCTGACTCTTTTCCTTAGTCAAAATTCAGAAGTATTGCTGCTATCACTTTCCTTCAGATACAACAAAATTATTCAGAGCAATCAGGGCATAGATTTTTTTGCTCAACACAACAAATAAAAGACTATTTGGAATAATTTGCATTTAAGGGAGAATTGCCTCTGTCTTGGTGGAGGACACAATAAAGCAGTACCATGTGGCTTATCTACCTCAAGGAGGAAATGTGTCCTGAAAAGCTCCATACTTTCCTCTAAACTCTTATGGTTTAGAAGACTATTCCAAACCTAAAAGAATAAAGCCTGTGGTTATGTACTACTGCCCATCTCACAGTCTCTTCTCAGCATGCTCCAGACTATGCAGAGTGAGGGGAATATTCGTGGTCTCCGAAATCCATGTTTGCCTTCTATATCTAGTGATATACAAACGCCTTTCTGGAATAAGACATTTTGTATTTAGTCTAGAAGCTGTTTCTTCTATAGAATTTGTCAGATTTATTTTGTGCAAATATCAGTGAGTTCCCCCCCCCAGCTTGATCTTCTGCCTATGTCCCTGGATTTTTTTGTCTTAACCTTCTTGTTTGTTCGTGTACCCTCTTTCCAGTTAGCTGAATGTTTTGCTCTAAAATCCTTCTGTGATATTCCTTTCTTATTTTGTCTGAATGATTTCTACCTCCTTATGAATTGCTTCCATTACTGAGCCAGTATTTAGCTTTTGCACTTCTCCAGTAACGCTATAAAAAGATGTGTGTGAATCTGTCAGTGCACTGTAATGCAAATAACTAGTCTGCCCTGGTGGGTGTTCACAGAATCACATCTTAGCAGCAGTGTTGTTAGAGTATGCATGGGTTGCTCTGAAAGTAATGCCTCCTATTTACCTCCATGGAACATAAAACTGATATAAAGAGCACAAAACACTAACGTTTTATAACTGAGAATTTAGTCAATCAAATACTTTTCAACAGTCATCACTATTAGTTATGCATTTTCAGCAACAGTGAACAAGAGCTTGCATGCTGCATTTGTAACAATCTGCACCAGTGGTGGTGACCTGCTATTTCAAAGATGCTATGATAACATCACCCATGTAAATAAATGTTACCCACACAGTGCATCTTTCATTATCTTGAACCAGTGGAAGTCAGAAGGTACCAAATCTAGACTAAATGGTGGGTATGGTAGGACACTCCAGCCAAAATTGTCAGTGTGCTCCGGTCTTCAAACTGGTATGAAGCCTGGCATTACCATGCTGCAAGAGACAAACTGTCTTTTTCTCTTCATTCTGAAAGTTTGAGTCACCAGCTTAGTCAGTGTTGCAGTGTAGTGGTTGGAGTTCATAGTTTATCTGGGTTACAGGAAGTCCAGAAGGATTGCCCTTTTCCTGTTCCAAGTGACAGTGCACATTACTTTACCTGCTGAGAGCTGCATCTTGAACTTTTTCTTTGATGAGGAATTCACATGTTGCTGCTTCATGGACTGTTGTTTTGACTATGGCTCATAGGAGTGATACTACATCTTGTTACCTGTAATGATGCAGCCTGGGAAACTGTCACCTTCATCCTTGTATTGGTTCAATAGATCCTTGCAAGCTTGTGTATGGTATTCTTTCTTTTCCTGTGTGAGCATTTATGCAACCCGCTTGGCACAAACTTTGCCGTGCTGCCATATTACCACCATCATTTCCAATGCATTGATCTCAATATTCAGCTCCGTACATGGTTTCTTGGTTGTTATCTTCTGACACATGCAAATGAGCTGATCAACACACTTTCTGTTTCATGGTGTGCCATCCAGAATATGGCTTGCCTTTCATGTTGCTGTTGCTACTGCTGAGATTCACCATTCACCAACTCACTGTGCTCACATCCTCTGTTTGGTCTACAGAAGTATTCAGAAGTGTTGGTGAATGTCAATGGGGGTAATATATTCTGCATGGAGTAATTCAACATCACATCTTTGCTTCTGTCTTGATTTCATCTGAGATAGAATTGTTTTCTTCAGAGAGTCTGGAATTATGCATGTTTTGGTTCTAGGAGAAAAAGAATGTTGATAATTCACCAATGTTTATAGTTGCTGCTAAGCAGCGTTGTACAGAGCCAAGGCCTTTCACAGTGAAGGGCCCAAGGAACTAGGAGGGAACAGAATTAGGACAGCTGACTTAAATTGACCAAGGAGTATTCCATACCGTACGACATTATGCAGAAGGAGTTTTGAATTGTGGTTAGAGTTCATCTCACTCTTCCTCTGCTTGGGGGCCTAGCTGGACATCAGTTGGGTGTGGTGAGCAGTTACTTTTGCACCACTTATTATATATATTTATATATATACACTCATAGCTGTTTTCCTTCTCTCTATCTCAGTAAATAGTTTTATCCCACCCTGTGAGTTCTACTTTTTTCTCCTCAATTCTCTCTCCCCATCCCACTGGGAAGGAGAGGAGTGAGTGAATGACTGTGTGGTGCTCAGCCATCTGCTGGGCTAAATAGCTACAGTTTCAGCCACACTTCCATGTCAGATGCTATTTGTCAGACTGACCTTACCCTGCCATCTATCACACAGCACCAACATGTAATGGAATATTGGTGGAAGGTTCAACCTCTACTTCCGTAACGCCAACATCTGCCTCTGATATTGTAGACTAGTAAAATAAAATAGGAGGCATTGCTTTTCTAGCAGCTCAACAATAAGGAGAACCAGCAAACTTTTGCTATGGCTGTTACATAGCACTCTGCTTTGTTTTTCATTGACTGTGCTTTTCTCAAATACTGCTTGTGTTTGTGCTTCCAAATCCTATTGATTTTTAACTGATATCTAAAAAAGGTATACAGTATCCTCAGCTCATAGCTGGTTATATATCTGTGTGAGTCATATTTGTCCGAAGGAAAAGTAGCTAACAGCAGCATTTGGTTTAAGAACAAGAGATGTGTTTATCTTGAACTCCTACTCTCTTACATAGGGAGAAAATCAATGATCTGGAAACTAATATGGTTATTTATTTGCCACAGCAGTCTTAGTGAAAGTACAGAGTCACATTGTGTTGTATGAGAAGATAAACAGCAATAGTTTTCATACTTCATATCATCTTCAGCAATTTACACTTAAGACCACTCTTGTGGAACAAAGCAAGGGCTGATAGTTACACAGAGTGAGTATATTCTTAATGGAGAAAACCTACTATGCCCATAATGAATACAATAGTTCTTTTTATGTAAAATTTCCATGATACTTTAGAGAATTATCAGTGAGCTGAAAAGGGATAAAATAACAATTAAAAGGAAAGAAATGGGATTGAGTCTTTTGTTAAACTGTAATAACTGTTTAGATATTTTGCACAAATGTTACCAGGCTGTAATACTGATAAACGAATACATTTTTTTCTGCAGTAATAGGCACAGCTGCTGATCTCAGATGTGTCAAGAAATACTTCCCAGCAGCAGTGCTACTTCCTTGTAGGGAATCATTGATGCAGAACACAAATGAATGACAAAGGCGTAGTTCTGCGTTAATCTCCAAAGCAGAACAGTACAGAACAACTGGTAAGTAAAGGAAAGTCATGTATAATGTCTCTGGCAGTGGTACTAAATAGAAATCAAAAAGCTTCTAACAGACAGCAGTCTGCTATGAAGTTACAGATATGTAGGAGGTGGAGGGAACTGGATGCATTGCGTTACTGGTGCTTGCTTTGTAAGAAAGGTCCTGCTGTACATAGTAAGCAAGTCTGCCTTCTGCCACTGGGTTTAGTTTAAACCTCTTGTCAGCTTAAGACAATGCCACAGCATCAGCATGCATTGAGACAAAGCACAGAGTTCAAGATTATTACGTGTTTCAAACTTCACTTCATATTTGTTCCTTGCTTTTATGACTGTCCCAAAAAAGAGTTCTTTCGAATGTCTCCGCTTGCTTATCACCAAATGTATTTACAGAGGGGAAGCCAAGACAATTCAGGAAGCATTGTACCATTTCTGTTGAATGTCATGTTTCCTGTGGGATAACTGTGCATGGAAGGAGAAGGCACAAGAGGCTTTGCACAGGTCTGGAGGAGTCAAGAATATTCCAGCTGGCTGGATAGATTCTGACTATGTTTGTTTTTCAATATTTAGATTTTTTTTAAAGTACTTGTGAATTAATTCTCATGCGTATACTTACATACTAATAATCATTAAAATTTATTTGTAAATATCTTTTTCGTAATTTTTGTCCATAGCATATGAGTATAAATGCCCTTAATTTTCATCTGCAGTGCCAGTTTGGCTGTTGCTGTGTAAAATCATTTATCTTTCCCTTTCTGCTACATAAAATACAAGAGCATTTTTGAAATTGCTGTCCCATTTATTCCTTGATGGGCTATAATTGTCCTAATCAATATTGTGTTGGAGTCTCTTTGGCCCACAGCACTGTCATTTTTTCAGCAAATGGGAGTCATTTGCTGTCTCATACAAAAATAAAAAGAGATTTATACTTTTTATTCTTGCAATTAACTCCACTTGCTCTTCGCACAGAAAAAAAGTAGGAAAAAGTAGTGTTGCTTAGTTAGTGTTTACTGTTGTTTTTTGGGGGTGTTTGCTGAAGAAAACAGCAGTAAGTTTTCTTTATAGAAGTGGGATGCAACAGGAGATGATGATGAAACTCCTACATTGTGTGGAAGCCACCAATAAATTCATCCGAGTCTGTCATCCATAAGACAATGGTTAGTCCTTGTAGCTGAAACTAATGCGGGCCTGGATCATCATCCTGAGCTTGACGTTAACTTTACATGGAGCAGTTTTAATGGCAGTTGGTGTAATCATACAACGTGAAAGACTGGAAAATATTTCATGTGCTTCTTTCTCATGGTGTTCTGATTCTATATCTACATTTGTAACAAATGTAATCAATGTGATTTTTTTTTTCAAACAAAAAAAGCTGTAAAACATTTCATAGGCTTTCTAAAATAAGTAGAAGGGAATATATTTATGTATTTATAAACTTTATAAAATAGAAATACATATGTATATTTACATTTTTTAAATACTTTTTGCTGAATGTATCAGCTGCTAAAAGCTGATACAGCATAAAAGAGCATTGCTAAAATATTACTAAATATTTTCTAACATTAACTGTATAAATCTTCTTCCAGCTCTTCGTATCTTTCATCATACTCTTTGAGCAGAACAGTTAGCAAATACAGCAGAAGCTTGCAGGTCACTTTCTGTGCTGTGTTTGACAGTGTAAGAGTGCACAGCTGTGAAATGTGCCCCGGTAATCAGCAGAGAGGCTACATGACAGATGTCTGTAAAATCAAGAGCAGCTTTGAAAAGGTAAATATGGAACAGTTGTTCACTGTCTCTTCCAGTAGAGCAAAGAATATTAAATGTATGACAAGATGACAAGAAAAAAAGTAGAAAAAATTAGTGGTTCTTCAGAGCAAATGTTGCTCTGCTGTGGTATGCTTCACACAGAATGCTGTGGATGGTAATATTTAGGTGAGTTAAGAAGACAACTGTAGAAATCACAGGGAAAAAGATTTCCACTCAGATAAATGTATGTAATATCATGTCTGGCTCTGAACAGCCTTGTATTCCAGCCTGTGAGATGATGCTGGGGAGAGAACACTCCATGTTTAATCTGTTCTGCTATTTTTCATTGCCACGCACTGTTGAGCCTAACCAGGATCAAGATACAGACTATATAGGTCTTCGGACTCACCTAATATGTGTGAATGTAGAAATTCGGTGAGGATGAGCAGAGTTTAAGCACTGTAACTCACTATGTCCCTATGGTTAGTAACAAACTCCAGATATAGGTGCCACCTTTTTAAGTAATAATAACAGTAATAACAATAATTTTATTTTTAAATGTTTCATCCTTTAAACGACAGTGTTTCTCTCTGAAGCTCTTTCTTGCTTTCCAGACGCTTCCACTGTTTGCCCAGATATAATGTTGCTGTCGATAGTGTGTCTATGAAACAACTGTCAGATGGAGTATGTGACAAACACAAATTTTCTGAATGTCTTCTTTATCTGAAGATAAAAGCAAAATTGAGAATGTCTTAAACTATTGTCTTCATCTCTACACTTATTTCCTGATTTCAGTTTCTATAGCACTCTGAAGTGCTCTTTCAGGCTGAGTTCTCCCATGGTGCCATCACACTTCTCTGCAGAATGACAGAGCCCAATCTGAGCTTGCTAATTTAGTTGCTCTGAATAAACACTTTTAAAAGACAGTCTTCTGTTGTAAAATCTGTAGGCAAATCATGTGATAAACTAAGTATTTATGGACTGGAAAGCTAAAAATACATTACTAGCTTTCTATCTCTTTCTCTTTCTTCGGCTTTTTGAGAGACTTTTAGTGATCACGTAACAGTGCCTGAAAGGACATAAAATTATTTCTTATTTTTCTTTTAATCTCACAACCATTTAAAACTTTTTAGCTTTTCCTCATCCCCCCTCTGCAAAAACAATTTCTGCTAGCAGCAAAGATTAATCTGTGTCCTTCTGGAAGATGCCTTTTATTTCTGAAGTTCTGGTGCCTGTATTATTCAGGACTGCAGGCATTCTCTGACTTGAGTAATCTTCCTTGATTGTTTGAAGGCTAGGACACTTGTATGGACACAATGCTTCAGTGTACCCTTCTGGCAATTAAGGTAAAATTGTATTTCATGTCCATGGAGAAGGCCCTTCATGAGCTGATAGGGATGGAACCTTCTGGCTAAGGATCATAAGTGGAATCTGCTCATATCAGACTTTGGGATTGTACTTTTTTTCTTTTTTTCTTTGAAACTGTATTGTGTTCCTTTAAGAAAACAGAAGCTGGCTCAAGTCAGCCTTTTTAGAAGGCAGAAGATTTTGCTTTGTTCCTGATCTTGCTTGAAGAAGACTGGAAAGTGAACTAGAGAAGACCACAGGGCTACAGCATGCTGTGTGGGCTTTCAGGTGATATCAAGAGAGAGCGTGCTCAGAACTGTAGGGAAGTAACAACTAGAGCAACAAAGTGAAATAACAGAGAGCATGCTAGAGATTAAAGAGGATGTGATAAGGTTTGCTACAACTCATGAAGTCACTAAATGGACTGAAACTAAGCATGAAACAATTTCACCAGAAGTCCGGGGAGATGTGAAACTTCTAGATACTCTTCCCCTAATCTTTTTTTTTTTTTTTTTTTTTTTTAATACTTCTGTTCATACTTTTGAAGAATTGATCTGATTATGCAGTTACTTGGCGCTTTTGACCCTCAAACTCAACTTTTAGTTTCTCTGCTATGCACCCTAGTAAGCAGGTGGCATGTCCTACAAATGATGCATCTTCAGATATAGAGACTATTCTGTTTATCATAATTACATACAATACATTAATGAACTTTTTAACAGATCATCTGATCTGAAAACCACTGGTGAGCAGCAGAAAGGTCCCTTAAATTTACTTTATGCAAAAATTGACGACTTTGGGGGGACAGTTAAGATCTAATTCTGTGCACAACATCCTTTTCTTCATAGGATTTGTGGCATGAAAGCACCTGAGAGTCCTGAAAGGTTTGTGTGTGCATTGTGATACCTGTGACTTTCATCTTCTTTCTACCTTCAAAAATTTATGTTCCATACTGGTAAAAGGAGTCACTTTCTCAAATACTTTGAAACTTGACTTGCCATTAAAGTCAAGGAGAACTAGGTAACTTTAACACTTGGCACATGTTTAATAGTTTTAAGATCAGAGAAAGCTTGGCCTTTACAAATCACATTTCAGAAGAGTTCATTTATTTCCCTTCTGCTTCTGCAGATAGCTAATGTCAATCAGTCAAATGCACACCTAACTGTGCTGCTAAGCCACAAAATATATGCCTGTCAGAAAAGAGTCAGAACAGTGTGGTTCTGTCTAAATGTGTTTAAATACTAGTGCTGATGCAGCAGTCTTTTGCTAAATTTTATCTAAGATGAAGCTTTTACCATTTCTTGTCTTTTCAGACAGGTAATTTTTTTTTTTTTTTTTTTTTTCATGGAATGGAAATAAAATAAAACAAGACTGTACTAAAAGTTTCTAAGAGATATGCGCTATTCAAAAGTGTTCTTGCAAATTGAGGTAGGATTTTTGAGGGGTATTGCATGGGTCGTAAAGATGATCACGTAGACAAAGGAAAGATATTGAAAAGACTATGTTAGTGGCGAAAGGGTTGGAAAAAGACATATTAAAATCATTAGAGTAGAATCCATAGCCATGTCAAAAAAGATAGTTTCATTTTCACAAAAATTATGCTCTGGAATAGATTCTGAGATGAGTTTTGTGTAATTTATTATGAGAGGAACTAATAGCAAAATTCCTAGGCATTTTTATACCTCGTTACTACCTGAAAGAAAGATTTTAAAACTTAGTATGCATTCTTAAACAAAACCTTCTATCATTTACCCACAACTGTTGTACATGCAACCTATCTTTGTGCCAAATCATTGCCTGCACATGCTTTAGAGGAACAGAAAAGTACCATTCATAGTTAAACTGCAGAAATTTTTCAATTAAGTGACAACACTAAACTGTCAATTTTAAGGACATAGAAAAACTAGAAATAGAAAAGTGCTTAATGCTATAATGAAAAGCAGGTAGAAGGGAAATATCATTCTTCATCTGTTGAAAATTACCAATTTCTAATTTTCCTGAAGTCGAAAGCACCAGTAGTCCATGACTGAATACTTCTGTCAGCTGTCGGGCCATTTCTTTCTTTACGGAGACAAGAAGGAGAAAAAGAATGCTGGCAAGCAACACCAAAATGCACAAAATCTCTTTTAAGCTACTCATACATCTTAAGTGTTCAACACAATCCACCCAGAAGTGTATTTATGTGCATAGAGCTAGCCAGAGAGTTCAGTGTCTTCTAAAATTCTCCTGGGTTCTCACCACTACTTGGGTAATGGGTGACACAGATGCATAGATGCTGTGATAGCTAGCCATGACTCCTACAGTTAATATTATCTGCCTGTTTCTGGTTAAAAGAGACTCGTCATTGTTTAAAATGTTATCAAACTATTACTAACTCATTTTATTTCAATCCTTTTTTTCTCTTTTTGGCTTTCAGTGTTAACGAAATTTTATAACTTCAGTTTCTCTCCATTGATGGCTAAGCATTTACAAAACTCAATCTGAAAGTGTCAAACATAACGCAGAATTATTGCAAATAAGATGATTTCTGCACTTTCTGTACCAACCTTCTTAGAAATTAATCAAGAATGTTCTTGTCCATCAGGCACACTTTCTCTCAGAAAAAAAAAAGTATCATTTTGAATATATGTTCTATATACACCATGAAGTTGTGCATAAAAAAAAAAAAAAAAGGTTCTGAAAGCATGTTTAATGTCAAAGGTAGCTTTTTAACTCAACCTTTGATGTAGTTAAATTGCACTCATCTTTGCTTTTGTCTTGACAGCACAGGAAAGCTGAGAAAACATGTTACTTTCCCCCAAAGCCAAAGAACAACAATTTACCAGGTATTACAATTTCTAATATTCAATCCTATCTGTATAATATCACTGTCAGGAAATAAGACCTTTAAAGCACAGACTTCCAAGCAACCAAATCCAATGGGCCAAAGGGGAATGGAAAGTAGAAAAGGAACACGACGTAAGAAGTTGTGTCAGGGGTAGTTTAGACTGAATATTTGGAAATGATTCTTCTTCAAAAGGGTGACCAGACACTGGAATAGGCTCCCCAGGGCAGTGGTCACAACCTGCTAAAATTCAAGAAGTTTTTGAACAGTGCTCCCATGCACATGGTTTGAATTTTTGGTGGTCCTTTGTGGAGCCAGGAGTTGGAATTAATGATCCTCATGAGTGCCTTCCAATGCTGGACATTCAATGATTCTATGACTCTAAATAATGAACAATTAACTAGGGATGTGAAAAATGGACAACTCTTTCTACATTCTCTATGGTCCACTTGACTTCAAACAGAAAGGTAGAAAAACTATGCTTGAGATAATGAATATTTCTGAAGTGATTCAAATGAGTGAGATGGAGAATTGAACATAAGGAGAAGGTACAAAAACTGAAATGCAATTTGGATGCTTATTTCTATGAGATAGAGTAACAAACTTGTAGGAAAGTAGGAGTGTTCACTGATAAAAATCCCAGTTATTGAAGTGGCCTATACCTTTCTCAAAACTATTTTGATCCCTTATTAATTAACATATGCTGATATCCATTACCTTTCATTGTATCAGTTGTCATATTTTTCTATGCAGCAAATAGCAAAAAGAAGTAAATCTCATTGTACTTTCATTAAGATGTCAAAGCAAAAGATTTTCAGGTAAAGATCTGTAGAACTGTCAGAAGCAAAAAATTTGGAATAGCTATTTTTAACGTTATTTGAAAACATAGTGAGTAAGTGGTTGACAAGAAATGATGCTACCAGAAAAACTCCTAATTCACTACCATGAAGGAGAAGATGACAGAAGATGGTGATTAAGACAAATATGCAGAAAGACCTGTAAAGTTAAGAGAATAAGGAGAGCTAAGGAATAACAAATAGTGGTGTCAAAAAAATCACTGATGTAATATAAATAAGCTTGAGGCTAGAGTGAAGGTAGGAAGAAAATAGACTGCAGAAGTAGAGGAGTGACTGTAGACAAAGATTCTAATAGTTTAAATGAAGGTTTATGAACATTTGATGATAAGGAGGTCCAGAGGATATAGAAATGTTCCATGTATTGGGTAAGTGAAATAGTAAAGACAAGTCCGTTTGTAAATGCAGAATCCTAGCATGATTATCTTTGGCCTCGGAGAGCAAAGAAATGGATTTGCATTTCTTGGAGACTGTGAATAGAGCTGTTCTGAGGAATTCTGAAGCAAACAAAGGAGGGAAAAAAAAAAAAAAAAAAGAAGCAGAGGCTGGAAACAAACTCAGAGAAGAGAGATCATGCCAGTGGATGGTGGAAGATGACATCACTGACAAAATGTTTTTGTGTTAATCAGAACAGGGAAAGTATTTGCAAGAAATATAGATGCATAAGTCAGCAACAACTGAGAAAAGAGAAAATTGTTATTTCTGAAATCTGTGAATGGATAAAATGATGGGGGGTTAGGTGATTGAAGATGAGCAGACATGATAACAAAGCAGAAGGGAGGTGAAAGTTAAGTAATGATACTACCACAGCAGTGCAGAAAAAGAAGCATGGGGAAAAAAAGTTAAGTGGAAAAAAAAAAAAAAAAAAAAGTAAAATGTAAAAGTTTAAGTGACTAAAAATACCTGAAAAGAATGGTGGTTATCAGTGATTCGTGATAAATAATTATCGACAATCAGAAAATGTCAGAGACAGAGAATAATGGTTAAAAACAAACTAGGAGCTGGTATCTAATTAATGTTAATCAATTGCTTAGAAAAGATAGGCAGTAGAAAAGAAATAGCAGTTTCTTAATTGCAATGGATATAAAGAGATGGTCTTTGGTAACAAAACAGATGGAAAATGGGAGCAATT
This sequence comes from Odontophorus gujanensis, assembly GCA_013399175.1. Classification (NCBI taxonomy): domain Eukaryota; kingdom Metazoa; phylum Chordata; class Aves; order Galliformes; family Odontophoridae; genus Odontophorus; species Odontophorus gujanensis. Next base: position 10,614 of record VXAB01011479.1, on the reverse strand, counting down.
ATGATAAGCTGATAAAACCTGGTTGTACTAAACTGCATCAAGTTGTGATGTAGCAGGGAGGGGCGTGACTATGCAAACTGAGTAAATAGGATAAGGAGGGTAGATATCTGAAAAAATATAGATGAAGAAACCTCTAAAGCTGTGGCTTCTAAAAAACATTTTTCTGCATTGTCTAAAATGCTTCAAGTAAAGGTCCTGATCTACAATAAATGTAAGTCCCTAAATATTTAATAATCATTTGTTGTAAGTACCAGAAGACAAGAGAGCAGAATGAAAATTGCTGCTCTCTGAGGAAGGACTGGAAAGAAAAATGCATTCCTAATATCCTTAGTCCTTATTTTATATGAAAATAAGTTTAATACTTGGAATAACCATTACATCTAGTAATGGTTATTAAACCATCTAGAGCAGAAGAAATAAATGTGCAAGGAGTTGAAGCAAGATGATATAAAAATGCAAGAAAGATTGAGATCCAAGTAAGTTTATTGTCACAAGGCATATTTTCACAGTAACAGTTTCTACAGTTCTCTACCTTTGTTCAAAAAAACACATTTGGACATGAGCCATGGGAGGATGTTAGACTGTTTCTATGATGTGTCTAATTCCAATCCATCTTCTGTCTACAGGCAACAGCGAAAGCAAACCTGTCAGCTGTGAGAGTTCTTTGATTTCCACTGTGGATTGGCTCTAAACATGAGGACAGAGGAAAGGTGGTTTGAACAAATAGAATTATTCTAGCATGGTGGATTTACAAACTCCTACTTTAAGTTGCTCTATTTCCTCTTTATACTTTCCATGCTGCAATCTTACATAAAATAGATTGGGTTTCCTTTTCAATATTTGTCTTTAGGATCACTTGCTGAAACTGGTGAAAAAGAAGTAGGATGGGGATATGAAAACACTGAGAAAATGTTACTGAGACTATGTGATATTTGCTGCTTAATGGAATTCAACTGAGCTATCTGGTGTTGGCTTACCTAGGGGAAGAGACCTTCTATGATACTTCTGCTCTGCGTTAACCCTTGTAGTACCCCATAGTAAAGCACAACTCTATACTTTATATAAATATAAAGTATATGACTATAAATAAGATAGTGCATGAATTTCTCCCTGACAGTGTGCAATTAGGGTTAGGACCCGTCATTCTCATTTTTCTGCTGTCCTATTTAGTTCAGTGTTGTACAAATGTAAACTGAAATAAGAGTTTATCCAAATGGTTCAAGAAATAACTGCGAAGAACCTTGAACATTTCAGTTATAAAAAGTATAGTATTCAACCATACATTAAACTGTAAAGTCTCTTTTTATTATTTGCTTTTTGCCTTCTTCAGGAGACATTAATTAGCAGAGAAAGTGCTACCAGGATATTTTGGAAGTAATTAAAACAGATCCTGAAAATACTAAAATAGCTGAATACTAAAATACCAAGTAAGATGACTAAGTACTAAAGCATTATTTATATGGAAAGGACATCATGATTTTGCAGAGAAAACAGCTTACAAACACTCATAAAATGCTCCTCTTGCTCACTTTGAATTGCAGACTTTATTACATTTGAGCATTTATGTATCAGAGTCTCAGTCTGTGTGACCATTAGACATTGAACCTGGTATGAAATCATGCGAGGCAAAAGAAATATCCCCACTGACATCAGCAGGCTCTGGGTCATGTCCAGATACATAATTTCTTGTATGAGTAACATTAATGTATAATCATTTTTTTCTGTTCGCTATCAGTGTCATTCCCTAGATGCACAACATAATACTAGCTTCTGTGTCACAGAGCATAAAATGTCTGAGCACAAGTGTTTCCCAGCTTATGATGCTCCTCCCAGGGTGTTCTGACATTAATATTTCACTGGAGGCCTGAAAATATACCTCTCTAATAGTATTGAACCATTCCTGTTTTGGTATAAAGAGTTGAATTCAAAATATCTCGTTACTAAGCCATTATAAACATAAAAATAGATCTTCTAAGATCTAACTTCTTTTTGTGCATAAGATTTCTAATGGAAGGTAATGAGAGATGTCCTCCCAGATAATGTCAACAAACTATATTTTTGTAGCACCAGAAACATAAATAGATCTATTGTTTTATGGAGAAGATTTGCTTGAGACTAGCATTATGAATCACTGTACGTTCAGTGATATTACACTGAAGAAAATCTTAGCAGCTCAGGTCTCATATTATTGAACTGTTCATAAACTTAATATTAGCTATATTTGACAAGAGTAGCTGTTCCCCACCACACTCCTAAGGGCAATAAAATTAAAAACAAGAGGGAAGCATTCTGCAAATTTTAGCTTAGTGTTGCAAAATAAAGCACTGTGATGTAAGAAAATCACTCTTACCATGGAGAGAGAAGTAAAAGATCTCAGGAAAAAGAAGTATGTCTCTCCCCTCCACCCACACTTCAGTACATATTTGTTTGTATTACACATACCTGTGCATGTAAGGTACTTTGCTGTCTTCTATTTTGCTTAGTTGACCAGTGTCTTATGAATTTAAGCAGGGAGATACAATTGGAGATAACTTTCTGAAACTTACTGTTAAATTACATTGTAGATGCTGGAGTATTCCTTGGATTGCAAGGGGCACGTCAACAGATGTGATCCACAGAAATCTATGAGGTGCCATTAAATGCAAAGAAGTTTCACTTGGTACTCCAAATTCTTTATCTGAAAGTATCTCTAGGCTAGGAACATATTAGGACTAAAAATATTATATATGATTGTCCTGTTCTTACTCTTCCCTAAGTATTTTCCTGTGGAAATTTCTGGAGCCAATAATGTAGATCCTGGTTCACCACTCTCATTAAGCACATACAGTGTGTCAGTTACAATAATGTTTTCATCAGTGATGGATTGGAGGAGAAGCTTGCTGTCCTTCTTTCTTCCACTCCTTCCTCTGAGTGAATATGGAAGATGCCTGTTGCAGTGAAGGGAATGATGGAAATTTAACAGACTTCCATCTAATTCAATAAGTGAACTATTAGGATCTTGTTATTCATACTAGAATGCATTTGTCCCTTTGAACTAGAAGGTTCATAAACAACACTAAAAACCCTGTATGCTAAGCCTAAATTTTCTTGATGTAGCATCTGACTCAAACCTTACCTGATTAAAATAGGCATTTATTTCTTGAGTTTCATCTGCCTTCTTACAGGCTTAAAGTTTATGTGAGTGCAGTATATGTGTGTGACTTATCCCCAGGATAAAAATGAACATAATTAAGTAACTTAAATCAACGCAAAGAGGAGCACTTGTTTGAAGACAAGGTACTCAGTCTGGAAAATGTTCTTGTCAGTGGATTAATACTTCTAAAATCACTACCTAGTTAGAAATTTTTCCATCACTACACTTTACATTGGGCTTTGTTGCTACATTAAAACAAATATTTTGAACCTAATAACTATTATCCAAAAATGCAATGTCATTATGATAGTTGTTGTATGTGTATGCTCCAAGCCAAACCATTTACCATGGAATTTCAGATGTATTCCTTTAATGTGTTTTGTATTAGCTGTGAAATTCATAACTCTATTATTCAACTTCCCCTCTCTAAAAGCTACTGTGTAAAAAGACTGCTATTTAAGAAGAAGCAATTTAAAATGGATACTGATGATCATATAATCTAAAATAAAGGGAATTTATTTTGAAATTCCCTAAGGAAAAAATCTATAACAATATTACAAGAAATATCCTTAGGATGAGCTTCAGTATTCTCTACCAGAGACTAATATTGAATGACATCAAAATGTTTTCCATTCTGTGATATCAAACTTGATAAATATTTGAAGTAGTAAACTGTTTGAATGTCAACAGTCTTTCTTCTCCGTGGATGGCTGACTTGCTCTTCTAATTGCCTGTGCCTGAGAACACCTAAAAGGATATGCAGGAACTTTTAAAAGCCAAGTCTAATACATAAGTCATCAGGACAGATTGCCAACAGAAAACAGTTTGACATTTGACATGATATTTGGACAGAAATATTGGTTACATACTTTTTTTTTTTTTTTTTTTTAATCGGGATGCAATTACTTAGAAATTATGCAACAAACTGGTATACACAACCTAAGAAGACAGGAAGAGAACTTCTAGTCAGCTCTGTGACTAGAAAATGAGACAATTTCTTAAGTTACTCTTTTTTAGGTTCTTAAAAAAATATCTTAAATAAATCTTAAAAAGATTTGACATCCTCTGCCTTCGTCCTTCTACAGTCTACTCGTTTACAAAGTCTATTTTTTCTTTTCTAAAATAAACTTTTAAAATATTACTTTAAAATATTTTACTTTAAGATATTACTTTACACTGAACTTTACTCCCAGTGTGACATATAAAAACAGTTCTGAAAGGCAATCAATATACATAAATAAGATTATAGCAATACTGCTTTTGAAATATTTGTTTTACTTCTCATTATGTCATTAAACTCAAGAAGGTTGATTTAGAATGTGTAAAGATACCTAAATAGAGTCAGTGGAAATAGCACAAGACATCGAAGTCATTCTAATCTTTCATTTGCTGAGCAGTTCTTTCCAGTGGAACAAAGAAGGACACTGTCAAAGAGGGCAACCCAAAATATGACTCGGTTTTATTCTTCTTTCACTGAAATAGATGTCTTTTTGTTTCTTTTTTTTTCTGATTAGAGATTAGTCTTGATATATGCATGTCATCTGGTTTACATACTCTGTGATACACATGGAGAGCTCTAATTTACCGTGGTTAGTCATAATGTAGAACATATCAGCTAGAAATAGATTCCATTTGGCTATGTGCATTTTTGAACAGTTAAAGCACTTAGGAGTGGTTACCAGAAACACTGATTCTGGTTCTCCTGTGCAATAATTTCCAGTCTCTATGCAATGTTTTGGCTTATGTTTTATGTCCTTCTCTATTTTGAAAGTGACATTCTATAATGACTTCCTTCTTTTTTGTTTCTTTATGGGTTAAGCTAATTCTTTCAACTCTAATTCTAATTAATTCTGATTTTGTATTGTAAATTTGATCCTTTGCAGGATGCAAAATTCTATGCAAGTGTTTATGTAAGTGTTTTTAAAGATCTGAAAAGTTGAGATAAGTCATACTAAAATATCAAGTATTTCTTTTGCATTGCACTGGCATTAGAAAATATTAACTACCACCAGTTGTCTGTAATTTACAAGTAGATGCTGAATCTATAAAACCTTTCTGTCACATAATTTTATTTTCCTCTCTCTTGTCTGCTGTTTGGTGGTTTTTTTTTTTTTTTTGTTTGTTTGTTTTTAATAATGTCTTAAAAGACCAAAGGAACTGCAATTTGCCACAGGCCATACAATACTTTAGTCACTAAACTCTATGAAAGTTCAGTTGAATTTAGACATCTACAGCTCAGTATATAATTTCCTAATCATAGACTTTAAATATCAGTATTTACTTTGACTGGTTATATCATAGGCAGAGAGAATGGAGGAACATGTTTATCAGAAGGATATCTCCAACTCGTGTGAAAGAAATATCAATCTGAAAATATACATTCACCAAATCTAGTATCTCTTTTGACAGTGATTATCAATTAAAGCTTTAGTCAGCTGTGAACCTTATTTGGTATCAGACATTGGACATGAGAACCTGAAAGCAAGAAAAACTGCAGCACCTTACTTCAGAGTAAGTATCTAAAGTCACTTCCAGAAGAACTGAGGAGCTGAAATGAGAAAGACTGAATGAGCATTAGACATCTGCAATTCAGATTAGCTTGGAGTTTTAGTTGTTGTGTTATCAGAAATAACTGTATTTCATTGATAAGTAGCTGCTCAGGAAGACTGAAGTCATGACTGGAATGTCATAATGACGATGACTTCATTTCTCCAAAGGGTATTAGCAAGGATTCTTCTCAACCTGTCATTCTAAAAACGGTGTTACAAAGGTCAACAGTGTGCATTTCCAGTGTTGTTATTATTTCACAAGTTAGTTGTAAATCAAACAAATCTTTTCAGTATCTTTAGAAAGAATACATGGCTCTTCATCCTCTAATTCTCCTGAAATGTTTCCCCCTTACATGTCTGCATGAACCTATTTATATGTGAGGGAAAGGGGATGGAGAATATCAAATTCTAGGGTAATTTTCCTTTAATTTTCAAAATCTCCGAAGTTTTGATGTGTCTGGATTGCATTTTTGTTTTGATTTATGACTCTGTGTAGGTGGAAAGGTGCAGCTGCTCTGAAATTCCAGTAATTATTCTTACCTAAATATTGACTCTCTGAAGTGAACATTTTTTCAAATCAGACCAATTTTTAATTGGTGAATTTCAGTAACTGTGGAAATTAACTATCTTCAGGACAATAAAGACAGATAATGTAGAGGATCTAGAGCTGCCTTGTAGCAAGAACCAAAGTGAGATGGGAATATATGAGTATCAATAAGTATCCATTAAAGAGCACTGTCCAGAGAAAAGGAGGATTACTCTAACTTCGATTAAAGAATAGGAGTAGCCTGAAGCCAAGTAGAGATATACAGCCGAGATATGACAAGACAGAGATTCCATCCCCTATTTTGAAGTTTTGAAACTCTGCGTGGGCTAATTAATTTCTCCTCAAGACAGTGCATGCAATGGGAATGTGAGAAGCAGCTTACAGAGAAGAGGAGTTGTTGAACTTGAGGAAAGAGGAAAGGATTTCCTGGCTCAGACTGTTTCCTCTTTTTTCCATGTGGGTCACTTTTACAACAACAAATAAATAAACAATCTGCCCCCCGCACCTCCCCCCCCCCTCCAAAAAAACAACAACAACAACAACAAATAGAAATAAATAAATAATCAATGACAATCCCTTTTTTGCTACCACATCTTAGCCCACATACTCGTATAAAAGCGATACAAGCAATAAGAAATTTCTTATTTTCTATTTCAAGGACTGTGCAAGTTGTCTTTTCCAGGTATCAAGAAAAAACATCCTTTTCATCTTAAATTAACAGACCAGTTGAGCAAGAGGATTTTTCCATACTTTCCTCTGAACACAAGACATCCAGTTATATGACACAGAAGCATCTTCTCAGCCATAGAACCCACAGTTTGTTGAGAAGTGGTCATGTCACTTGGTAGTTCCATTAAAGATAGGTCTTGCTTCTTCAGTTATCTGGAGTACACAGTTATACCCACAGTAACTGTGACTAAGATAATGCAAATCTTAACTGTGGGACCAAATCTCTCCTCACAAGGTAATCAGGAGCAATACCAGGTGTTTTAGCCCCCCACTGCTCAATAATCTTGGCAAGCATGACTATTTTTTGAGTGAAGATATGGCTGCCACTAGGGACCTGATTTAACAGCAAGTGTACACGTAAGACAGCAACAAGCTGTTTGAGCATTCTTCCCTTAGCACACACTCCTGAAAGGTAAAAAAGAGCTCTGTATATGGTAAGCTGCTAGCCCAGGGGAAAGGAGAGAGCTGCAGGGTTCATAGTGCATCTCTGGGAATGCAGTAAATGTTGTATCGGTGGATATTCTGTCTGCCATATGAGCCATCACTTACAGTTAATAAAACTACGCAGTAGTTCAAATGATTTATAGGGGACAGGGGTGTAACCGCCGATCTTCTCAAGTTGTTTGAATCTGATTACCAGGGAATTTCTGCAGTTTCAATAGCAGCTACTATGTGATGTCTATAGCCGGACGTTTCAAAACAGTTTCTTTGTGAGTTGCAAATCCCTTAGGTCTAACAATAAATTTTTATGAGGATTAAATTACACAGGGATCTAACAGTTATGTCTGTTGTTTACTCTTGCAATCAAGAAATAAAAGAAAAATGAAAATAACAGTTCATCACCTTTCATTTTACTAACTATAGTAAGAGTTCCCCTGTGTAGCTTGGATATCTAGAAGTATTTTAGGTCAAACTAGTACTTGTAAAGGGAAAACGGCAGTTAAATTTATTGCGGATAAGCACATCATGGAAGTCGATATTGAGTGGCTCTTTAATCTCTCAAAAGATTTTTGAACATCAAATGAGCATTCTTAAGGAATATGGGAATTCAGTAATATACTGAGGAAATGAAACCAAACAAGGAAATTAGATAACTATAATGTTCTTTCTTTTTATTTGAACGGTAGTTACCTTGTATGTTAAGAATGACAATATTTATATTAAAATATTATTTGCATTACATATTTTATTCTGTGGGTTTTTTTTTTTTTTTTTTTGACCTCAAAATGACCTCAAATGGTAGCATGTCTGGAAGCAAAGTGGTATAGATAAGCGTCCAAATCATTAGACCTGTACTTGTGGACAAAGTAGAATATAGCCTTAAATAAGAATGGCTCTAAAGGGCACCATAGTTATAAAGCTGACTCTCCTTCACCTAGGATGAAAGTGCTATAGAGGTGCAGTTGTAGCCTCTGGTTTTGACCTCACCTCTCATTGTCTAGGTAGAAAGACTGGGAGGTAGCTGGAGATTTTCTTTGACATTATTATCACTAGAGATTTATTTTCTGAAAAGGGAAAAGGGAAGATAGAAGAAAATGAAGAGGAAAAGAGGAGAGAGAAGAGAAAGGAAAAAGAGAAGTTAGTTGAAGTAGGAAGGGATAGGGGAAGTTTGGAAAGGTGAGAAGAATTAATACAGAAGAAAAAGAAAGTTGAAATGAAGATAATAAAACTGACAAAATAGGAATGCACTAAATATTTCTATTACATCTTCTATTAAAACAAGAAAATGAAAACAACATCAAACAAACAAACAACCCAAATCATCAACATTACATCAGGTAAACCTACTAGAGCTATAGAATACCCACCTTTCTCCCCATCAGAATGCAGAAATTATGAGTCTGAGTTCTCAAAATGAAAAAAGATTATTCTCTATAACAGTAATTTAACATCTTTGTATAAAACACTGTGGGTCAATATAACATGTAATTTCTGCTTATAAACCAATTTACACAACCTGTTTCAATTGAGATATTTTGTCAAATGCATTTTCATTGTCTTTCTTTCAATTGAACTATCTCTCTGTCTTCTACTTTTCCCAGTAAAAGCCCATTATCCACTAAGAAGATTACTTCAATTCATTCTGTTTGGTTGATTTGAAAAGAAGCTTGCTTTGGAGTCAAAATAATATGGCTAATCAAAGTGCACTGGTACAATGGAAAGTTCATTCTACTGTATTTTTTACATGAAAAGTTTTATACTAAGCTTTTTTATTTCTCCATAGATTAATTTTCCTAAGCTATTTTATACTAAATTTGACTTAAGGACCAACAATTTAAGTAACACATGATAAGTGTTTTCCATTTCTTCCCTGTCCAATTCTGCTCTAGTACGGAAACTGCAAGGTCCTAGTGCAGACAGACCATCAATGAATGGGTGGAAACCTCAAGATAATCTGTGTATCTGAGTGCAACTCTCTCCCAGTGGTCACTACACTTGTGATGCTAAGCTTAGAACTATTCAGCACTGTGTCCTCCAGCACTGTCTTTTCAGAATACAGCTCATAAGTTAGCTAGCTGAAAGATAAGCTGTATTTTAGGTGAGTCACATAATCTTTTCTATTGCAGTATGATGCCAGGAGTTCTTGAGGTTCACCAGAAAGATCTATGAAGAAATCTGACAAAAAAACCCTGTCTCCTCAGCCCTCAGATAGAAATATATATTTGTGTGTGTGTGTGTGTGTGTATATGTGCATTTATGTGTACTTGAAGGTATGTATATACATATAAATATAATACATGTACAATTTCATCTACTGCCTGATAAATTAATAATTGTCCTGATTGATCATCTTCAGTGATAAATTTCAAAGAATGAATAAATTTCTGGGTCTTATTCTTCAACTCAGCCCTACAATGGAGTATATTAAGAGTACGAGCATCCAGTCTATGGTAGTGCAAGTAAAGGCTCCAATACAGATTTTGTAAGAATTATATACTGACTTCAGTATCAATCTCAGTGATATTTTTCATCTGGGTTTCGCATCTTTAAAATACATCATTTACACCTCAGACAGATGTTATTTGCAAGCATAAAATTAATCTGAAAAGCTCTACAGCTCTGATGTCATCTGACAACGTCACAGGAAAGCTGGCCAGCCTGACTGGGATTTGAGCAGGCAGCAGACATAGCCAGAAATGGAAACTGTATCACTGGAAAATAAACTTCAGTCTAACCAGCATGCTTTCCATTAAGAGTGACTTTTAACAGGTGGAATTATAGTCTGGTAGATAGAGCAATTTTTAGTGGGTAGGTCTCTGTATCTTCCAAGGACTTTGACCTTTATGAATGATCACGGAATTGGAAAACAAAACAAAACAAAACATAAAAACAAACAAACAAACAAAAAAGGCACAACAGAGGAAAGATAAAACTATGCCTTTCAGAAACAGAATAATCAAACTAGAAATTGTGGATATAAGTATAAATATAAGCTCTCTACTGTTTTAGCAAAGACTATCATCAGGTGTATTATTTTCTTTCTATCAGTGGCAACTGAAGCTCCAAAAGTAATGCTTCCTATTTATTTCCATGTAAGCTACAGCAGATACAAACAGCACTTTAACATCTTTGATAGAGCAAATTCTTAGCTACAGAGCACTGTTCTTTAACTTAGTCACCACCATTAGCAAATTCACATAGATTCATAGATTCAT
>VXAB01011478.1:1056-39561 GCA_013399175.1 Odontophorus gujanensis | reverse complement strand
ATCAAATCCACAAAACCACAACAATAGTTTATGTGAAGATGATCACACTGTGTGAGGACAAGAGTTATCACATTCTCACAATACTACTCAACCTGGTCTCTGTGTTTGTTTGCTAATTGTACCTTCCAGCTGAATGTGGACAGGCAAACTGTAATTGAGCTTGAATTTTTTTCCATGCTATAAGGAAATTCCTGATTAGTGACCTTCATCTTTGCCTGATGATTTCACTTTTCCTTTCACTTTTAACTCTATTAACTGCAGCGATGTCTTGTGGGCTAGAGGGATATAAAAGATGATGAAGGAAATCCTGTAATAAACAGAGGAGAAATGTTCATCTGCAGAAATAAGTTATTCTCTAGCATCTGTTGGAAGGTATACCTATTAAGAGTAGTCTACTAGAAGGCACAGTTCATTCGTGAGTGACAAAACTGCTGTCATTATAGCTGAAAGAATTCAAATTATATATTAATTTTGTGCAAATATTTCCTAAATTTAAGATATATGTTTACCTTCTGGTGAAGTGCCAATGATGACTGAAATATAAGGTGCCGGACTCTTTCTGACCTTATCATCAAAGTGGGAGCTTTAGATTCAGAATGAGACACTTGGAATTCAAAGATAGCTGTGTTTCTCTGATTGATCCCTGTGAAGAAAACAATTGATAACAGTATGAAAAGAGATGAAATGGATGGTTGAAATAGACACTTGTCTAAACCTCTATCATTTCATATTTGGACTAAATAGATGGGCAGATAGCATTTTATTTCATTCCTTTAAGTGCAGAACAATTTTGGTTTTGTGCCTTCAGACAAGTTTGTGAATATCTGAATCACGTTCTGCATGACAAGGGGACAAAATGTGAAGTATGTGGGATACGTAAACAGCAACCATGACTTAAATTAAGGCCAAATGCTGAGTTGGGGGTGCTCTTCCGAAAGCATGTATTAATAGATAGGTCTGAGTATTAGATCTGACACTCTTTAACCTAGAAATATAGCTAGTTTGACTCTTTAGAAGTTAAATGTGGCATTTATGCAGTAGTGAATCTGAAATCATATCTGAATGAGCAGAATTCCAAGTTATTATCTATTATTATTAAGTTTTTATGTATTTGGGTGTTGTTTTTTTTTTCAAAAGCTTTTCACCTTTTGTTCATATTTCTTCAGCATAAGAACAATGGGCCATTAAGCAGCCCTTTTTTTTGCTCAGCTATCATAGATTCATAGATTCATAGATGCATTAGGTTGGAAAGGACCTACAAGATCATCTAGTCCAACCATCCACCTATCACCATCCCTACCCACTAAACTACTAAACTAAATCCCTTAGCACCTCATCTAAACGCTTCTTGAACAACACTAGGGATGGTGCCTCAACCACCTCCCTAGGCAGGCCATTCCAGTGCCTGACCACTCTTTCAGAGAAAAAGTTTCTCCTCAAATCTAATCTAAATCTTCCCCAGCGCAACTTGTGGCCATTCCCTCTCGTCCTGTCACTAGTAATCTGGGAGAAGAGGCTGACCCCCTCCGCACCACAATCCCCCTTCAGGAAGTGGTAGAGTGCAATAAGGTCCCCTCTGAGCCTCCTTTTCTCCAGACTAAACAATCCCAGNCTCAATTACAGTTTGCCTGTCCACATTCAGCTGGAAGGTACAATTAGCAAACAAACACAGAGACCAGGTTGAGTAGTATTGTGAGAATGTGATAACTCTTGTCCTCACACAGTGTGATCATCTTCACATAAACTATTGTTGTGGTTTTGTGGATTTGATGCCGGTATTCCACATCAGAACATCATGCAGGGAGCTAAGGAGTTAATGCTGTTGGGAGCAGCAGAGAGGCGGAGCTCCGCACCGGATGCCAGGCTGCTCTCTGCCTGGGCGCGTTCTCTCTCTCGGCTGCCGTGGAGGTTCAGCGCGTGTGCTTCCCCTGCAGTTCCTCCCTACCGTAAGCTCCCAGCTTTTGGTTTGGAAACTGTCTCTCTCTCAATTGTTCAATTTTATTAGATTTAGTAGAGTTACCGTTCCTTCTCAAATCGTGCTGTTGGTTTTTTTTGTCTTTTTTTTGTAGACCCATCTATTCCTTCTGTTTCCCCCTCCCCCCGGAGCGCACGGCCCTGCTCGGGCGGCCGCGTGGCCACTGATGGTTCAGTTTTTTTTTCTTTCCTTTCTCTCTCCCTTCTCGGTTTTCCATTGGGTCACTGTCACGGATAGCACCGCGACAACTATTCCTAAGAGTTTTTTAATTAACGCATTATTTAGAACTATCATTCCACAGTCCATCTATTCCAATAAGTAACTACCTTTAATGGAAAAGTAATTAGTTATGTAATCTGAAATTTCTCATTTATATTTGACTCCCATGATCCATTTAGGGTCACAATATTTCCCTTATTAGAATCTATTTTCACCACTGATGATGCAGCCTAAAGTTCAGTAAGACTGTAATTATGCTCCAGATTCAAGTAACTCATGTCAGAAATAATTAATGCAGGTGATGCTGCTTATGGTCTTGTGCTGATATACAAGCAGAAGAATATCTGTAATGCACAAATTCAGGTAGCCAGCTTAAAAGACCAGTCACTATAGGCTGTATCAAAGGAGAGTTTTTTTTTTTTTTTTTTTTGGAAAGCAATTCAGAGTAGACTAACTTAGCAGTACTGAATTAATCTCTCATGAATCCTTGTTGACTATATAGGATTATGCAGGCAAAAGAAGCCATGGAACTACCTTTCTGTATTGCTGATTTTTTTTTCTTGGAATTGAAATTAAAGAGATTGATGTGAAATTTCCCTGGCCACCCTGCCCATGGCTGGGTGGCAGGAAATAGATGATCTTCAAGAACCCTTGCAACCTAAGCCATTCTGTGATTTTAGAGTATCAAGCCTATGCCCTAAATTGGCACCCAAATTAACCGGACACGCTAATCTATGCCCTTACACTCTTTTCCCTGGAGACAGGTGTATCTGTCACCTGACAATCTCAGTACAAAGAGCAGGCACTTAGTGCATGATATCTCAACATCTGTCATCAGATTCTGTACTCCTGTTAGGATTTTGCAAATGAAAATGCAAGATGAAAATGAAAAATAAAACACAACTGCCAGTTAAACAGCAGTTATTCACATCAGTCTGTTAAAATCACAGGAGGTCTTCATACTTTTCTTGAAGAGAAACATAGTTTGTTGAAACATTGTTTGGTCATACAACAAAGTGACATCATAATAAGCAGAGGTGCTCTTTGGAACCCCCAACTGCGATGCTTAGGTCTACTGAGAATGCCAGTAATGAAAACATCAAATTGATTTGCTGCTACCATTCAAGTGCACTCACTGTCCCACCACTTGGTCCTCCTAGGCTGTTGTACATTTAGCTGATTATAAATCAAAGTCAGAGAACTTATAAATACGCAACCTATCCTAACCTGTTAAAGGGCTGCTCCAAGAGTAATGCCTCCGATTTTGTGATGTTGGCCCACAACATCAGAAACAGATGTTGGTGGTATGGCAATTGAGGCTGTACCTTTCTGACACTATCCTATTGCATTTTGTAGTCATGCAACATGTAGTACAGAGGGACAGCCTGACAGAATGATATCTGACATGGAAGTATGAAGAAAAGGGATGACATTTAATTTCTCCACAAGGAAAATATGGTACACATTCATGAATGCATTCTGAACATTTATGGAGACAACTGAGATATGGAAAATTGAGAGTTGACCATAATTTAGCTTCCATAAGACTGATTTTTTTTCAAGAAATTTCAACAAATAGAAATATTCACAACTTTCTTGTTGTGTTAGAGATATTGCAAGCTGTCAATGAACAGACAGGACTGCTTTGTTTGGGAGATGAGTTGTTTTCTCTTTCACAGTCTGAAGTCCAAGCCAAGTCCATGACTTACCTTATTTCTCTTCTAATCTCTCGCCATTACATGCGGCTTATCCCCAGTCTGGTGATATCTGTCCTAATGAGCAGGGGAGCTCTGACTCCTGCAGTTCATAGCACCAATCATCATATCTGGGGATAAAATAATGAAAATCACGGTCACCTTCTCTACTCAGCCATTTCTACTTACCCTACATAAATGTTCTTGTGATCACTACAACAGTGAGAAATTTAAGGAAAGCAAAATTACAGATCTTAAAAATGGCAGTTCTGCATTGAACCTTGAAGTCATGCTTGCAAAATACCACATAGAAATCTTAAAAAAAAAAAGAAGAAAAAAAATAATTTTTACGAGTATTGAAATGTTGATGATTTTTTTCAAAAGGTTATAATGTTCTTTAAGAAGTTCAGTTTCACTCTTTCTTGGTGAGACATATATTAAAAAAATGATTATATACATATAACAAACAGTAAGAGCTGAATTCTGTGCAGAGATGGGACGGAGCACAATAGAAATTACAGATCATTTTCACATGCCTTCCTCCAGTCTCAATCTGAAGTGGGTATATGGTCCTATCATAAGTTTTCCATCAACCTGTTTAAAGCTGTATCAAGAACTCTTATGGTTTTAATTCTTAAATACCAAAAAACACCGAGTCTGCAGAACTTAGGAAGACGATTAAATCCTATTTATCCTCATGGCCAGATTCTAACATCTACTTCAGCAGACTCAAAATAGAATGTTTTTGTTGGCAGAAGAAATTACTCTTTTTACACCAGGTCATCCTGCCCGTGAGAGAGGAAGAATGAATAGATGACTATAAATTTATACAAGTCTCAAGATATTGAAGCAGACTATAGAAAAAATACTAAATTAAAACTGTTCCAGCTGTAAATTTATATTTGTGACATGAGAAGGAATCAAAAAATGACTGTGAATCTAGGTTATTCTGCATAAAAACTAATATTGTCTCAGATCAACATTAATCATTTCATTTTTGCCTTATGATATTTTAAACAGTATTTAAATAGCCATCTGAAAAAAATTTCTAACCTTCCAGGAATAAGCCAGCCGTCTTTTAATTGCAAGAAATTAAAATACTGTCCATTAAAACACCTATGGAAAGGTATATAAAGGACAGTAAATTTAACTTTCAAGGTATGGCATATGAGGGTCAGTCATCTTTTATCTAGCTAATTAGTTTATGAAGTCTGTATCTCTGTCCCAATAACTTATGGTTACAAAAATAAAATGAAATAAAACAAAACTACAACTCACAACACTGAAGCTTGTAATACTTTACCAGAGCCAACAACTGCTTCCATAACTAGTCATTAGCAAATCAACAGTATTACTTCATTGTCTCTATTTTTGGGATTTTTTTAAAGAATTTTCCTACTGAAAGAAAATGGGAAGGAAAACACATTTCCCAGTGTCTAACAGCAATCTTTAAAAACTAGATTAGATCTTGGTAGATTAGTGGACGATTTGAATTCACACTTCAGGCCCACATGAGGTTTGCTTAGAAGGAACTAGAGGCAGAACTGCTGCAAGAAAAAAAAAAACCACAACATTCTCAAGCGAGAGATCTGCTTTTCTGTAGACTATTTGAGTATAAAGAGTTTAGTAGTCATTTATTTCTCTGATTGAAGTTTTCTGAGCATTTTGAGTATAAGCACCAGAAAATAGAAATAAACAGAGGTCTTGCACAGCATTCAATTGAATTGCAGGCACTTCAATATGTACTGGTTTGTCTTTGTTGATCTGTGGGAACTAGTCTTCAGATACAGTTAATATCTGTAGTGAAATTCCTGCAGCCACTGGTGTTCCATTGTAACAATATAGGAATTATTTCCTTTATCGATAAAAAATGGTAGTGGTTTCTAGACAAAAATATAGTTGTAGTGTGCGCTGCTGTCTTAGATATGGTTTAACCCAACTGGTGTTAAACCACATGCTGTGTACTCACTTTCCCCAATTTCCAGTGGGATGGGGGAGAGAATTAGGAAAAATAAAGTGTAACTCATAGGTTGAGATAAAACTATTTACTATGATAGAGAATAGGAAAAAGATCATAGTTATGTCTGTATATGTATATAAAAATATTTGTGTATATATGTATGAATGTACATAAATTATGCGCAAGCAATTGCTCACCACCCCTGAACTGATGCCCAGCTAGCCACTTGAACAGGAGAGAGATGCACTCCTGTCACCTCCAAGCTCCTTCCTCTTGATGTCATATGGTACAGAATATCCCTTCAGCCAGTTTAAATCAACCCTAATTCTGTTCACTCCCAGCCCCTTGGACCCTTTGCTGAGAACAGCCTCAGCTCCGTACAACACTGCTTAACAGCAGCTATAAACATTGATGTGTTACCAACATTGCTGTTCTCCTAGAACCATAGCATAGCATGATACCAGACTATGAAGAAAACAATTCCTTCCCAGCTGAAACTAAGACCACTGCCAAAAGCAAAAAAAAATTAAATAGTAACATGTTCTAGCTGTGACACTATTAGCATCCCAGCACATCTGGTTGACATGTCAAAAATGTCCTAAATACTGATAAAGAAATATCCTCACCTGTAAGATTTTTTTTTTACACATTTTCCTGCAATGATATTTTGCTGTGAGCCTAATGCATATTCATCTGTCATAAAATTGTAGGTGTATGCATTATATATTTCAAAGCTGTTGTTTCTAGTATAAATCGTAACACTTGGCAACTCCTTTCACTAAAGACGTAATACATTACTCTTTTGTAATTCTAGCTATACTTATCTTTGAAAAGGACTAGAGAAATATGACTGCTATCAGACTATTATTTAGACCTTACATAAGAGTTGTAAGTTACCAAATTCCAAGAAACACAAATAGTTATTTCAAACAATTAGAAAAACAGAAACAAACAAAAAAATCTGCAACATAATGTGATCCAGTAATTGTCCATACCTACACTACCAGTTAATGAGGTTTGGCTTCATTGATATTTTGAAAAATGAGGACCTGATGTCATAGCTGGGAGCTGTAAGAACAAACACCGACAGTTTTCAGAGGGCTTAGTTAAACGAGTATATGGAGATGCAGTCTACAGTATTCTTACTAAACAGGCAAGTTCTAATTTAAATGATAAGGGGAATTAGGAATTAAATTATAAAAGATCAGCTTTGAAATTTTTACTGTAAGTTACCTTCCAACTCTAGCTTCATTTCTCATGGATACTAATGTAAATTAATGTTGACTTAGATCTCAAACATTATTACAAAGGTTCTTTTAACAGAAATCTTGTGCATCTGTTCTGATACTCTTTTACACATCTTGATGCGGCATTAATATTTTCAGATTAAACACTTGTCTCACTCTGGTTTCTTCATGGTGCTCTGGTGCTTGAAAGTGGATGGTGACTTACTACTCTCAGCACATTTCAAGGCAACCCTTTCTGGAAGGAGGGGAGTTGATAAGATGGATTCCTAAGTGCTCAAATCTCTGATAACACATTAAAGCATAGAACACGTTCACTTTCTAGAAACAATTATTTTAATGGCATATTTTCTCTCCGTATGAAGGAAATTTAATGCGGACTTCATCATTTGATGGAAGGAAGCAACTGATGATGAAAATAATGGAATAAGAAGGGCTGATATGTTGACCTGCATGGAGATTTGTTCCTCTTTCCTTTAACTATCTACTTTACTGTCCCTGTATTAGACAATTCATTTAAAATAACTTCTTTTTATAGGCTTTGAACTCTGTTTACTGTATCATAATTTCTCTTATCAAAGTAGTTTTGTCTATACCATTTTAAGTTTCTTTGAAATAATATCAGATATAACTCCAGGGAGTAATAATTGCAGAATGGATGAATTGCATCTTTTTTTTTTCAGTATACTTTTCTTTAGCATGTGCAGAGGGATAGAAGTCATTAATTTGAATGTTCTTATTTTCTTTTATTTACCATACAAATTAATTTTTAATTAGATTGTAATAAGTTCAAAAAAAATTTCAATACCAGTTAATAGCACCCAACAGAAAAGAATGAATGGTACAGTAGGTAATTTTAACCTCCATCATTTGTCATTAGAAATAGTGAGAGGAAAATTCTATGGCAATTCTTTATACTGAGAGCATTTTCTGCTATATCCTAAAATAAAATATGAATATAGATTGTTCAAGACAGGCAAAATTACATTGGAAAAGAATTCTGAAAGAAAAACCAAAAACAACAACCCATTATTTTATTTAGCTTTGTCTTGAACTGATATTTAGTGTGTATGGAGTGTTGATTAAAACTCTTCTGCTTAGTGGTCTGGTGTGACTTGGTGAAAGAGGAAGTTTCAACCTGAGTTCCTAATTCTCCACAACAGAGTTTAAAATTACGTCTGCAGTGAAATAACATGGCTCAGCTGCTCACAAAGTTAACCCAGGCAATTTTTCTCACTGGAAACCCTGCCCCAAAGTCTGCATGCTTTAAAAAGTTTGAAAAACAAAGCTTTTATTTGTAACCAAAGTGTTATGTTATATCAAATCCACAAGCCTATTTATGGAAAGAAATTTGTTTTCTTCTGGTTGTTCAGCGTTAGACTAAGGAGGCAATTTTTTGTTTGAATGCTAAGAGTTTGAGAGGTCTGCTTTTTTTGTTTATATATACTAATGCCTTCCAAAATACTATTAAAAAGGAAAATAATGTCATCATAGTAAATTGTGTCACAGTAATGACACTAGTAAACATTGGAAGATAAGAAGCAAAAAACCGTACAACTTATTACTAACTCAAGTCTCAGATTGTATTCTCTCTTTGTAAGTCTTACTAAATGTATTACTTTCAAGGTGCCTACTTAGTGGAAATTTAATCTTCAACAAAAGTTTTAAATTACTAGTTCTTCACTAACTCCCATTTTTTCCCTAATGAATCTCCCTAAAACTTCCTCAAAAATATGTAATTGCCTTGAACATTCAAATGTGATAAAATGAAGGATGCCGGAGCTATTTCAAATCACTTTATAAATAGAACTCATTAATTTAAAAGTAAATTCCTGGATTATTTTTTGAATAAAGTAAGGATTTTCAACTTTATTAGCAATCTGTACACTTAAATGAAAACAAGATTCTATCTGTGTATTCTTTAACATGCTTTTATGACATACCCAGATTATTCATTTTAAATGCAAATAGAAATTGATTTGCATTGAGTGATGATTAGTAGACATACACCAACTTAAAACATCCAGTGTGATTACAATCTTAGGGACACAATGATGGGAAAATGGGCAAACATTCAGGCAGAATTCTTTTCCTTCCTCCTCATTCTTTCAGTGGAAAGTATTGGACAGTAAGCTGTCCAATGAACTGCAACATCCCTGTACCAGTCTTTCTTAAATATATGATGAAATGAGTAAGGACAGGGACAGAACAAAACACCTATTAGCTGATAAAAAGGAGGTTCAAATAAGAGGCTCTTTATTACTTCCTTTGTAGTTCATTGGACCCAGCACAAGCTACAGTTACTGAAGACCCACTTTTTAAGTAGGGACAGTTGTTCAATTCAAAATTGATTTCGTATTTCCAGTATAAAGAAGCCATTCACATACACATATAAAAAGTTAGTCACAATAATTCTTAACTTTTGGGAGAGGATTATATGAAAAAGCAGCAGCTTTCTGAAAGTAAACAAAAGGGAGTAGCTGATGGTATAAAAATGTTTATCCATGATGGGGATATTATTAAAAGACACTATTATACACTTACTGTGAGCTTCATATAAAAACTTCCAGGACTGTTTTAAAGTTATGGGAAAAAAAGATGTTGTTTTTATACTGCAGAAGAATTAAAAACCTCTTACACAAAGCTCTAGTTACAGCTAATTTTTTTTTTTTAATGACGGGAAAATGTTAATCAGCAATCGCTAAAAGAACAAAAAGCCAAGATAAAACAGGTTTCTCAGACTCAGTGTGCTGTCTACACACGAAACTGAAAGAAAAGAAAAAAGAACAAAGAACCTGCCAAAAACGCTTCAGGATGCGTAGATCCCTGAACTGGAAAAATTATGCTGATGCCGCAAAAGAGTGTTATATCAAGCAGAACATTTAATTGGGCATGATATGTGCAGACCTATTCTTTGATCCTGCCCGTTTCTATATCTTCTGATCAGCTCATGGTTAGCTGTGAAATGCAGTTCATACCTGGCACTATATATTAAGACACCAAAGACTTAAAGATTATTAATGCATGATCACTTTTAAAATACTCTATATCATGATTGCCCAAACTTTTGGCTTTCCTGAGCTGCATTAAATCAAGAATTGTCTTGGTCCACGTACAAAATATGTAATATAGCTAATGTACGTAAGTAACAAAACATCTATTATTTTTCTACGATTTTTATTAAAACATTAAAAATGAGAGCAACAGAAACATAAAACCTGTGAAACTAATGCATCAGTCTTGTTAATGGAAGTGACTGCAATTCTTAGTGAGTTCCCAAGGTATTCATCAGAAATTTTTCAAGAAATCTTACTCTTCCTGTACTTCATTCTTGAAAATATTTGTTCACAAATGTATGTATTGCCAAAAATGGTGACTTGAATAAGACATGAGTGTGAAGTGAAGACTATTTTTCTCTGATAAGAGAGGTCTTATAAAAGTCTGGTAAAGTGATGAGTTAAAATTTTTGAGTTGAATATCTGATTGCAGCTCTTTACATTCCATTTGAAAATTCACTGAAAAAATATTTATAATAACTGAAAATTCAGTTGCGTTTATTTGAAAAAAAAAAAAGATGTTTTTACTGGAAATCTTGACACCTGTTCTCAAATTCCTTTATTGAGATACCTGCTTTTTGCTGTTCACAGGACTGTGAATGTGCCAGTGTAACAAAATGCACATAATTATTTGCCATAATTTGAGTTAGCCCTGCACTATATTTTCCTTGGTCCCTGGTTTCAGCTCTAACACTGCTAATTGCACACCAGTGTTTGGTTGCTGTGAGTCCTGAGTGCATGCCAAGGGCTGGGCTGGGCCACTCATTGGGAAACAGCGGCTGTCATGATGACCCCAATCAGGGACTGGGCCACAATATGATCTGTACTGGGCCATGGGTTGGACATGCTGGCCCTAAATCTTCCCTGCAGATGGATACCATGCCTGTGGATCCACTAGATAAACTTCTCTTCTTAAGCATCTTCAAACATTACTAAATTTCAACATAGCTCGAGTAACAAATACTTCAGAAAATTGGCTCATAAACCCTTTTAGTCTTTTTTTTTTATTTAACTTTATTTCTTCTGAACTGTGGATATGCCTACTGAAATGGACACACTTAGTGGAAGTGAATGCTCACTTAAACAGTTGTATTTTCTTTATGTATTGCAATTAGCTAATAGCAAGCAGTTTCTATGCAGCTCAACATTTTTTTTTAAGCAGTCATCTAATCAAGTCATATCTACAGCATGAACATACCCATTGAGAAATATTTGTAGAAAAAACTGTAGCCAGTCCTCATAGATATGTGATTACATGGTGATGAAATTTAATTTGTTGTATTATTCACCAGAGAGAAGTTCCATTACTTTTGGCAGGTTTCTCAGCATGCAAACAAACAAATAATGCCTACGTTGCCCATCATGGAATTTGCTGTTCTTTCTTTTAACTACAGAAGTCAATACTTCTTAGCTGTTCTGGGGCAGTGGTTCAAACAAAGAAAGAGGAAGTTAGCAGAAGGAGGAAAGTAGGAGTCTTAAAAAGCAAATTATTTCTAATTTATGAAGGCTTCTGCTATCACATACCTTATAATAGTAACTATACTGAATCAGCTACAGTTCCAAAAGTAATAACAGTCTCTGAGATAATAACATCTCCCTGATGATACACATTGCAAAGATTTACTAAGACTTCGTCAGAACACGTGGAAGATAAGAGGATCTCAATGTACCTTGCTGGGATTGATATATTTCCTTAAATACTTCTGCTGAGGAAGACATAGGAAATCTAAGTTTTACCAATATGTATACATATATAATATATATTATTGACTAAGTCACAAAAAATTGTGCTAGCCCCCAGCAAAACATACTTAACAATTTATAGTTAACGTGTTTACAGTAGCCAGGGCCAGTGGTGGTCAGCCCTTAAATGGGGTCTGGGAGAGGTGGAGCCAAACTCCACCCCTTCTGGTCACACAGGTGAATTTCCTTCACCTGTGCTCCTGCAGCTGACTCAGTGCTCGCCTCAGGTGACTAATCAGTGGTTCAGGCCAAGGCTTGACAGTTCCCATACAACCACCATAGGTCCAGTGAGGTTTGTAGTAGGTCCGTTATCTCAGGAACTTGTCTGTTCACCTCAAGGGATGGGAGAAAGCCAGAAAACTTCACAGCAAGCAGGCCACAGGAGGTTCTCCCAGAGAGGTTTTCCCCTCAGGGAATTATCCGTCCAAGTTTTTTTTTATTGTGGGAGTTCCTCTCCAAAGTCCTTAGTTTAGTGAAGGCCTTTTATCCCCCGTTTCTCTGCTTTTTTTTTTTCTTTTCTCTCTGTTAGTGTGACATACCTGGCCCAACAAATAAGCCAGCAGGGAGTGATGCCTTCGTTGCCTTACACAAGCACTATCATTTTTTGCAGTGATCAGCTTCTCCAAGCCGTACCCCAAAGAAGACTGCTTGCTCCTACTTCTGCTTATCTTTACAACCATAAGCAGAGGCACTGTGGCATGGTGACACCCACTTAGATAATTTACAGTTGTCAGTTAGGGTCTTCATCACCAGAAAGGCTTCACGAAGCAAACGTTGAGAGGAAGAAAAATAGTCTTTGTCTTTCACATTTAGCTCTGCTGCTTGTGGAACAGTATGTTAGATGTTACATTTTTGTCCTTCATACTCCTTACTGATGAGTATTTTTCACAAAGTTTCTATTCAAATGAATAAATCAGAGGGCATATCTACAAAGTCCACTAGCACTTCAAAGGTCAGACCTGCTTAGCAATATGCACGTCCTCTCCAAATATAAGTCATAGGCTAATATCAGGGAGAATTATCTGACAGCTCACTGAGGGTACCTCTTAGTAGCAGCACCAGAGAAATGAAATAATTAAAGAATATGAGTTCTGAAGAAAACCCTTTCACCTCAATCAATTTGGAGTCCACTCGGATAATTTTTTTTTTTCTCAGCAAGATAAGAATGGGAATTTTTTAAAAAAAAACAAACACAAAAAATACATAGTCTACTTATGAAAACCACTTGACACTAATAGCTTTTGCTGGCTAAGATGACGATGCTATCTCTTATATTAATTTTGACAAGTTCAGCTTAATTGTTTTCAGTATTCTGCCACTAGAACTGTTCATTTTAAGTAGGTACATCAATTGGAAGTGGCATTAGTAAGTTAGTTAAAGGTTAGTTGTTCAAGTAGCATGACATACAGAAAATAACTCTGAATTCATGAAAGAAGAAATTCACCTTCTAAATAATATCACAATACATCTACACTCATATTTCAATCAACAGGACTTTGGCGGCTGAATGTGTAACTTCATATTCTTCCTGTAAATCTTAATTGTCTCATCTTCATTACAATCTCTTTTTTTCCTCATTTTTTTTCTCTAGATTTCTACACATTGTATAAATTGCTTCCTTGTTTACAGCCTCAGTTTCTGTTTCACTGACTCTCATACCTCCTTTTCTTGTTTTAAAAAGATACAATGTAATAAAAACAAAAAATGACACCAGAATGACTGCAGCTGATATTTGCAATAAATATATCATACTTGATTTGAAATAATTAAGAAACACAATTCAGCACAAAATGTGATACCTCTGGATGTGTTAAATAGGCATTTAATTTTAATTTACCAAGTCTGTTATTTTATCAGATTTAACAGAATTCAACTATGGCAGAAGCACATATGGGAGCCTGGTGAAGATGCATTTACTATAATTCAAACCCAGTATATTTACTGTCATGTCAACTTCCTTTGCTTTTTAACAGTCAAATCTGACTGTCCATCGCATTTCCAATATCAGCTCAGTAAGAACACATTTGTGCATTGGATAATTTGAAGCCACACAGTGATTGGTTGTGTGCATACACCACTTGTACTTCACTTAAAGTACTGCTGAATACCGGTCTTGAGAACCAGGCATATCTCAGAGAAAATAACACGTTAACCTCTAAAAATTCTGATCATAAAGCTTATTCCATTTGATTACTCAGTAGAAAGTACTTTCTAAATTTCAAATATGTTTTCATTAAAAAATAAATTATTTAAGAAACTGGTGTTTTTTCAAGACTAATACATTTTTGACAGGTTTTGCATTTTATGACATTCCTTTGTTTTAAAAAAAATGTTTCCCAAACATTGAAGGATTAATTTCAATCTGACATACACCAATTTGGATATAAACCACTGTGATTTTACTTTGAAAATGTTTTCATGAGTTTTTCTGTTTAGTTTGTTTGGTTGTGTTTTTTTTTTTTTTTTAAATAATATAAAGGAGGGAGGCAAGGTTCTTTATATGTATACCCAATGGCGAGATTAAGACACAGCGGGTCAAATGTTAGCCCAGCCAGTTTATTACAAATACCAGTTGCTTAGGGATATGGGTTAGGGAAGGTGGGCGATAGAAAAGAGATGAAAAGCAAGGAGACTTGGCAGAAAGCAAGAGAGAGAATCACCACCGTGGATCCAGCGATGTCCATAGTCCGTTGATCTCAGGAACTCGTTTGGTCACCGCAGGGGATGGGACAAAGCTGGGAAGCTTCACAGCAAGCAGGCACAATGAGGGAGGTTCTTCCGAAGAGGTTTTCCCTTCAGGAAAGTCTCTTCTTCAAAGTCTTTGGTTTAGTGGTGCCGAGAAAACCGACCGAGCAACTCGACACACCGGTGAGTTACGTCAAGCAGCTGTTCTCCCCGTTACAGCGCTGGGTACATGGGGGATCGTTCCACCAAACATTCACACCAAAGAGAGAAACGAATACATACTTAAAGGTATAGCACATGCATATTCATCACATTCCAAACTCTGGTTATCAAAGGGATTAAACCAAAGGGTCAGTTTTGCTGTAAATTTTCAAACCTTGAAGGGGGAGAGCTCCTCACCATTCCTGTGCGTGTTTTGTTTAAGAGAGACATCTGTTTGGTTATCTTGTTGGGACAACAGGATGTCTGTCCTGCTTTCTTATCGACAGGTTTAGCTGTCTCCACATTCTTGTATTAGTTTGATTTATGCCCACTCCCATTTCTAAGTTTTGTTCTCTGTGTAACATACGTGGCCCAACAGATAAATCAGCAGGGAGTAGCACCTTTGTTGCCATGCACAAGTATTATCATCCTTCACAGTGATTAGCTTCTCCAAGCCGTACCCCAAAAAAGGCTACTTGCCCCCATTTCTGCTTATCTTTACAACCATAAACAGAGACACTGAGGTGCTGCGACAACCATCTAGATGATTTGCAGAGTCTTATAACCAGAAAGGCCTCCTGAAGCAAGCTTTGAGACAACAAAAGTAAAAACAGTTTCTGTCCTTCACAAATATCTTCTTGACAGGTATTTGTGACACACATGTGCTACAGAACTCATTATGATAAACAGCTAACATTTTTTACTAAAAGTTTGATGATGTCGTTTATAACCAAGAAGGATTAATTTTAAATCAGATAGTAGATTGTTTTTTTTTTTGTGTGTGTGTTATCAAGCAACTTCATAACAATAATAGAGAATATTTTGGAAGAATATTTTGGAAGAATTTAAAAAATGAAGAACAGAATGAGGTAGAAAACATGTAGGAGTTTTAAAACAATGGAATTTGCCATGAAATTCCCATTCTCACAAAATGTAAAGTTCAATTTTAAATTTACTATGACATTTACTACTTTATTTCTGCTGACATACTTTCTGTGCAGTGGTTATGCAATCTCTAAAACTTGTTTGTGAGCTGCCTATGCTACAAGCATCAGGCAGGAAATGTAAGAAAAGGTAGGATTATTTGCTGGCCTTTCTTAATCTGAGAATCACGAAGAGAAAAATCTACTGTCAATCCTTGACCTCATATGAATAGAATTGCATTAAATGATGATAAATGACATCCTTTCTAATTAAGCCTCGTTACATACCTTCATAGTAATCAGATGGTACTGAATTAACTCATAGTGTCTGACCTATAAAATCTAATTCAGATCTAGCTAAAATCTATTTTTGCTGCAGGTTCTTTCTCTTTTGTGTCATATATCACAAATGATCTAATGATCTAAAATCAGACCTTGCCTTAAATAGCACATCCATTGGGATTTACAGTGTGATACTTAAATATTTCACCAATTTGAAATATAAATTATTATCCAACCTTCTGAGGTAAAATTTTACTGCATTCACTTTACATAGGTAAATATAAACTCTGGGATACTTTAACAATACTAAGCCATACTATTTCCAAGACTCGGACTGATAGTATAGCTGACTTCACCCACCCCTCTCTGATTCTGTCCAATATATGAGCTACGTTGGAGGGAAAGGGGAAACTCAAAATCTGCGCAGCCATCAGTTTTTCTACGCCATGGGGAATTTGCAGCAAGATTGTGGCAACTCTATATCATTTAAGTGATTCAAACAATAATTTTAGGAAATCTGACTGTATATAATGAGGCAATTAAGGACTTGGTTAAATCTGATTAAAGGCATGGGAAACCTCTCATAAAAACAGTCTCCAAAAAAAATGACTTGTTTACCTGAAGACAGACTTAAATAGGGAGAAACCTGAATAAAGAATGAAAATGACAACAGATTTGGAGCAGAAGGAGCAGGAACTCTTCTCGTCACTCACACAGAAGCAAAAGACTTACATGTGGAAGTCAGAATTGGCACATATAAAACAATACTATAGGAAAATATACCCGCACAGGGATTAATGAGTACACATATTCCTACAGTAACTTTGCCAGACCTACTTAATTCTTTGTTCAGTATGATTTTTAAGAAGGGGAAAAAAAAATCTGTATATTGTGCATATCTGTTTTTCTCCTATTTAATCCTTCTCCGAAGTTTGAAATTTTAATGTTAAAATAATTTATTGTGCATTTCTCTGACATCTAATTTTCTGTTTTGCAGTCTAGAAAATATGCTTTATGCATTTCATTTATGCTTTATCCATCCATACATTTTGGGTTCTTAATGCCTGAAAATAAATGTTGACTATATTTACTTATTCTTTTAGCTAGGTATTATGATAAGAAGGAGTCCATTGTTTTGGTTTGGTTTGGTTTGGTTTGGTTTTCTTCTGCTCAGTGACTTCTGAGATTCAGATACATATCTGTGAATAATAATAACATTACTATTATTCTCGATTTATCACTGGGGAGCTGAAGTATGAAAATAGACAAGGATACAGATACAAGGATATTTAAATTCCACAGGAGGAACTCATTTCAGTTCAGTGACAGAAAAGGCATGCATCTCTTGTGGCTGGATACTAATCTGATCATGAGCTTTGCCTTTTCTCCAGTTTCTTATTACTGGAAGCTTGGAACAAATTGGTCCAGAACTACTATGGAAGCATCTTCTGTGAATGATACCACTCTCACTATAAGATTTTTCCTCACTAAAGACAGTTGGATTTCTGATGACTGGTGAATTTAATGTCCACATTCCCCACAGGAGGAATATTCAGAAAGAAAGAAAGTCACTCCAAATATCATCAAATAAAAGAAAAGCACAAATACACAAATCAGCAGAATAAACTGTTTCCAAAATAGAATGGTGAGTTGCTGCAGAAATAGCAGAGCACTTAGCAATTACAGAATTTCTAAGAAAAAATTAGTCAAGAAATGTCTAGCATTTGTTAACAACCAGTCAGCACAACCATTTTTAATGCTTCTATTTTAGCATGTTTCAATAAACCTCTTTACCAGCTCACAATTTCATAGCTCTGCTACCAATTAAACATAATGGCACCCATAAGAACTTGTCAGTTTTTTCATTGTTTACAGCATTTTTCTCTGGTTCTGAATACCCAGTCTAATAGTTGAAAATTTACCTTCTGCTATCATGCTTTGGCTTTGAATTTACCCAATAACTTGTACCCATAAAGTCTCTTTTGCAAACAACGTGAGCTGGAATTGCCATCTCATGGTCATTTTATCAGTACTTCCATGCTATTATTTGGGAATAATGTAACAGCTGCTTTGTCATTGACTTCAATGATATTGGAAAAGTCCGTATTTGTTTTCATGAAATGACTCATCATAAGACAAATTGTCATAGCCTTATATAATACTGTCTCCTTGATTTGGATGATAACTTCTCAGAGTATATTAGATATTAGAATTTTATAACATTTTTGTACACAACTTCTACTGAAATTTATTCCAGTTGAGAACTACTGTTCTGTACTACTTAGTGCATAAGTTGACAGTATCATTTTTCACTATCATTATTGTCTTTCATTATTGTAAATCGTTTTTTCTTTAAAATTAGCTTGTGAATAAGGAGGAGAGTGAGTGCAGTAATTTCTGTGCTTAGTCAGTCTCAGGTGCTTCATCACTGTTAATGTATTTGAGCATCCTTTCTATTGCACTGTTATCTAAACTACCAACAAGAGTAACAACAGTTATCCAAAAAGTGGCGTTTTACCTCCACGAAAGGCAGAACTACATAGCAGGAGCACAGGGTGACACCAAACAGAGAAAGAATATCAACTTGCTTTTATTTTTTAAATTATTTTCAGTGATTAAAAGGTGTTAAGGGAAACGTCTTAAGTTGCTTGTTGAAACACCAAGTTCTTTATAGCAATATGATATTACTTGTAAAATTCCTTTCACTAGTGACATATTCTACAATATCCATGAGATTTTCTCATATCTATCTATAGAAGGGAATGCATGAATTTCAAACATGTGAGGAAAGACAATCACTTCAAATTAATTTTTAAATACATTGCTACCTAAAGACAGAAAACAAAAAAAGAGAGATGTCTTTTTTTTTTCCTCATGATGAACATTAGACAGCTTGGAAAAAAGAACTGTCTCTTTTTTACAGTGTGGAAGATCACTGGACTAGGCAAAGACTGTGGACAGACAAGAAATTTTTCAATGTTCAAAATATCTACTTAGATTTTCACAGTTATTGTCACAGACTTAACCATATTTAATGGAATTGACCTTTCTGAAACAATGATTGAAACCACTTAAAAAAATGCTTTCCCTGCTGCATTTTCTTTTTATTTATGTCCACACACCCAGCATGGAAAATGGAAATTGCTTGTTTGATTCCACTGCAACTTCTGGACATAAGCACTCACTGAGCTTGTCAGGGCACCCAATCTAGTGCACAGTCAGCAGCAAGATAAACATAGCAAAAAGAATGGGAAAAGAACCAGCTGTTCTTTTATGTGTAAAAAAAACCCACTAGATATGCTGCGATGAATCTATGATTTGCCTGTTATGCCACTCTTGATATCTGTTTTACACTGGGAGCCTACTCCTGACAACTTGA
Source organism: Odontophorus gujanensis (assembly GCA_013399175.1). Lineage (NCBI taxonomy): Eukaryota > Metazoa > Chordata > Aves > Galliformes > Odontophoridae > Odontophorus > Odontophorus gujanensis. Next base: position 20,200 of record VXAB01011478.1, on the reverse strand, counting down.
TGTTCCTTCTCCAAAAATAGGAGACTTTGAGTATGTTATCCCACTACTGTAACAGATGGTACATAGTGTGTATTTGTGTGACAAAAAAGTAAATAAAATTTGATGACACTAAATAAAATTTGATGACTCTAAAATGCTGACTTTAGTGAAACTCCCAATGAAAAGCTTTTAACGATGCAAAAGATAGTGATAACCAAACTTGTTACATATTTATACAGGACAACTTTCCCCCCTTAACCCTCCCCCCACCCCAAAACAAACAAACAAAAAAGCAGCACTTAAGCATAGTGCTTATATAATGACTTCTAAATGGGAAGCAAATGAGGTAGGATGACTCAAGTTACATGGGAAGAATACATTAAAATACTAATGCATATTAAACCATGAAAAGCACATTTTTCCCTGATCCTCAATCACGTATTTCCCAGTGGTACCATGACGCTACACAGAACAAGGAGTGATATAACTGTCTGCATTGTCAGCCATGTTCAGCAGCCTCCAGAAACTTCGCTACACAAATCACATATTCTCAATATTTTATACCAATAAATATTTTTTCTATCTTCAATTTAACCACAAGAGGACAGTTAAATCTATTTTACCTCTCTTCTAATGGGGTCCAGATATTTTGTCATTTTTTCACTGAATTGTTTTGAGCTCCTTCTCAGCACTGATACATCTCCAAAGGTTTGCAAGTCAGAGTAAGAGTTTTCATTTGGTATTGTACCAGCATATACCAAGAAGCAGTCCTTTTTACATATCTGGTTCAGTGTTTATAATGCAGTAATCTATTGATTCAGTATCTACTCACTTCTAACACCTCTAGGGGTGTTCTAGGTCAGTATGTGTAGTATCTCTATTGGTAAAGGCTGATTGCAGTATACCAGATACTTTCACTGACATGTATTCCCTATATCAGTTAAACATAATAATTTCTGCAAGGTTGCCATTTGGCTCACAAAAGCAGCAAATCATGTGTCTCTTAATAATCTAAATAAGCAAGATATATATATATATATATAAAAGAAAAAAAGAAAAGAAGAAACAAGGATGGGGATTTTTTCTTAGCTCATTCAACACTCAGAGGCAGGAACAGGACCAGTGTCTCCTGAATAGCTCTTGAACTCTCTACATGTTTGCAGGGTGAGTAGCTCTTGTAATTCTTGATAGAGAGAGCAGTTCTGTAATGCTTCTGAAGTTTTGAAGTAGGTGATCTAAGGAAAGGAGAATGAGCTATACACAGGCTGCTCACTCATATCACAGCAAACTAGTAAGATCAAGTAGACTTACTTAAAATTACCCCCCAGTAAGTAGCAAAAAATTGAATATGGGGTTCCTATAAATGAAAAAAGGATATTAAAAACAAAGATTCCTGACAAACTACGAGATGCTGCTGAATGTAAAAGCATTTTTATGTTCATCTGCTGTCAATAGCATCTTAGAAAGACCTTCAACATTCTTCAGTGAGCCACAGAAAAGAACACAGCTATATCAGTAACATCAAGAATTAGAAAATAAAATCATAAAGTTTTGGTTCTGACAGAAGAAAATATCAACTAAAAATATGTCAGATTCCTTCCAATGAATAACAGTTCAATTACTCGGCAACCTCACAATCAACTCTTTCCTCATCTGTATTTGTAGGTTTAACCTCAAAGTGAAGTTGCATGTCCTTCACTGTTCTGAAGAGACTTCAATCACTCCTTAATCCACATTAGTATGCTACACACATAGACACAAGGAGATTGGTGAAATTAAACCTCCCTGTCTTTTAATATGTAGAGCATAGCAAAGAATTGAGAAATGAGTGAAAAACAAAAGAAACATGAACAACTGAGGAGAGAATCTTTGACCAGGCAGAAAAGTTATCGAGGACCAAACCTCTTCAGTGAGCCAGTTTGAGGAGTCAGCTGCATTAAGTAAACTGTTCCTTCCTCCAACCCTATAATCAGCAACACATCAAGCAGCAACAAGAAAGGATTTCCTCAACTCCATCTTCACTTACAGCCCATAGATAATCTCCTCTGACAGTTTAAAAAAAAGGTAGCAAAAATGGAAGTGAAAGATGTAAAGAGAAGACAGAGGCAGATGTTACCTCAGGCATCAGACTGTCAACATTTGCTTTGCCTACCCTTCTCCAGGATGTGCTAGCAACATCAAAAGAAGCTGTAAGTTTATGTTGCAGTAGTTTAAAGTAGTTTCAGCTTTCCTAGGGGTTCTGGGGACGTTCTTTATTTTCTGCTGTGAGACTGAACCATGCTACATGTCTCCACTGTTCTGCATCATCATGGGGACTACAAGTTAAACGTGAACAAAGAAGAACTCAAGAGTAATTATTCCAAACACTAATTTCAGTTAGTTTCCTACCACATAACTTCTCTGCGGTGAGCAGTAACATTTCGTATTTTCTTGTCTTCTATTTGAATCAGTGCAGAAAATGAGCATCATTCAATTCTTAAGACAGCTGTGATGAATTTAAATAATTAAATGGTTCATAGCAGTTGAACTCCAGTCAGACAACAATTTTAAGAATCAGTACACCTCCTTCAGCACAGTATCAAAGCTTTAAGGTTTGACCAAGTACTGAGATAGAGCTTAAAATTAAAAAAACACATAATTCTTACTGGATAAATGTATGCAGAAAAATGTTCAAAGCATGATAGCAACTCTAAAAAACAACGTACTCCGCGAACAAATTAGTTCACACTTAGCCACTGTGTGATGTAATTTGCAAAATTCCTGAGACCAACAGACCCTTGTGGCTTAAATATATGTAAGTAATTCAAACCTGTTTTAGCAGAAAGTGAAATAATATAAGGAACTTACTTAAGGAACTTCTCTCAATAAATGTTTGTATGCTTGTTTATTTAGCTTTCTTCTTGTGCCAGTGATTCAGCTGAGTTTCCTTACTTCTTTGGATGACCACAAAATCTAACAAAGTCAGAGCCTATATGAGTATCACTACAGTTCTTTTTATGACAGTTCTCATATTTGCTCAGCTTTGTTGCTTAGACATTTTCTACTGCAGTACCAGACTTGCCTTCTCTACATTCCCTGTAGCCAACAGGGAATGTCATAAGTTAAAGCAGTGAGTTTCTTCCTTCCCTACAGAAATCAAATGTGTCATCTTTACAGTGCTCTCAGTCTCCATAAGCCTGATTGACAATCTTCACATCTTTTTTTCAAACTGAGTAGGTTCTGCTCTTATCATTGAATCTGTGTTAGGCAGAAAACATATGACTAATGAAAATGTTGCAGTTTTTAGAGATGATGAAAATTAATATAGATATTAAATAAAGAGGCTATGAGCTTTCACAGAAATAAACCTCCTTTTAACTTTTTTAATGCCTTTAACTAAGCATTTCAAGCTGTCTACTATCTACAGGTGTTTCTGTGGATTTAACCCCAATAAAGTAACTTTTTAGACTGAGTTTTTGAAAGCCTTACTGTAAATGTATTTTGTGATTTGGGGGATACTTTTCTTTGTAACAAAATTGCTTAACTTGTAAGTACCTAGGAAATTCATCTTACAAATTATTTGATATTACCCAAATACGTCATTATCCTCTAAATATATAACTATTAATCCAGATGATGAAAACAGATATCCATTTGAGTGGAGTTATTATACATTTTTTTTTAATACTCTCTATCTGCCTTTTCCTTTTATAAGCCCTATTTAAAGGATCTGTGAGAGGTTGCATTTTTAAAGGTCCTACCTTGTCACTCACTGAAAACTTTTCAGCACAGCTCTGCCCAAGTGTACTAAGCTACATGACATCGGGCACAAAAATCTTATACTCACCTCTTGAAAGACAGATCAAATAGTCTTGGACAAATCTCTAGCTGATTTAAAAGTGCCACGCACCATTATTAAAAAGGAAGTAATCTCTCTTCCTTTTGTACTTTATCCACAGCTGGAGTCACAAAACAGAAAAGTATTTTGAACTTTCCTGTTCCTTGAACCAGGTGCTAAAAGCACAGCTAGGGCACTGTGCTAAGGCACTATACTATTCCCCAAGGTGACTTAATGATTTTAAAGTTACATCTCAAATCATCGACTTGCATACAATCTAAGCTATCAACCTGACCTACGTTATGTTGACATTCCATTAACTTCTGTTCCATAATTAAATCCTTTTTAGAACAAAATTGAAGAATTTCGAGCAGCACACACAACAACCAAGCTTTGAAGCTTAATTTTGTCTAAAATCAGATACATTTTTGTCAGAGAAGGTTGTAAATTTTGTGCTACTTTTCACTTGTCATAACATACTTACTGCTCATTTTCTACAGCCTTTCCTTGGGATCAGCACATCCTCGTGTTTCTAATAACAATCTAGTTTTCAAGAGTAGCTTCATAATGTTTAAATTTCAGCTTGTATGAAGATGGAACAAGTACCTAATATGCAAGTTTTTACAATCCTTGTTCATATCAGTACTGTAGTGAAATTCAGGAAGTAAGCATAGGTTTGTGGGTAGGTCAGTTTAGAGACCTGGTCTGCTGAATGGCACTAGGATAAATTCTGCTTTTAACTGTATAAACTTCTTCAGTTTTTTCATTTTTTTTTTAGGTTTAAATGGACATGATAATATTTTATGTACCTCCATAAAGAATTTTCCCATGCTAATATTAATTTTTTTGAACTGAGGACTCTTCATATTGTTACCAATCCAGACTCTTAAAACCAATCCTCTCCCTAAATCTCTGCATATTTGGTTAGTTTCTGTGGATGAGAGAGCAGTACTGAGAATGATGGAGTATAACCTCAGTAATTCAGTAAAAAATACATCAAACTCGTGTGGAAAATTAATTGGAATAGGTGTATGGGAAGAGAGTTGAACCATCTTTCATAAGTGTTGCTTAAAAATACTGAACTAATGAATTTTGACGAAGCTCAACATCAAGCAGATCAAGGAGATGTGGCAAAAGGCATCACAGTGTTCAGTAACCATAGGTCTCGATGCTAGCAGCCAGGTTGTGAGTAATGACCTGATATCCCCTGGAGGTCAGAACTGAAACACTCAAGATCTAAGTGAATGTGAGATGTTTCTGTGTAAATGTCAGCTACACTAAGGCACTTTGCAAGCTTTTAGACCTGAGAAGTTTTTCACATGCATACAGTCACTGAGATCTTTCTCAGATTTCTAGCTCCAAGCACTTAATATTATCAGTGAGAATTTATACCTTTTTTGTTTTCTCCTCTTATCAGCTTTAAAGAATTGTCTATACCTTTTGGAAGTGTAAGATATCCTATTAATTGGGAATAAAATATGTCTAACCTGAACTACAGGATTATGGCTAAATGTCTTGGTGGACTGGTTGCACTCTTATGCACTGGTGCATTGAGGATACATCTAACATTCAGCAAAGGGTGAGAAAGCATGTAAAAGAGATTCTTTTGGCAGAAGCAAAGTCAAGAAGCAGAGCAGGTTCTGAGCAAGTATTTCATGTGCACAGTTCTTCTGTGTACTTACAACTGTGCTCAGATTTCTGTTGCTACACTGTGCCTTTCATAAAGAAGTATATTTCAAGGAATTTGCTAAGGACTCTGCAAGGCCAGAACAGAGCATGAGCATGAATCTAATTTATTTAGTGCTGACAGGATCAAAAGCTTGAGAAAAAAATATAGTTTTCATTTTTAGATTCTGTTTCTTGAGCTCAAATTAGAATAAATAATTTCTGTTGCCTACATATCAACAACAAACTCTAGATTTGCTGTAGTAAGCAAATTCTGAACTGCTTCAGTTACAGAAAATTCTACCAGTCTCAGACTTTTTTCCATACACAGTTTAGTGCCAAATATACTCACACTAATACTCAGATCACATCAGAAAAATACAGAAATGAATCTTTCAGGTACAAGATCAATGGACTATATTGATAGGCTGAGGTCAAGTGTATGAGCTTCAACAAGACCAATTGCTGGGTCCTGCACTTTGGGTGTAACAACCCCATTCATTACCACAGGCAGAGTGGGTGAAAGACTGTGTGGAGGAAGGGGTTCTGAGGGATTAGTCAACAATCGGCTGAATATGAGCCAGCAGTGTGCTCATCAGTGATGCTCAATGGCATCCTGGCTTGTATCTGAAACAGTGTAGTCAATAGGAGCAGGAGGTGGTTGTCTTGCTGTTCTCAGTCCTACTGAGGCTGCATCTCGAGTGCTGTGTTGAGTGCTGGGTCCCTTGTAACAGAAAAGTATTAGAGTCCCTGGAGTGTGCCCAGAGAAGGGCAACAAAGCTGAGAAGGGTCTAGAGTACAAATCTTATAGGGAGTGGTTGAAGGAACTAGGATGCATCAGTCTGAAGAATAGGCTCAAGGGAGTGCTTATTGTTCTCCACGAGTACCTGAAGGAAGGTTGTGGGGCTCAGCCTGTTCTCCCAGGCAACAGCAACAGAATGAGAGGCAACAGCCTCAAGTTGTGACAGAGAAGGTTCAGAATGGGAATAATTTCTTCTCAGAAAGAGTGGTGAGGACTTAAACTGGCCAAAGGAATATTCCATACCATAAGTCATCAAGTGGAAGGGGGTGAGAGTTCATCTCTCTCTCTTCTGCTGTTTGAGGGACTAGTTAGGCATTAGTTGGGGGGTGGTGAGCGATTGCTTGTGCATATGTACATACATATGTATATATACATATAAATATATATATAGTCATAGCATATATAAATACATATTCATAACTATTTTCCTTTTCTCTCTCTTTGTAAATAGTTATATCTCAACCCGTAAGTTCTACTTTTCTGATTCTGATTTCATTGGAAAGTTCTTGGATAATATGTTTATGTTGACTGAAATTGGAGTTGCATATTTGTGACAAATTGATGATTTTTCCAGAAACCTTGAAACCTGTTCTCAAATTCCTTTATCAAAATGGAAAGCATGGCTGCACAATTTTTGCTGTTCACGTGACTGTTTTAAGTCAGTGCATCAGAACACATACAATTATTTCCCAAAACTTGAGTTAGCCCCACACTTCTCTCTCCCTGTGCTCTGGTTTCAGCTCAGATAGTGCCAATTGCACACTGCTGTTTAATGCTGTGCAATGTATGCACTTGGGACTGGGCTGGGCTGCTCGGTGGGGAAGAGCTGCTGCACAGAGCAGGGAGCAGCCACAGTACAGGCTATGGTAGTCCACATGTGGCCTTCAGGCCATAGGTTGGACATAGTTGACTAGATGATGTTATAGGTCTTTTCCAACCTTAATGATTTGATGCTTCTATGATTCTATCATTCTAAGAGATCTGATTTTTTAACCCCTTTAATCAAGTAAGTCTTAGTTTCATCTGATTATGAGTTTTCATTTCACTCTGAAATCAAAACAGTCAAAAAAAGCTAATCCTCAAGCACTACAACAAGAAATTATAATTACTTTATATTAAGAGAACCTAGATTACCTCCTCGTTACATGGGTAAAATATTAATGGTCTCCAAGAATGCAAAACTTAACACAGAAACAGACACAAAGCTCAAACCTAGGTAAGAAGCACATACTGCACAAAGTTTATGATGATTACTCCAATAAAGCTTTAATGTTTAAACATCATTAATGGAGGAATGCCAATGTAATGGCAAATTTCAAATTTTATTTCTCCCAGGAGGCACTGTGCTGTAAACCTGTCTTAACAGATTGTGCGTGCTCTTTGATGGCTGCATTATGACAGCAATAGTGTGGAGAAAGAAGTAATGTAGAATGCAGGCTCTAAAGCTGTATGATCAGCAGTTATTAAAATTTCTTCCTTATAGTGAGAGCATTTATTTTCTTGATAAAACAAGTAACAATCTGTCACAGTGTTATCTATGACAGGGGCACAAGGAACGTGGACGGGAGGAGAACGTGAACATGGAGAAGGGATACAGAGACAACAGATGGGTCAAAAACAACAACAACAAAAAAACCAACGGCAGCGACTTGAGGAGGAACGGTAGCTTTAATAAATCTAACAAAATCCAACGACTGGGAGAGACAAAAGTTTCCAGACCAAAACTGAGAGCTCCAGTTAGTAAAACTGCTAGTAAAAATAGTCGGTTCATCCCGCAGCGCCAATTCTGCTTACCAAAAGTGGCCCACTGAGCGCTCGCATTCCAGGGGAAGCACACATGCTGTATCTCCGCGGCAGCCGAGAGTACTCGCCGAGTGAGAACGGCTGGTGTCTGATCCGGAGCTCTGCACCTCTTCTGCTCCCCGCCGGAGCATTAACTCTTTAACTCCCAGCATTATGTTCTGATGTGAAATACCGGCATCAAAACCACAAAACCGCAACACACTCTCTTGGTACACTGCATCCCCTCAGGTTGAGTTAGAACGTCCATTTTCATTGGTGTTCCCGAATGGGAAGGATCTGTTTGCTCTTCTAAGGAATGATGAGACCATTACAGTTTTTATTGAGTTGCAATTGGATAGAGACATTTCTCAACATAAATAAATCAACTGATTGTACAATTCTAACACCATCTCACTAGCTCACTCACTGCATCAGGATGGACTTGGAGGACACTGGATCCAGAGCAGAGGATAGTGCTGGTGGTCATGCAGAACTGTAGCAAAAACTGTGAAGAGAGAAGAGCAAGGAGTGAAAGGGAGTCCCTTCCCCCCAGTCCNTGTATGATCAGCAGTTATTAAAATTTCTTCCTTATAGTGAGAGCATTTATTTTCTTGATAAAACAAGTAACAATCTGTCACAGTGTTATCTATGACAGGGGCACAAGGAACGTGGACGGGAGGAGAACGTGAACATGGAGAAGGGATACAGAGACAACAGATGGGTCAAAAACAACAACAACAAAAAAACCAACGGCAGCGACTTGAGGAGGAACGGTAGCTTTAATAAATCTAACAAAATCCAACGACTGGGAGAGACAAAAGTTTCCAGACCAAAACTGAGAGCTCCAGTTAGTAAAACTGCTAGTAAAAATAGTCGGTTCATCCCGCAGCGCCAATTCTGCTTACCAAAAGTGGCCCACTGAGCGCTCGCATTCCAGGGGAAGCACACATGCTGTATCTCCGCGGCAGCCGAGAGTACTCGCCGAGTGAGAACGGCTGGTGTCTGATCCGGAGCTCTGCACCTCTTCTGCTCCCCGCCGGAGCATTAACTCTTTAACTCCCAGCATTATGTTCTGATGTGAAATACCGGCATCAAAACCACAAAACCGCAACACACTCTCTTGGTACACTGCATCCCCTCAGGTTGAGTTAGAACGTCCATTTTCATTGGTGTTCCCGAATGGGAAGGATCTGTTTGCTCTTCTAAGGAATGATGAGACCATTACAGTTTTTATTGAGTTGCAATTGGATAGAGACATTTCTCAACATAAATAAATCAACTGATTGTACAATTCTAACACCATCTCACTAGCTCACTCACTGCATCAGGATGGACTTGGAGGACACTGGATCCAGAGCAGAGGATAGTGCTGGTGGTCATGCAGAACTGTAGCAAAAACTGTGAAGAGAGAAGAGCAAGGAGTGAAAGGGAGTCCCTTCCCCCCAGTCCAGAGCCCCAGATGTGAGGGTGAACACCCTGCAGTCCAGACAGGTAATTTCAGTAGGTGACTATCACTCTCTAAATACATGCTCTAAATACAGAATTAGCATATGCTGAGAACAGAAATTGTTCATGGTAACCACCTGATGGAGAGTGTCTGCACCCAGCTGGGAGGATGCTGAAACCCAGACTGATCTCCAAGGAAAACATGCACCCATCCAGACCTCCAGCTGCACAGTGTCTGAGCCTTTCACTATCATTGTGTGGCATTGGTGAGAACATCAGCATGGGGTGCAGGCGTGGGGTGGTAGATGATCTTCTCAGCCTGGTGGTGAAGCTATGTGATGAAATAGAGAGCTTAAGAAGTGTCAGATGGGCTGAAAATGAGAAGGAACAGAGGAACCACAGGATCAACCACAGGAGAAAGCACAAGTTCCAGGGCAGCCTGTATCCGTTCACTGTAAGGCTGAAGGCAAGAACTCAAAGGACAGAATGGTTGGAGGCAAGTCAGAGCTCAGGGCTGCAAGCAAAACCCCTCCTTCCATGCCCCCAGGTGTCTCTGTACAACAGGAAAGGCTCCCAGTGTGGAATATCCATCTGAGGGTGATAATAGCCTATTTGCTCTAGAGGAACTAAGAAAATAAAAAACAAGAAAAGCCTTCCCCAAGAATCAAGGCTACATCCTCAAGTAAGAACAGAGGCATTAGTTGTAGTCAACTCTTCCCTGCAGGAAACTGAACATCCAGGATGCCAGGCTGATCCTCTTCTTAGAGAAGTTTACTGTCTTCCTGGGACTCAGATGAAGAACATCACCAGGAAACTTCCCAGCCTGGTACAGCCAATTGATCATTATGCAGGACTGTTTTTCCACATGGGGGCTGAAAACAAAGCAGTTACACATCATTCAAGGACCATCAAGGAGGAGTTGAAAGCCAGGAGACAGAGCAGGAAAGACTGGATTTTTCATCTGCTAAAAGTATCTTGTCATTTCATGCTTTCCATCTCAACCTTCAGCAATTTTGTCATTGCTGGAGGTGGTATCAGAGCAGATTCCTTGCACTCAATGTGATGTGCGGTGAATTTTCACAAGCAGCTTCATCACAGCTCTGAGCCTCCTTAAATGTTTCTGTACACAGTCTTTCTGAACTTGGCTTTTTTACTAATATTTGGCATATTAACATCATTACCTCGGTACTAATCTTGGCTGATCATTCATGGTAGAGAATAAAAATAAAAGAAAAAGAAACAATTTTTGTTTCTGGTTTATTTTATTTTATTTTATTTTATTTTTATTTTTAAGAAAAGAGATTTAGAAAGTCAATAATTAAGAGGAAAAACAAAGAGAAAATTCTTAGAGATTAAATCCAATCACAAACAGCGAAACATTACCAAAGAATTCCGAAGGGTAGGAATTGCTAAACACAGGCTAACATCTGGGAAAACCAGAGCTTTAACTCATTGTCCTTAAGATAACTTGTAATGTCTGGAAATCATAGCTGTTTCTGAAGGGTTAGCCATCCTGTTTCTGACCTCCTTCAGCATGCTATCTTCCCTTGCAGTGTCTTCTGAAATTCTTGGTACTTATAACTTCCATCACTTCGAACTTCACTATCCTCATCAAAGATTGAATTCAGGAAGAGGAAAAAGTCATTCCATGGTTGGAACCCAAGTGCATAAAACAGGCAGTCCAAGTCATAGGATTACTATGTAACATGAGACAAATATCCTGAAGACAAAATATAAATTTACTGTCTTCCTGAAGAAAAGATCAGCATGCTGCTGCACTGGTCTACAAGGAGACCAAAAACTCTATTCTTTCTCAAATATTTCTTCTTAAGTCTGGTTCCATGATGAACTGTGAATTACTTTGTCCTTTCCTAGAAAGCATCTAATATTCTAGCTTGTGCCAACCAAAAGTCTGAAAGGTTCACATTGTGGTTATCTCACATTTCTTTGCTCATAGAAATATACCCACAGATAATCAAGAGAGCTTTTAGCAATGAGGTACTGAGAGTGTTAATCCCTTGCACAAATTAGTTCATTTTAAAATGAATCTGAGTTACTCATACTTAGGAAATTTTACCTGATGATGCTTCTGAGGTGATGTCTTTACAGTGCTGAAGTCATCAAAGACCAAGTCCTAGATGACTGAGTGTGTTTAGGCACCTTTGTCCTGTAGAATTTCACAATCTCTTAAGTTAAGCACAGAAAAAGTCAGGATGATTTGGGAGAACACTAACCCTGAATACCACCTTATCCCATATAATAGTAGCCTCCTAACAGGAGGTCCTTCTAAGACAGACATATGAAAGGATTTGAAATTTATAGTGCTCCTTGTTGATTGTTGGGTTTATTCTGAACACACTTACTTGAATAGATTTCCTAAGTGGAGAAGTATGCAGAGGAATGTCCAGTCTGTGAATCTTCCTTTGAACCTTTGTCTGAGGCAAGTGGTAAGCTGTCAAAATCTAAGATTCCTACAGTTAACACTATAGCTGATATGTGAGTGCCTAGAAGTTCGCACAGGTAGCTAGGCTCTATTCATATACAACTTAGATGAAAAGAAAAGGGCTTTTGCCCATCATGATACCTAAATGGTCTAAACATGCCTTATTGTTGGCAAATTCTTTGAAATACACTTCATATATTTGTGTGACCTTCATTTCACTCTCCTGCTGTAGAAAATTCTTCCCAGTTTCAAAGATAATTTCCATCCAAATGTTTTGACATCAATTCATCATATGTCATCAGTGTTTGAGGTTACTGTGTTCTCACCCTTAATATTTACAGCATTAGACTTATTTGGTTTAATTTTCATTGTATGAAATATAAATGCTGCAGCCACAAATAAAAGAAATCTAAGGTCAACAGAGAAGCAGGCTTTGCAACAGTATATTTAAGTCTGTACAAAACATATGAAATGGAGTGGCTCACATAAACCTGATTAGTTTATTTCAGCAGCCTTTCTTAATTGACACTTCAGAAATGAAGATAGGCTGAAGGAGCTTGTCTTGTTCATCCTGGAGAAGAGAAGGCTGCAGGGAGACTTCGTTATGGACCTCCAGTATTGAAAGGGAGATTATAAACAGGAGGGAAATTGGCTTCTCACATGAGCAGATAGTGGTAGGACAAGGCAGAATGATTTTAAACTAATGGAAGGGGGATTTAGATTTTCACTGAGAGGCTGGTGATGTCCTGCAACAGGTTGCCTGTCCAGAGAGGCTGTGGATGACACATCCCTGAAGGCGTTTAAGGTCAGGTTGGATGTGGCCCTGGGCAATCTGACCTAGAACTTGATGTAGCAAGTGGCAACCCTGCTATTCAACCTTCAAAAACTCAGAGAAAATGTTACCCTATGTTCAATATTGACATGTCCTCCTATAGAGTGGATAGACCTTAAAAGTAGTACATGTGTTGAAGTATATAAAAAACTCACAGAGAAATTACATTCCTTTATTTGCACAATATGGTCAATGATGAATATGCTAAAGCATAATAGCTACACCACAAGAGGAAGAACACTTCTTCACTGGAGTGTAAAATTAACATGTAAAAAACTCTGTTAATATAGAGGACTTAATTTTTTTCCTGTTTTTTTGTTCTCTTCACTAGCTCTTGTTTTTGCTCCTAGTTTTAATTATCAGTAGAAAATAAAACACTCATAAAAACAGAAGTGCCCACAGCTGTTTCACAGTAATGTCAGTTGCAAAATCTAGGTCTGGATTCTAGGCAGTTCCTCACTTAACAAACCATTTAACTCTAGCAGGCAAGCACCCCAGTTATATGGCACCGTAACTTGTTAATCTAACCACTGTTGTGACTTAATTGGCTCAGAAAATTGTTTGAGGAGTTTGGAACTGTAATTAAAACTTAGAAAGTCTTCAAAAAGAGCCTTTGGTTGAGAAGGGGTATGACTTTTCATCATTTTTAAGAAACAAAACCCGCTTTCAGCTAAAACTCTTGGATCTAATTAGAGATTAATTAAAGTTACTTGCTGATGCTTACTTGCTCTGTAGACATATTTTAAGTGACTGGTATAAAATTTACTCTTTTTTATCTCTCCCGTTTGCCTCTGTTTCGAGAAAACAGAACTTTCTCCATTCAGTGTAAATTATAATAATTTTCTGCTTTTTCCCTCAACTTCACAACTTGTAAATTTCCACTGCAATTCGGCTTAAGGTTATAAAATTCATTTTAAAAAATGACAATCCTCTCCCATCATTTTGAAATTCAACGTCTTCTGACCCTGCTGTTGGATATAGCAATTGCTAAACACTGGGAATATCAAGCTACACTTATGGAGTTTAAGACCCATATAACAGTATCTTATGTACCAACTATAGACAAGATGGAGAGGTCCACTTCCATCTATACATCCAAACAAACAACACATTTTCATAAGTGCTTAGGCTGTACGCTAATCATGGCCAGCATGTGCAGATTTTCACACAGGATGTCTTGCTTTGCAAGGCATCCATAAGTAATGGCACAATAGGTCAACCACATTCTCAGTAAAATTTAATAAATCATACATTGAGTGCTACAGTTAACAATCTATCCCAGTTATCAAATCCTTAGCATTATTACATTTGATTTCAGTTGTCCTGGGATACTCTAGGAATCTGTACTAAAAAGTAATGTTTTTTCTTCGCTTAAGTATATGTTAAGTTAAACTCCTCTCCAGTTTCAGATATGTATTCCCTCGTTAACTTATATCATTTATTGACATTTTAAAGACTTTTCAGGTTGACAAGCTTTAGCGCTGTTCTATGCTTTACAGTGTCAGGGAAGGATATTAGATGGTAAAAACTTATGTCTTTGCGTGGTTTTTGTTTGATAGATTCACTGGTTAGTTGGTTTACTTTGATTCACTATTTGGGTTTTATTTTGCTTTATTTTCTAAAGAAAAACCATTCAGTCTTCCAGTTTACTCCCTGACAATAGATTCAGCTTCTAAGCAGTGAGTTCCTACATATTTATCTGAAAACAGAAATAAAAATAGTGAAGTAAGCTTTCTTGTTGATAACAGAATAGTTTCTTGCTACCCACTCTATTACAGGTATACTTTAAATTTAAACACGTCTCTTGGAAGGTTTCTATCTCCAATTGGTAACATCTCTGGAATGTTCTGAAAGGATAACCAGAATGTACTGAACTGCCAAAACTGATGCAGATGGATCATTTAGTACAGTGATCACAGTGTTCTTTGTAACAATGTATGATTAGAAAGTATCATTCATTAAAAGATCTCTTATTTTCCTTGTTTGTAACTTTTGTAAAATTCATTTTTTCATCTTGAAATTTGGATACATTTTTCTGAAATTCATTACTGTAAAAGTAGTACAACTGTTGAATAGGTACATAATTTTAACTTGTATAAATCTCTGGTGTCACAAAGAACACTGCTAATTCTTTCTGAACTCATCCTAAGGATCTTGAACTGTAAGTTTGAAAGTGAACCATACCAACTATGAAAAAATGTATAAGAGTCTCAGGCTACTAAAATTAATAATCTGAAAAAAATTCTAAGTTTAGAGAAAGACAGTGGACCACATTTACACTCTCTGTGTATGAGGCTAGCTGCAGTGATGATAAAACAAGTTTACATCAGCTGTGGATCTGATAATTTAACTTTACAAGGCTGCAGTGTACATGCAGTGCAACATTTCATACAAACATTTCGGTCAGAGGTTGTTGTAGGGTAATCCCTACGATGACTGTAGCAGGTAGTCATTGCTAAAAAGCTTTCTTTTCTGCCACCACATACAGTCCAGGAGATCAAAAGTTGAAATGTACCAAGAAACAAGCATTGCACAAAGGTCGGGAGTTCTTTGTAGAACTAGATGGTAGATGAATTACGAGTTTTAAGAGAGACTTCAACTTGCACGTAAAAGTTGGCCACAGTGTAAAATGGAAATAACTGCTCTCCTAACTTCACCCAATTCAGCAGCTTAATGTTTGTTTACAATTTGAATAACTTCTATTCTGCGGTTATACTAATGTATATGTATCTAAATAACAAATGTATTATATATTCTATCCCATGGAGTAGTTCATATCAGAAAAGAGTAGATTAGGAGAGACAACAGAAAGAGGGAAAAAATCATCAGCAACTTTGTATCATCTCATTATACTGATGTTTAAGATTAAACTGTCAATAATCTAACCATAATTTCAAAGTTCTTCAGAAGTATCATAGATGGAAGTGTCAAGCTTTTGTATTAGCCATTATTTTACCATCATGTCCCCTAGCAATCATAGTCATGAACCATGCTGAAGCAGTAATAATCACAATGCAGACAGGGAAGAAATACCTAGTTTATTTTCCAGAATCCTAGTATCTAAGCAGCAGTCAAGGCTGGGAAAGAGACAAAGAAGTAAGGGGGACATTGTTTGACAGGAGAACAACATAACCCATCAGTAGCCTAATTTGTCAAGACACAAATGAGTTATTAAGGAGATAGTGAAGTTGAGTAGATACTTCTTGTGAGTTCTTCTTGTCCTATGCTCACTCAACAATCTAGAAAATAAATGCTGAGAATCAGCTTCTGATGTCAAATAGAATATTACTTATCATACCTAATGAGAACATTCCAAGGTACCAGAGGCAACTTACAGTCTTTCCGTGCATAATAAGGAAATAATAGAATCATAGAATGACTTAGGTTGGGTCATCAAGTATAATGAACTTCCAATCCCCTTGCCACATGCAGAGTTGCCACTGGCTACATCCAGTGCTACACTAGATTGCCCAGGGCCCCATCCAATCTACCCTTAAACACCTTTAGGGATGGGTCATCCACAGCCTCTCTGGGCAACCTGCTCCAGCTCCTCACTACTCTCTCAATAAAAAGCTTCACCCTGACATCTATTCTAAATCTCCCTTCCTTCAGTTTAAAACTATTCCCCATTGTCCTGTCACTACTTACCCATGTAAAAAAGGGATTTCCCTCGTGTTTATAAACTTCCTTTAAAAATTGAAGATAAATACTACATCCAAGTTCCCACAAACTCTTTGCATTCACCTTGTATATTTTAAATAATAGAATTAAATTAGAGGGGACTTTAAAGATCACCTGATTCCAAACCCCTTGCTTTGGGCAGGGTTGCTGCCCACTTGACCAGGCTGCCTAGGGCTCCATCCAACATAGCTTTGAATGCCACCAGGGATGAAGCATCCACAACTTCTCTCTAAAACAAGAATCTGTTTTGTCCCAAGCTGAATTTTACATCTCACTAATTACCATCTGTAGAAAATAGATTTTCTTCTAACAGCAGAACTATTCAACTGAATCCTTACAACTAAATTTATGTGATTATTATGAACTTTGAAGAATATTCCTGGAAGTGGCTACATATTAAAGATAGGTGAAGTCTGTCATGTCAGCGATCCACCAGCTATGAAAAGGAACCTGTATGTCTTCTGTTTGTACTAAGTTTGATCCAGTTTTTTTATAGATGATTCTATAAGAAGTAGTTCCAGTGGTGAATTAACAGTTTGTATTAGCATTACTGCCTGTGTTTCTCTTTAAAAAAAAACTTGGTTGGCAACTCAGTTAATGTGTTTTTTATTCTCTAGCCTGTGCTACTCTATTTCTCCATCTCACCATAGTTATAGATGGAAGTATGAGTTAGGGCTTAAAAACTACAGAGAACTTAAAAATCTACCTAAAAAAAGTTGGTTACATTTTTCCTGAAAAAATAACTTTCATATTTTATGTACAGCATAAATCCATGGAATTTTGTAATGATAAGGTTTATCATTCAAAGTCTACATCAATTAGTTGCTTTTTTGTAAATTTGTATTTTGTTATTTTTGTGGTTGGTTTATTTTTTCAATCCTTTTTTCACCCTCAAAACTACAGACTTTTTGTCTTAACAACTAATCAGTCATATAGAACATAATGTGAGCATGTAGAATTTTGTTTAATTTATACTTATATTTAAAGTTAATTTTATTTGTAAGGGTTTTTTTTTTTTTGCAGTTTTGTACCAAAATTATGTTATATTGAGTTTTCCAATAACAACAAGAATGGGTTGTGAGTTGGGAGAGAAAAAATTCTGGGAGACTTCTGTCCTTGCAAGGAGAAATGATTATGTTATCACAGAAACAAAGAATCATCAAGATTGGAAAAGACCACTAAGGTCTTCCAGTTCAATCTTAGACCCATCCCCATTATACCCACTAGACCATGTCCCCAAGTGCATCTCCACAGTTTATGAATACTTCCAGGAACAGTGACTCCCCTGAGGAGCCTGCTCCAATATGTTACTTCTCTTTCTGAGAAGAATTTTTTTCCCAATATCCAATCTGAACCTTCCCTGCTATACCTCTTAAGGCATTAGAATTTAACAAGCAATACCAGCTCAATCTGAGAATAAGACTGGAAATGGTGCTTTGTGCTAGGATTTTTCATAAAGAAAAATTGCCTTAAACATATAGTAGTCTTTTCCAGTCACAAAACACATGACATTCTGGTGGTATTGGATGAGTTGATGAGAGAGAGTCACTCTGAGGATATCTACTGTGTAGTCAAAACAAATCACAGAGGGTCTGTATAAGAATTCAAGTTGCTTTTATACTAACCCATTGAGATACTAATAGCTCTCAATCCTGCAGGGAAAAAAAATAAGTCTAATTTAACTTGTTTTTTTCAAGGTTTTTGCAATTTGTTGTGAATTCTGTGCTGCTGTAGTGAGACTGAGAATATGCCTGAGCTTGATTTAATCACACCATTGTGAGGGGTTTGGCTTTTATTGCCGTTTTCCTTACTTTTCTGTGTTGTATTATTAAATAATAGAGCTCTTGAGAGTCGGAATTAGCTATAAAACAGGGCATCCATCCCTTTTGCAGAGAATTAATTCAAATCAATGTGACAGTGATGTTATTTGATGATGTTTCACAAATTTGCTTGTGTACAATTGAATGTATTTTGATAATTTAATTTTTAAATGAGACTCAGTTCCCCATAATTTTGATTTTCTTATCTGTTGTTCCTGTCAAACTCTACTACTAAGACTTTAGCTTTCTATGCTGTGCTAACAATTATATTTACTTGGTTATTAACTTCTTAGTTACTGAATCAAATAAATGCTTATCTGTTTATTGCATAAACAATAATACTGTCTCCATTGGCCGAAGTTCATAACGGAGATAAGCACTGATTTTTAAGGTTTTTAATGTGTTGTGTTATCATCTGAAAAAAGCATCTAACTAACGAATGTACACTTCTGTGTATTTCTTGGATAAAAATATGTGAGAATCAGTTGATCATATGTCAGCGGGGGACCCACGGACCCACGCCCAAGGAAAGGGGAAGGGGGAAAGGGAAAAGGGAAAAGGGAAAAGGGAGATGGGCCTAGAAACAAAACAGCGGCAACGATCTGAGGAGGAAAGCTAATTTACTAAATAAGATATCGGAAAGCAAAATAACACAATATAATACAAGATAATTGGGATTTAAGCTAATAAATCAAATAAAATGAGCAAGAGAGAGTGTCCGATAAACCGAAGGCCTTACGCTAACGCTGAAGGCGAGACAGCAGCGAGCACCCACTGCTGAGTCGATCCCAAAGGAAAGAGAGTGTCCCGTGACCGCAGACAGTTTTTATCTTTCCCTCTGAGCATAAACACGTAAAAATACCACAAAGTCCTCTGG
>VXAB01011477.1:376066-604241 GCA_013399175.1 Odontophorus gujanensis | reverse complement strand
TTTTTCCCCCCCCCCCCCTATTTATTTTGTTCTCTTGTTGTTTTCCTTATTTTGTTCTTAGCATTCCCCATGGTGGTGTCTTCCCTTTTGTTATTGAATCACACATAAAGATCTTTATTTTGAGAAGCATTGGATCCAGTTATGGAAAAAGTGCCAGCAGGAAAGGTATTCACGGTCACCATTGGGAAGCACTCAATTGGAAGGACTCATTCAAGCACAGGGGGCTGGCGTGGCTGCAAGGAAGTGCTCAGTGAGTGGGGCAGTACTCATCACCTCTTTTTGGGTGGAAAATGGGGTTATTTGCAGAAGTTCTGCTTGTTAACACAAATGCTGTAAAAATTCACAAGGAGCGCGTAGAGCATATAATAATATTCTTGCTTATCCTCTGATAATGTCCAGTTTTTAATAGACCATTGTTATCTCTGTCATAAAAATGAAAGCTGTGAACCTGAGTGGCCATCAAAAAGTATTGGGGAGCTGTCAGTTGGATTAACAGAAATATTTTAGCAAAACTGTTGCAAAATCCGATAGAAACACAGGGTGCTTGTTCTTGGTGGAGGCCACAGAGGCATTTGAGAAGTTATCCAGACTTTACCGTGGGTTTCCGATAAACTGAGGTTTGAGGGAAGGAAGTTCCCACAGAGCACTCCTGTCCAGTGGCTTTTTGTTTCCTTTTAACAAAACAAAACCCAAAACTATTGGTCGCTGTTCAATCAGTGGCTTCAAGGAACTTGTAATATGCGTTGATGAAATCACTGAATATTTTGTATGTAAGGTATGAATGATGAACGCTGAAGTAGTGTAAAAGGCAAATAATGTCTTCTTCAGGAAATGAAGTAGAGCTATGGGAGAGCTGAATATTTCAAATGTTATTTTTGTCTTCTGGAGACAGCAACTTAAGACTGAGTTCTTCTATGGGGTACACCTAGTTAGGGGCCTTGGATTCATGGTGGAGAGAAATCAAACCTGGCAGCGCATGGTGATCTTACTCGATGCTGTTAGGAAATCTGAGTGCAGATACCTTGGGCCTGCCTGCTCTGTGAGGTGTCCAGATCAGCACCTTGCCCTCTTTTTTCCTCCGTGTGTAGGCTCCCCATGCATGCTTGCTGAGGAGATGGCATCCTGTGGCTGTCAGGCTAAGCCTGATGGCGACATTCTTGCTTTTAGAGCTATCTTTTGAGGATGCCCTAGATTAGTCTGTGAGACCTTGTCAAGTGCGTGAGTATTTACAGTGAACACTGTTGTGTGTTAGCTCAAAATGCTTATATAAAAACTCGGACCAGATTCTTTCAGAAAATCACTGTGCACGGAGTCAGAAGAGGTCATTGAAGAGGAGATCAAAATTCTGAGTACTGAGAGGCCCACGTAAAAAAAGAAAAAAATATTTCAAAACTGGAGCGAAGGACTTGCCCCGTGTTTGTGATCCAAACCCAGGCGTTGCCTGGGCACGTTAAGAGCCCCTGCAGCACCCTCTGGTGATCCTGGCCTGCTTGTGCAGCAGTTGGGGTCCTGGCTGAGCTCCTGACCCAGCGCAGCCATCGTGTGTTGGCAAGGGGCTGAAGGACATGCGTCACAGTGAGGCTGGCGTGCAGCCACGCTGGTGCAATGCTGGTGCTCTTGGGTTCTGCTGCCATATTTTTTTTTTTTCTTTTTACCTTCTCGTTTTTATATAGAAATGGACAGAAATCATTAAAGGGGCTCTAGACTCTCCTGTTAGCATTGGCTGTAGGCAGGTGCAACCTGTGTGGTTTCATGAGATGAAAGGATTCCAGTACCATGGCTATGTTGCTCTGCAGCACATGAAGCACGGTGTGAGGAAGAGCACAGACAGTCTTTATATTTAAATTGTTATTCTGTGTATTATAACGTGATACTAAAATATGCATGGAGAAACTGGAGCTCTTAAAATACTTCATCAGTGTGAACAACACTGAATTTCAATGTATTCTGAACAGTAAAAGCGAAGTAGTGGTTTTGCAATTAACTTTCAGAACTTCCTTTTTTTTTTTTTCCTTTATTTCCTTTTTTGTTTATTTTTATTTTTATTTTTTGCCTCTTCGGTTATTCCCTGATTTTCCAACACTTCCCTTCCATACATGTCATTTCTCCTGTGCGCTTTACATTACTCTGAGCACAGGTGCCTGCGTGCCCCGGGAAGTGCCAGGGGCTGCAGGTGGGGCACTTCACCTGGGGCTGTGTGCAGCCACCAAACCCTGAACTTTGCAGCACCCTTGAAACACTCCAGTAATTGGGACTTGCTCTGTTGTACTTGTCTGACACTGGCTGGCTAAATCCAAAGCTATTAATGAGGGTGAATGGGTTGAGTTATATCTGTGTTTTACTTCCTGAATACTGAGGATTCCTGAGGACTTCTTGAGTACTTTGTAAATGTGGGATTTTTAGGGGCGAATCGTTGAGTAACAAATCCTACCTCGATATTCCTGAAGGTGCTGGCTGACTTGTTCTCCAAAGAGGCTTCAACCTGCTTTTCCATCGCGCATTCCTCTGGTGAAATGTTAATGAGGAGATGATCAGATAAACTTCTTGAAAACTTTCTGTGCAACAAACTCATAAGCCAGGGATTTTTCTTCAGATCTATTTGTTTTTAAGGCATCTGTATTTGTTTCTGTAGCTGTCTGATTGCATGCATGTAGATAATGCCTAAGGCAAGCCACAGAGTTCTTTTGCTGTTCCTCTGAGGCTGGAATTAGTAATTTTCTGGAGGTGTGAGGATGAACAGCCCTTCCTGTGCTGTTCTTTGGTGCTGCTAGAACTGCTAGGTGCAGGAGGATGTAGGTATTTAGATATCCAGAGTCACTCACCAGACTAAAATTCCTCAGGACTTCTTATCTTGAATAGCTGAGATCACAATTCTTGCTTCTGTCTTATCCGTACTTCTCTGCTTTTAATTCTTTATGCTCTCTTCTGCTTAGTCTTATTGGCTTATAAGATACTGCCCTGGCATAATTAGCTTATCTTAAAATAGTCTGATCAGCTAGCAGTGTTGGACCACTGAAGGGCCAGCTGGCCCAGCAGGCCCCGGGCACTCCCAGAGAGTGAAGGAGCAGGTGAGACCCTTTGCATCTTGAACAGGAATGCTTCAGCCCACCTGTGTAAGTATTTACTGGTGCTTTCCTTCAGGAGTTTGTGACAACAGACAAATTAACTAGAAAGTAGCATTTTTCTTTAATTATTTCAACCAAGATCCAAGTGATACAGAATGAAGATAGGAAAACAGGTTCCACAGGTATTCCTTTGCTTAAGTTCTTTTTTGCATTTGCAGCTAGAGTGTGTCTGGCTTGGTTTATCAACTTTCACGCTTGAGAGACATTAGGCCTCTGTAATCTTGCCTCATCCTCCTCCTTGTTTCGGAGTTAAAAGTATTTCTGGTCTCAGACCTTTAGACTTCAAAGTACCCTACCACTAATATATCAGCATACTTAGGACTATGTGTCTGGGTTTGACTGTTTTCTATAATTGTCTTAGCTTTCCTTTTCCGTTACAGTCTCCTTAGACACAAATTTGAGCAAGAAAACGATTACATATATTGATGAAAATGATTGTACTTACATTGATCCTGAAGGGTAAAGCATGCATTTAAACTACGTACTTTTGGAAGAGCCTGTGCTGCAGTTAATTGTCGTAGTTGCTACGTTATTGCAGGGATTAGGATGCTTCTTTTTACTTGTTCTGCAGGAGGAGTTACGGTGTTGTTTGTGCTTTATGTCTGAAATATATATTTTATTATTATCTGTAGAAGAGCACCTCTTTTTCTGAAGCTGAGAAGAGCAAAATTATGTGCCAGTTTTCCTTGTTTTTTGTTGATGAAAATCCGGTTTCAGTTCTTACTGTGATGTCTCTTGTTTTTTGGTCAGATGTGTAGGTCTTAGAAGCTGATGCTCGGTATTTGAACACTAGCTGCTCTTGACTGTAAGCAGAAAATATACTTCCAGCATTTCAACAAG
This sequence comes from Odontophorus gujanensis, assembly GCA_013399175.1. Lineage (NCBI taxonomy): Eukaryota > Metazoa > Chordata > Aves > Galliformes > Odontophoridae > Odontophorus > Odontophorus gujanensis. The sequence continues at coordinate 600,276 of VXAB01011477.1, read as the reverse complement.
TGATGTGATTTTTAGGGAATGCTTTTTCTAGTTTTTAGGCTGAGAAATATCATCCTGGAAAATCTGCTCATTCTGGAGTCTCAAAAACCTTCTGCATTGACATTTTTAGGTCCTGACTTTTGGTCTCTCGAGCCCTGCAACAAGATGGAAAAGTGCTTGTGTCACGTTGAGACTGAATTTGGGCTAACAGCCTTGTACCCTAAAAGGCAGTTAAAAACAAATTCTAATGCTGTTTGAGTTTCTCTTCCAGGTGGATTTGATCTAGTACCCCTGTCATGAGTCGGGTGAATTCCGTGCGTTACCTGGGAAAGAGAAAACTAGTTTTCAATACTACTATGTGTGTTCAAGTTTTGTGTGTGCTGCAGCATTGCCTGAGCTTTTCTTGTAAATGACACCAACTAGGGAAGTCCTATGGACAGCTTACTGTTAAACTAACTTGGTTTGCTGGTATTGCTGGCACTCCTCAGTGTACAGATGGAGTTAAAGTAATTGTGAAGATGAAGACATTGACTTTGCTTTTCTTCCTGGTGGAGCTCTCCTTCCCAGTAAGCTTGGTACACCTCTGCAAGGCTTCGTTTTTCACTCTTCCTTGTTTCTCTTGTATTCAGTAAGGGCAATTACAAGGAGTTTTCAGTGAATTTGTTTCACTGTTGCAGCCAAATCCTTGGCTGAAGCTGTGATGTAAGTTACTCTAGGACCCTTTCTGTGGTGTTCCTTGTGCCCTTTGTAACTGTGCAGATGAAAATACTGTCATCACCTTGTGTTTGTTCCTTGTTAAGGTATTCATGTTTAAGTCTCAGAAGGATTAGTACAGAGATTATTGGAAGAGGAAATCTAATACAGAAAAGCTTCCTTTAGTCTGCTTGACTTAGTGGTGAGTTCTAACAGCATTCCCATGGTAGTGAACATGTTTTCTTTAATACACATTAGTCAGATCTTGATATTGTCATCTTTGTAATGCAGCATGTTGACTGTATTATATGCTGTACCTGAACAACTTCAGCCATGACCAAAAAAGAACAGCTAAGGTGTTTTGGTGGTTTTCTGTGTGTATGTACAGAACTGTCTTTTTGCTTTATGGATTGAGAAAGCTTAATGTGAATGCCATTCTTTGTCTTTTTTTTCTGTGCTGTAGCTGCAAATTAAATTGTTTTAACTTTTAGTTTTGGAGGAGGAGACAGTGTGAGCCCGACTGAAGTAATGTATCTCAGTAAATGAGTGATACCTGATTGGGTTATCATTGTTTAGAGAACATCACTACAGTCCTTCATTGCCGGACTGTGTGGAGCTGTGAGAGCACCACAGTAAAGACAATGGAATGAATATAGCTGTGGGTCTGTATTGTCATTGCCACAATATCCAGAGGGCTGAGCTGCTGTTGTGGATCCATGACTTCGACAGAAGGGAAAGAAGTGCTGATGCAGGCTGATGGGGTCACAGCTTACAGGCCGCCTCTACTTCGTGTACAGCAGCTTCCTTGGCTTATCTTAATCACACTCATGTTGGAAAGACTTGCTGAGCTACTGTACTAAATAACTCATGTGGGGAAAAATACTAATTAGATCTGTCTTTCAGATTAGAGACCAAATTCAGGAAAATAGTCTTTCAGTTGGTTTAGCCAGAATTCCTCAGATCCCCTCCTAGATCAAAGGTGGAGCTGTACTGTGATGAGAGGTGTGACTGCAATTTGTGTAGACAAATGTATGCAGGCTACCTTTAAACTAGTTAGCTGAGTATAGCTGTGTAAGCCGGTGGCACAGTAGGTTACCCACACAGAGAAAGCATTTGTTTTCTTTTTATTCTCACTGCTTAAGCATTCATGGTGTCACACAGTGCTCTTTAATTGTAGTTCCTGAAGGGGACAAAGCTGCAGCTTTATGGGGAGCGTTTCTAAGGAGTCCAATTTGTGAAGCCTTGGAGAGGCAGAATTCACAATTCCGATGGGTTTGCTCGCGAGGTGAGGGCGGCAGTGCCCCACACCTGCATCTGCAGCAGTGCTGTCACATGGTGCCCTGTGGTTTGGAGCTGTGAGTTCCTGTTTCAGTTTGTGTCTGTGGCAGAAGGCAGCTGAAACTGTTTGATACGTTCCAGTTAAACAAATGTCAGGCAGTGCTAACCAACTTTTTTCTTTTTCAGTTTGTTTCTTTATTTCATGTGGTTTGGTCATTTTCATGTATTACGGGAACATGTGAAGGTTCTTTGATTCAATAGGCCCTGTTTTGTAAAATGCCTATACAAATAGGCAAAAAGTGCCTTCAAACAGAGGCTCCAACTTTTGGCATTTATAAAGGATGACTGATTTAAATTGACTCCAATAAAATAATCAAACATTTTTTCCTTACATATGTAATTCACACAATTAGACTGAAATGAAATTTGTGGCTTTTAGTAAAACTTGTAGTTCTGGAATTTGTCTGTGCCCCAGGTTGGTGCTTCTTTCCTAAGGCAGCGGTGTTGGCTCGGGGCAGGCTTCACTAAGCACAGGAACCAGTGAGGTAAAGATGTTGCTTCGTTTTGGTGTGTGTGTGACTGAGGCTGCTGAGCTGCTCGGCATCCACAGGTCTGTGGTGCTGCCGGTGGTGCTGATGGCCGTGGTAGCTCTTAGTGCTGCTTGGCCTGACCACGTGGTGCCTGACTCTAAGAAGGCTCAGCTCTGACTTGGAGACTTCTTTCTGCCGTGTACACCTTCCATCAGCTCTTGTTACTGAAAAATACCGAAGATAAGAATTTTTTTATTTTTATTTTTTTATTTGTGTGAGTGCTGTGTTTTTCCATTTGTTTCTGCTTCTCTGACTGATGCCCTGAAGGTTAAGCTGAGAGTTCAGCTGTGGTCTGGAGGACTTTGCTAGTCAGTTGCTTTAGCAGCAACTTACTTTTATTGGCAAACCTCGCCTTGCTGGAGTGTTTTACTGCTGAGGAAATTCAAGCTTGGTGCCTGGCCTTTGGCGTGGGTTGATTGCTTTCTGACCCCAGTGCAAATACCTTAGTCCTCGTCTCCCTGCCTGGGCATGGCTTAGTGATCTCTGGCCCTGTTCTGCCCTCTCACACTGACAAGGAGCAGTGTTTTGGAGTGCATTTCTAGCATGCCTCCTGATTTGGCTACAGTGAAGGCATATAAACAGCTGAAGCTATGTTGCGTGTGGTCCTTGGTGTGGTAACCTGGAAGAGTGAATGTGTCAGGCTTTTGTTCTTTCTAATCTTTTTAGAGAGGAAGTTACAAGGAGAGCTGAAGTATTTTACCCTCAGCTTCCCTAGCTTTCTCTTTTCTGTTTTGTCCACAGCTCTTATTCATTGCCCTCCCCAGTGGGTTGGTGATGAGCTTTCTATCAGATGCATGCAGTGAAATGCTGGTGTATTTTTTCTCCTGAGAGTCTTGTGAATTGTACTCTCAACAAGGAACTGTTCTTCTTTTTCTTATCTTAATATCTTCCCTTCCACTGGTCTTGTAATGCTCTCATGAGTAAAGCTCCAGGTCAGTCAGCTGGGTATGTTGCATGAGCAATTTTATTCCCTGCTTCTACTTTATATTTTGAATATGCTCCAAAACTGACTGGTTATGTGTTATTGCTTTGAGGAAATAAAGCACTTATTTACTATCTAATCAAAGCAATCAGAGCATCTGCATAGCTTTTCGTTGTGTAAGCTGTGGTTTTATTGATAATCTTCTTAGGTAGGTTTTGATTTCTGTTTGTTTGTTTCTGAAATAAGAGTAAACTGTAACACATATGAAACAGTGTAATGCCAAGTCTCCACCAAGGTCAGCATTGGTTGAATGCTTTGTGTAATACTGAGTATTACTCAGTCAGAACATGGTTTGAATGACCTGAGACCCTGATATTATTTGCAGTAGAAACAATTGATCTGTGGTTTTTACTGTTATTGGTGAAATCTGGAAGTCACAGTTTCAATGGTGCGATCAGAAACCTGTGTTAATTACAAGGAGGAAAAAATGTGGGTATTTCCAGACAAATTTTGTGTTGTGTTTGTGTCTCTCTTCTTAGGGTCCTCTTCATATTGAAGTTGGGCTCAGCTGTTACTCAGCTGCATTTTTATCACAGTAGCTTGCTTAGTAGTTGGGTGTTTTTATCATTTTCTTTCTTTGCCAAAGGAATCTGATATCAAACATCTATAAACCTGGTGCATACTTCTCATGTGCTTTGTTTTGTTTTTATTTCTCAATGCTGTGACTTTTCTAATAGGGAGTCAGAGTGGTATGTAATTCTTGAGTCATCAGGATGGATGTAAGTTTTTAAATATGATGTAATGCAAAAATGGACTTGAGGCTGATGCAAATAAGGAAGTGTTGGCTTAAGTATTTGAGCAGTAGCAAGTCAAATGCAAAGTCTAGCAGGAAGTGGAGGATTGGAACAGTAATTCGGCTGGGCTCACGTGGTTCACAGTTGCACAGAGGTGAACAGTGGCTCTCAAAAAAAGAGGAAATTTTTTTCTTCACATCAACAGTGGCTGTGCTCCCACAGGGCAGGGTTTGGGGAGCTCTCCCCTGCAGCTGTGTAGAACTGGAGGTGAAAGTGGCCCTGGTGCGGTGTTGGAGCTGTGGGGCAGAGCACTGCCCTGTGTTAGTGCTCAGCAACACGGTGCTGTTGGACTGCATGAAGTGTCGTAATCATGCTTATGTGTGGCATTATGCACATGCATGTTTACCTGTAGTTAAATAAATGTTCCTCTTGGTGCATCTTAAAAAAGTCTCTCCTCCTTTGCAAAGATGACGTACTGCCTTCACCCTGATTCTGTAGGCACTAGGATTTCTGAGGAATGGGTGGTAAGAGACATCTCATTGTGGTATTATAGTCTTAAACTTCATGAAGGATGAAAGTGATAACATTAACTTCTGTGTTCTTTAATTGTGCTGAACTTCTAATGTCTGCATAAAGCTTGGTTGGTGTGTCAGGGCTATACTGTGGGCTTCTGACAGTTCCATGTTTAAACTTTGAGTGATTGAAATTGCAAACATTACAATACTTCTGTAAAAATGGAGTATTCTGTATCTTTGTCACTGATAAACTCCTCATTTAATAGCCTCTACAGACTAATTGAAGGAATTAAACTAACTTGCTATGAAATGAGTGAAGTCTACTTGAAATCTGGCCTTTTATCACAGGGCAGCTGTACCTCATACTCCCATGCCGTGCCTGTGATGTACTTCCAGGTGTCCCTCTGCCAGTGAGGAGGACTGCTGATGTCTGAGCGATCTCAAGAAGCTGCTGCTTAAGCGGAGCAGTGTCCAGATGTGGTTATAGCATGTGGCAAGCGTACAATTGCACCTCAAGTAGGTATGTGTGATAAATCTAAGCCAGCCAGCATGGATACGATTTCACTGGAGCAGCAGCAGGCTGAGCTGTGTGCGTGAGCCAGCTGCCTGGGCACTCAGCAGAGCTCTGCATGTTCCCACTGCCTCCAGCTTCAGTCCTGGAGCTGACTGTGATTCCACTTTCAGTCAGGTTAACGAACTGGGCTTTCTTCCCTGCTTCTGTAAAGAAAAGGACTGATGTGAATGCGGTGGAATACAGGTACTTTCTTTATCTCTCTTGAGCTCTGTGATTAATTCTATTCTTTTTTTTTTCTTTTAATTTTTCCCCGAAGCAGCAATCTGAGGCCATGAACTGGATTATCCAAAATGTCCTGTGTTAGTCCATAGGCAGTGCTAAGAAGAGATTGCCTTTGGTTCCCCACCAGGCTGCTTTTCTCTGGTGTATCATTTATTGCAGTATGATATAGGAAAGTGTAGCAACAGACGTTGAGAAAATATTTGAAGTGTACGCTCCATTAATTTTGGCAACTCAGATTTGTTTGTACTTTTTATATGGCAGTGTGTGTATATTTGTATGTCAATATATGTAGTGATAATGTGCCTTTATATGTCAATATCTTTTATGGAGAACATCTGCTATGAAATTGTTAGAACATTATGCCATGAAACTCTCCTATTATATGTTCCAGTAGCTCTTGTGTACCCGGCTGATGTAGTAAACCAGTAAAACGTTCCAAATATAATTGAATATCCTATCCAGCTAACAATGTTTCCTGTCTTAAATTTCATCAGTCATATACATCACACATTATAGACTATCGTATTGTAACTTTTTCCTTCAATTTGCACAATGAAAGACAAACCAATTATCTTTGGAGACTTGAATTATAAAAATTCATAACATAAATCACGTAAATCCAAGGGTTGTGTGTGTGCTTTGAAGTAGTAAATGGGTTAAAGCAGTGCTGGCACACTTAGTGCTCTGTTGGCAGTTACTCCCTTCAGATGGTTGGTTGGAATGTGAGGCCTCTTCGTGCATTCGCTGTAGCAGAGCTAAACTCTCATGTCACTTATGGGAGAAATTTAATACAGGCAGCTTGTACGGAACAGAGTTCACCTTAACTGATTTTGCTTCCAGAGAGTCAAGGAATACCATCTTCTTTCTTGAAATCCCTTTTTAGTGTTTGTTTGAATCTACTAAGTTAAATCAAATACGTGCTAGTCTTTGTTTCATACTCTGTGGCATCAAATTGGTTGAAGCATTACAGATGCACTCACAGTTAACTCTTTCTGCTGCCGTCCTCTGCCATGCTTGTCCTCTGCTTTTTGGGGCTTTCTTCCTTCCAGCTGTTCAGAGTGAGCATTGTCCCTGAGGCTGACTTGGATTTGTTTCAGAAAAGAACAAAGAGCAAGGTCTGACAGCTACTTCACCTTTGTCTGTGAAGCCTATAGGGAGCACTACCATCCTCCCTAGGAATATTTTGGCTTCAGTTCCATCTACTGAAAGAATGAGACAAGGACAGACATTTGAAGAAAATGAGATTTTTGAGTCTGGGTAGAAGAAGGATTTCTTCTATTCTGTGCCCAAATTGACAGCTTGCAGATACTGCTATTGAACAGACTCAGTAGCATTAAAACCTAAAAGCAGAAATGATAGTTTACTGTGTTAAAACCAAACTTCGGTGCATCCCTGCTTTCTAGATATGGTATACCTATGCCATAAGCCAACCTCATGTGTGCTCAGCAATTAATGATCTGTGCATTTATGGCAGTCTTTAGATTCTGTATGCCATGGTTCTTTCTCTACTGCAGAGTTTGTGTTTGCTGAAGGAGTGATATATCCAGAGGGAGGTGCCTGACTCCTGTCAACTAGAATAGGCTTGTTAAAGTTGCTAATCAGATATTGCCATCCAGATAGAGCAGAGAAAATCTTCCAAAAACCGTAACAAGAAATCTTCACAGTACTGACTTTAAGTAACATGTTAAGGTCAGTGTGTGACTGAAGTTATGAGGTAAGCTCGTTTGCTTTCATATCTTGCTTTGAAAAGCAGGCAAAGGGTGATAGCACAGAGGATGTGTCCACTGCTGCACCCATTGGAGCTGTGTACTGGAGAAAATGACAGCACCATGTGCTGGTGAATTCTTACAAATATAAACACGGACTATAATCTTAGGTGTGGCTGTGCTGGGCTGAAAATCTCACATCAGGTGAAACCATGAGCAAAAGGTTTGAGAACAAGTCAGTCGCAGTGCTTTTTTTTTTTTTTTTCTCCCGTTGTAAAAGATTTATGAGGTAACTTGGAGAAAAGTAGAACTCCATCACCAACACAATTTCTTAATTAAAATCATTTAAGTATTTTTTGTTTCCAAATTCCTTTAGTGCTGTCAGAGTATCTCTTAATTGGACATATGGCTTCCCACATGTTTGCTGTAAATCGACTGTTTAGTTTTTGTTGAGCAAAATGTGGCCTCACATGCAAAGCGTGTGAAGAATCAGGAGTATGAGCTGAGCAGTGTAAGGACGTGGAAGAAGGGAAGTGGATAATCACAAGTTTTTTGCAGTGTGCTTTGTGGGCAGAGTCGGCTTTGTTGTTATGTGTCTGTGTGTTGCAATGAGATGTAATAGCTAAGTGGAGGGTTTCGGAATGCTCTGGGTGTGCTCAGCAGTACTCTGGACTTAGAGGGTAAAATTTGTTTTTAATACAAATTAATTTAAGACAAAGGCAGCAGTAATAGCAGTGCACATTTTAGGCACTTAGACGCTCTGCCTCTTCTAGGATCTGTCTTTGCTGATGCAGGTGAAATTGGAGACTGAGTGCTGGTATCGCTGCTGTTTGCCAGCGAGCTGTCAATATTTATTGCTTCAGCTGCTGCCCTGCTTCAAGTCAGCATGTACAAGTAAGAAGGTTTTAACGTCCTGAAAGCCATGAGAACTCAACAATAACTTTCTTATTTTTAAAAAGAGTTAAGATGCCCTAGAGAAGGAAGGTTAAATGTGATGCTTCTTAGCTTGTTCTTGAATTTGTCTCAACTGTGAAGTGCTTTTCAGTTTGTTGTATGCACCTTCTATTTTTCTGTAACTCCGTATTGTCATGTGTTTGTAGATTTATTTAAAATGAATAAAATATGATGCTGTAAAATAATAAAGCTAGCATCTGATTGTGCTATATACGAGTAGCTTTTGTTAATTCCCTTATGTCAGTTGTTNTTGTTCTTCTTTAGTTTTTTTTTTTGTTTTTTTTTTTGTTTTTTTTTTTTTTTTTTTTTTTGCTTAGATGAGGAAGTGTTTGGGGTTCTGGGGTGAAATGCTCTACCAGTACTGCAGGCAGTATTTTTGCTTTATATTGGAACAGAACTGTTCTGAGCAAAATAAAGTACTGCAGTCAATGTGAACTGCAGCAGCTCCAGCTGATGCCATGTGGCAGAATCCATTCATGTCTAACTTCTACAATCTTGCTTTACAACTCAGATGTGCTCGGTAGACTCTTAGGTAGTCTCAGTCAGAGATGAACAAGAAGAAAGCATAGATGGAAGGGATCGAGCCGTGTATATGAAATGGATGCTGTTTTTTTGTCATCTTCCTAGCTTAATCAGTGATGCAATGATTTTATGCTGCGGTGTCTGCTCCGGCCTTCTGATAGTGTGAGAGATCAAGGCTGTTGATGTAATCTGCCCTTCAGGGGTGTTGTAGGGCTGCTTGTTGGCATTTCTGCTGGTTGCTTTGGTAGTGAGGATAATTTTTTTTGTTTTTTCCTTTAACAAAATAAGGATAATAAGCTGTGTGTGATGGTTCTTTGTTTTCACTTTTAATGCCTAATGATGGATGTGGATGTCCAGCTGCATTTGTGGTCTGTGGTCCCTGACTGATCTTGGTTACCATCAGCTTTGGGCAACCCTTAGACCAAGCAGAACTTGGCTGATGGAGCAGGAAAGGCAGAGACGTCTCTTGGGCAGTTTCAGAAAGCTTGCATTTGCATCAAATGCTTTTGTCATAGTTGTTTCAATGGGAGAGGTTTTTAGCAAGGAAAGTCTACGGCAATCTGAGCATATCTAGGCTTCAGGCTCAGATTTCTGGCTTCTTAATGCAATAGGAAATAGGTAAGGTCCAGCTTTTGTGGTGTCTTGCCTTTCTTAATACTCCTTGCCCTTGTTCAAGGTTTCAGTGATGTAGTTTATCAGCTTTGAACGTTTCTATGTGGACAACTGAATCAATCCTTGGTTGGGCCCTTGATCAAATCTTTCTGGGTGCTCTCAAAGACTTCTGCCAGATGCATCTCCTCCTTTGGACCTCTGTAGTGGCTCCTTTATTTTGGCTCTTAGTGGTGGGAAGGCCCTGTGTGTACAATGAGTGCTGCACTGTGGAGATGTCATTGTGTGGCTGTGCTTAAAATGTGCTTTTAAGGTTTGCTTTATGTGTTGGGTTTAAAACATTTTTATGTAAGGTGTTTGTCAGCATTTGTTGACAGGAAGAAACATGAAAATATGTGGGAAGTTCTGAAGCTTTCCAATGCACTGTTTAACATTTTTAGCGCAGTTATTGGAACAAACTGGTCAGACTGTTCTCTTTTTTAATTTTTAGTCACGGGGCTTTTAAAGAATAAGGCAGCTGACTTCAGAAACTGTTGAAACATTGCATCCTGCTGCGCACTGCCTGCACTTAGTTCTGCTATGGAACAGTAATATTACTTAGGATCTAATGACTGAAGTTTGTTGTTTACTGTTATCTGCAAGAAAGGTGTATTAAAATTATTTTACTGGATACTCTGCTTTGCCCATACACTCCATGGTAGGAGTTACTGTAACATCATGATTTCCCCATACCAGGTAAACCAGAACTCTCTGTGTGCTGGTTTGTTGCCACTGTTCAGGAAAAGCTGTTTCTAAGCTAGCTAATTTTAGAGGTCGGTTTCTTTTCAGGAAACTGTTTCTATATAGAGAACAGTTCTTATCTGAAGATTCCCTGTGCTATATTCAGTGTAGTTTAGGTAATGTTTGTGTAAGTGAGTCAAGGTGGCTGGGTTCGTGTTATGTTATGATGTATGAATAATCAATGTATGAATAATCAGACTACTAGGTGTCAGCTGCCAATGAAGTAAAAGATTGGATTCAACAGCAGAACGTATTCAGAATAATACTCTTTTCTCAGTAGAAACTGAATTTACTGCAGTGTGTTCAGGCATGGGGCTATGTATCTAAATGTAATTAACTCTTATCTTTAATGATCTGACCACTGCTTAATTTGGATAGTCTTAGGTTGGTGCTGTTTTAGGAACGTAGGCTTCCCAGTGGATGGCAGAGACTTGAAGCTTGAACAAGAAAATGAAATAAGCAATGAAGTACCTGAATCAATAAGATGCTTGAGGAATTTCATTCTAGGTTGCTTTTAGAAGTGGCTGCTGAATTGAGAGAGTTCTTAGGAATCAGGTGGCTTTTTGGCTGTGGATGTTTAGCACCATCCTCCCAAGTTCTTTATGGCTGTCTGTAATTCTGCTTTGATTTCATCTTCTGCAGTAGATTGCTCCTGAGACATACTTGAGTGGATTAATCTCACTTGTATATTATTTTATTATTTGCTACCTGACTGTCTCAATTAGATTCTGAAACATTTAGATTACAAGAACACTCTTCATATGTGTTTGAAAAGGATCTGCCCTATGTGCTCTTTGATACCTCCCCTGTTGTTCCCCCACTCCCTGCCAAAATGGTGTTTCATTATAAAATATAACACAGCTATTTGCTTAAAAGGCTGCAAGGAATATTTCACTGGAATTTGCTTTTAATTTCTGATATGTGCTAACCGTTTTTCTTATGTAGAAGTTTAAGCTGTTGATGTATCTGAATTTTAGAAGAAGAGACTGAGCTTTGAACAAATGCAGCTGAATCTTACCACTAGAGTCTTTCCACTAACCTTTGTGAGAAACACGTAGGCACCTTTAGGATTGCTGAATGTCTCAGTGAGGCATGCAGGCTGTTTTCAGCATTATGCAGTCTTGTCTCTGGTTTATAATTGTTGCACTCCAACAATATGACTGCATGCTGTTATTTAATCAGACATTGAATAAATTATCAAGAAAGCTTTCTGAATAATTGCTCAGTGGTTTAAAGCTTCTTACAGGTTCTTTGTTGTGTGATATCTTCTCTACTTTTCCCCATTTTTCCTGTCTTGTTTCCTTAATAAGGGGCCCTGGGTTGTGTGGGACTCTGGAAGACTGGAAATGTGTGTACAGTAAGAAACTGAGTATGCTCAGGTGTCTGGTTGTGGGACCACCTGTTGTAGCTGGAGCATTGAGAGCCAGACAAGAAGGTGGGGGCCTGATGCTCCTGCAGGGCCTGAGGAAATGCTGAGAAAGGGTCGAGAAGAAGCATGTAGTTAAGAATGAGCTGAACCAGAGGAAGGAGTTTCCTAAATATGAGTGCGTATTGCTCTGCCTCAGAAAGCCTCTGTTGGCTGAAGTCTGGCTTGGAGGCCCTGACCTGCTCTCTAAGGCACAGCGTTCAAGAAATAATCTTGTTTATATTCCTTCTACATTTCCATTCTCTCATATACTCACTTTTTATCTCTTGCTAAAAACTTAATAAAATCTGACATTGGTGTAGTGTGGAGTATGCTTTGAGGAAACTATATAAGGAGAAGGTGTAAGCAGAGCCCAGCGAAAGCTATGGCTGCCTTTGTATCCTGTTACATTCCTGCAGTCAGCTGTAGATGTTTCTGATTGCAGTGATGTTTGGTTGATAACATGTGTTGAAGTGGCTGTTATGCGGCTGTTTGCTGCCTGAGCTCAGCAGTTTGTACTCTGTAGGCAGAGTGGGCACTCTTCCTCTTGTGAAAAGGAAAAGTGAATTATTAGAAGTTTAGTCACTGATGAGCAATCAGAGCTATGCTGAGCTGAGCTTTACAAGTCTCGCTACAAATCACAACATCGGTATGGTTTCCAAGTGAGTTAGTTAGTGTTAAGTTTAGCTCTCAGTTTTAATATACCAAGTACAGACATTTTTTCTTAAATGGAGAACTGTTCATTTGGCATCAGCAAAAGAAAACTGAAGTGCGGCTTTTAACAGTGAGTACAATTTGAAAGGATAAGAGTAATAAATCTCATCACATTGTCCTCCATACGTGCCATGTTTGGAATAACTTTTCTTCCTGTATTCATCTGTAGAAGTTTTAAGCTATGTGTCAAGATGTTGGGTTGGATTTGATGATCTTTGTGGGCCCCTTCCCAGTGGGGATGTTCTGAGATTCTGTGCCTCTTGTTCTGAGCTAGCTCAGTTGCAACCTTGTTTGGTTTTGAACTATGCATGTGAATAGGTAGTGGGCTGTGCTTGTATTCTCCGTGCTGTTGCTTTTAGGTGCTTTGCTTGGTTATAATGTTAAAACTCAGAGCACAGCTTTCGAGGTCAGCATCTATGGAATGATGAAAATAATGAGGGACCACATATATGAAAAAAATAGTGTTGCAGCTTGTCTTGAGTTTCGTAGAATCTGACTCATTTAAGGTTAAGACTTCAGAACAGCATTCAGTGGTTGTAACTGTGAAACCATCTTCTGTCCACCTGCTTCAGTTGCTGCCCAGAGTCCTTTTTGCTCTGATTTCCATTGTGATTAATGTAGGCGTGACATGTGGGACAGGGGCACTGCTGAGAACGTAGAGATGGTGAGATATGATACCTTTAACAAATACAAGTGTTGGTTATTTTGTTGGATTTTCTTTTCTTTCCCAAATAAGATATTCTTCTCATCTATGAACTAAAGTCGAAATGGAGAAAGTAACAAGCCAAGATAGCAGCAACTAAAGTCTGAGTGTCACCGAGATCACTGATGAAACATGAAGACTTTTGGAAATAGAATTCCCAGTGGGAAATTTGTTGTTTCTTTCCCTAAAACCATGGCCTAACTTAGTGGAATGTAACATTATTAGTGTCTTCTAAGAATGCACCAATGAGCCTGAAGAAAATGGCTTGGGAAAGTATTCTGTTAACCAGAAGACAACTCTATGCTAGTTAGCAAATACGTCATTGGAAACTGTGTTTTTTATTCTTTTATTGTGAAGTGATGAAAAACCCTTTTGATTGTTCATGGTTTGATCAGGTGCTCATGAAGCTGCATTTTAAGATGATGATGACTGAATAATGAGGATAGCTTTAAAGAAGTGAGCATGAAAAGGTAGAATTTAATGGCACATAAAGAAATACATAGTCAAGATGTATGTTTCTGCAGGCAGCTTGGGAATGGCTGTTCTGCATCTGGAGAGCATGGATGTTCAGGATACGATGTTACATGTTTTCTGAACTTCAGTAGGCCAAGAAAGCGTATAACTTAAGGAATTCGAGGACCATGTGTAGTGTAGTTGCATAACTCTGTGCCCACTCTTAGAAGATGACTGAAATGTCCTAGTGTGAAACACATCGATACTTCCATGTGGTGTTCTCTGCAGCTGAAAGAAACAAGTGCTCTATCATGCACAAAAAGAGAATCAATAAAGAATTGTGTATGGCTTCCTGTTTTTTATGTTGTCCCACTTAAAAAACGTTCTTTTGGCTAAGACTTAGTTTATTGTTCTGCAACATTGTTTGTGTATCACTTGCTAGCTGAGGACCTTGGAGCTCTGAGGCTGGTCTGACTGTCTGTAAGGCTGTATTGGGTCTAGAATGACTAAAACAGAGGATGGAAAACAGATGTATTTCCTAATACCACAGCACAGCAAGAAGTGAGAGATCAGTGGCAACTTGCAATCTTGTTTTCAAGGGGTAGACCATGCTATTGTTCTACGCTTATTTTCCATTACTTACAGCAACAGATGATGACAGAGCTATAGAACTGTGATTGTAGGAAATATTTTTGTTGCTGTTTTTACACTCTTCTGTAAAAACCATAGTGAGAATTGAAGTTTTGTCTCTGTTAAATGCAAACCTATAGGTAGTGGTAGCAGTGGGTTTTGGAGCAGGGCTGGCAGAGTGTCTAGAGCCCTGTGATGACAGCCCGTGGCTCTCAGCACGCTTCAGTGCAGATCCAAATCAGAGTGAATATGTTTTGGTAAATCAGTTCAAAATATGGAAAAGGAAAAAAAAGAAAAAGAAAAAAACGAGAATAGTCTGGAGTTGTATTTTGCATGGACTTACATTCCCTTTGAGGGTGTGACAGTGAAACAGTCTGAGAGTGATGTTTGACCCAGCTCCATACAGCCCTTCAACCTTCTCATTAATTATCTTGGTGTAGGCATTCTTTGGCTCCTGGTTTTCTGTAGCCATTTCCCCTTGGAGCTGTGGATGGGGGAGGAGGACACTTTGTTGTCTCTAGGCAGTATGGAGTGATGAGATGCTCTGTTTTATCTGCTCTGCTAATGTGTAACAGTGAGGAGCTAGTGATGGTCCTCATCTTCATAGTCATACATGTGTGAATGTATTCTGACTGTGTCCTTGTTAAGCACGCAGAGTATTGGAATTATGAACGGATGGGCTGCTCAGCCTTGAATTTCTTGTGCAGTTTGTGCCTATCGGATTGTGCTTAGAGGTAGAATGGCCAAATCTACAAAAATACCCAGCACTGGCTCCTCGAAGACTACAAAAGGACGTTGATTTGGCCAGCATTACCCTCTCCCGTTTAGTAACTCCCAGGCAAGGCTCAGTAATGTAAAACGGATCTGTACAAATCCATGCAGTGAAGGTCTTTGAGAATCCCCATGAAGGCTGTCTGACTTCATGACAGCCATTCCTTCACGTGCATTGCAGTACGTGAGCTCATGTGGCTGTCAGATGTAACCTGTATGGGGAAAATGGAAGTTCCAAGGAAATAAAAGTAAAATAAATGGAAGGATTACAATTCTGACACAGTTTTTCCTAACCTGTTCTGCCAGAAAGCTTCAAGACCTGCAGAGTTCTGCACAGATGTAATTTGTTTCCACTGAACCCTTGAAAGAATCTTTGTAAGTAGGTCAGATACAGTTTC
The DNA here is from genome assembly GCA_013399175.1 of Odontophorus gujanensis. NCBI lineage: Eukaryota > Metazoa > Chordata > Aves > Galliformes > Odontophoridae > Odontophorus > Odontophorus gujanensis. The sequence continues at coordinate 585,064 of VXAB01011477.1, read as the reverse complement.
CTCGCTTTAAAGTTGTATCTCTTCCGCTATTTATGAAACTGTAAGCAATCTTGAGAATAAATGAACTGATCTCAGTTGCTGAAAATACGCAGCCATAAAGGTGGATTTCTGCTTATGGTTCTGATGTCACATTAAATAACGAAAGATGTTTCCACGTGTGTGGAAAAAGAATCAATCCAGAGGGTGGATTGAGGAAAGAGTCAATCCATAAAATTTGGAATAAATACTTCTTTTATGTAGTAACAGAGGCTTTTACTTAGACAACTACCAACCTCATTTTTTCTTGCTGTTCCTGTGAGCTGGCATTATTTTTTGCTTGAAGCTTATCATGAGGCATGTGGGATTTTTCTTTTCTTTTTCCCCTTTTACTGTTTTGTTTAACATATATGTGACATTCTCACCAACAAAGATTTTGCTTCTATGTGCCCATTAAAGTAGATGGAAAGCAGGTTTTTTTTGGTGACTGTAATGGTTCAATCATCTGACTGAACCACTGACGTGGTGTTTTAACATTAGTTTCATGTTTACATTTGGAAATAAATGTACATTGATCCTTCTAACTTTCCTTTACTTGGCCAAAAACATGTTGATGATCTAAATGAAGGGGCTTTGTGACATGAAGTGTGTTTGCAATAGAGGCATGACTTAGCAAAGTAAGGACTGCTGGGCATGTTTTTGATGCAACCATGTAGCAGGGACAGACTGATGTCAGTTCTGCTGCTAGCCAGGAAGGAAGAAAAAACTGCAGTAGTATACATTTATGGGAGATTATCACAAGTGTTTATAGATCTACCTTGCATGATGTGCATGCTGCTGGTCCTTGTGTTTCAGAAAGAGCGGAGAGAAATGGGAAAGGATGGGCAGGGTACAACATTGCTAGCCAGAAACAGCTTTGTGTAAGAAGAGATTGACGGGGGTGGTATTGTGTAGTTTTGAGCCAAGGTACCTGAAGGAAGATATGAGGCATCAAAAGCAGGACTGACATGATGGGTGAAGACAGCAGCTCACTGCCTTGTATCATTCAGAATCTGTGGATATCAACTCTCAGGTACTGGCTGCATTGATGGATGCTTTTGCAGAGGGAAAAGGGCAGTCTGCTGGTGTGTGTACTCAGACAGCGATCTCAGTCATGTATGGTGTATTAAAAAAATGAAGCCATACACAATTTTAAATAGCTGCTCACAGAGACCCTTTTATTAGCTACATTCAAGGAATGCAACTGGACTTTTGCAGAACTAAATTTAGTGTAATCAGACATGGGGTGAATCTTTTTTAGAATGAGGCAGCTGACTTAAGTCTGCATGTTTTATGCATCCAGGCTTAATAGTCTGCTGGATATTCTCGGTGTGTTTTCAATGAGAAAGTAGAAATTTGTGTGCCAGCTGTTGTTTTCCATGTCAGATACTGCTCTGCACTCGGCTGTGTAGATGTTTCCTGGTCTGGCCTTGACTCGCTATTAATACTTGCTTAGAAACTCCTTGGAACAATTTTTTTTTTTTTTCCGTGAAGAAAATACAAGGGATGCAACACTGCATGCTTGTCAAGTGTTTTGAAGTATAAATAACATCGAGCTCGTTTCCTTTTGACCAGTGGACATCACACAGTATTCATTTGGGCTTCAATTCCATTGAGCAGTATTTCTGAGTGCTGTTGGACATGGTATGTTTTACCCAAGCAGTCCTTTGTTGCTGTCAGGTAAATACAAGATGACGTGCCTTCCATTCTGCCTCTTTTTTTATTTTTTTTCCTTTTCTGTTTTTTCACCCCGAGCTGCATCAGAATGGCATGGCTGTTTCCTCCGTGTAAATGGAATGTGTTGTGAAGTGCTGCCTGTGACTAATCACCTCTTGCTGTCTCTGCCTATTAGCTGTCTGATGGTGATGTGGTTGCACCACTCTGTACACATGGCCTCAAGGATCTGGCATTGTGACACCCGTATTAAAATATGCAACACTTGATTTCTGGAGATGTTTTGGGTTGGAAAATCGGAGAGGTTATGAACTGTTTGTTGTGGCTGTTTTTACCCCTTTTGATTCAATGCCGGTTAGGTGGTAATTGAGTAAGGTGTATCCAGTTAATCTCTGGGTATTCGTTTTAGTATACAGTCGATGTTCTAGGGGCTATTTATTTTCTACTTTTCTCCCATTTTATTGAATTGATGTTAATTTGAGCACTTTGGATATATAGTTTAGAAGGTTGGTTTTGCTTTGCTTTGTTGCTGTGATTATTTTTTAAAGTGAAAATGCACGTGAAGTTTGTTAAAAGTCAGTGCTCACTGATTTGATGAAGTATTACCAGATAAAAATGTTATGAAGGTACTTTGGGTTTTCAAGTTCACATCCACCATAATCTTACTGAGCACTTTACCAAACTGAAACAAGTGCGGGACTGGTGCTTCATTTATTGGCAGATGTGAAACTTGCAGACTGCTGTAGAGAGTGTAACTGTGTGAATTTTGAATTGTCCATTGGCATCTTGGTAGCTGTGAAGAGACAGTTTATGTGATTCCCATCCTATTTAAGTATAGGCATTCCCAATTCTGTTGTATCTCATGCCCACAGCCTCATCCACAAGTGCTGTTCTATGAAATGAAATGTCGTTTAGTTTAGGAAAACAAAGGATGATATTTGTACAAGACAAATACGAAATACGTAAATAGATGAGGAAGCATCATTAATTTTTTCTTTTTTTTTTTGTAGGGGTTTTTAAGAAGATATAGGAACCATTTCTCAAGCTGAAGACAAAGTAAAAGAAAGCTGTATCATGTGTTAAAATACTGAAGAGTGAAATTTCTTGGATTAGTATATTTCTGGATTGCAAAGGAAAAGAAAGAAGAGGCTGAAAATGGGGAGAAAGAAAATACAGATCACGAGAATAATGGACGAACGGAACAGACAGGTGAGGAATGAGAAATCTGTGTGAACACGGCCGTGAGTAATCCTAAATCTGAATGGAGACTTAAATACATCTGTTGTCTTCATTTGCCCTTCTAGAGCTGAGCATTGTCTTCCTGTGTCTACGGATGATATTGCCAGAACACAGAGAAGAAATGCTCTCAGTTTTTTTTATATCACAATTTTAGGGGATGTTATTGTTATAAGTTAACAGCGGTGGCTACTTTCAATCCAGTTCACTGTGTAGCTGCTCTTCTCATACAGTACAAGTATTTGCTGCAGCCTCTTTGACAGAGGTGTAGCTGTAGGGCAGTGACCTGCAGTGATTGTGTGTAGGGAATACTACAGTACTGCTGAATAGGTTATAGTAAATCCTGTGTCCTGTAGTGAATTATGTTAACATGCGTCCTTTTAAGAACACTGAATTCTATTTCTTGAAGAGTTGTTCACTAAAACAATCTTTGAAAATTGTCAGTCAGGAGGGAGGGAGGCTCAGAAGTGCACTGTTAGAAGGATACCAAGGGAAAGCTGGTTACCTGCTTGCTTTAGCTTCAATGTGGAGGTGGCCTGTGAGCTTGGAAAGTACCAAAATTTGGTGACTGCACGCAAGGAATTTCCTTTCAATTTCCAAATTGTTTTGTGAGATACAAAGCAAAATTTCAGTTGGATATCAAAATGTATAGTGGGGTGTTTGGAAGCTGCAGTTTTTAATGAAAGCAATGTAGGAATGACTTCTGATCTTCAGGAGTAGTTGTTGTGAGTCTGACTAAAGATCCGACTAATCCAATATCTTTTATCCAGCATCGGTCTGAAACAAATAACCAGTGCTGTGTAGGATAGAGATGCACATGTTACGCTGTTCTGTAATCCTCTTCCAGGTCCTAACTATTCTTAGCTCAGTGATTTCCTGAGCTGGATGTGGTTTCCGTATATTTAGTAACCATTAATGGATTTCCACCCCCCTGTCCCAGTGGACTTGTTCAGTCATCCTTTGAGCCCTTATAAAGTTGCAGCATTTACAAGATTTTTTGGCTCAGGCTGTCTGTAGGTTTGTATGTTATTTCAAGAAAGCCCTTTTCATTTATGTTTAGTTATGCTTCTGCTCATTTTTTAGCTCTTCTGTAAAAGAGGCTCTGGTCAGTCGCTGTCTGGTCTGTCTCTATCTTTCCTGTTACTCTCTGGAATATTTTCTTATTTTCTGTTTAGCATCCTAGCTTACTTAATTGTCTTTACAGAAAATTTATTCCACACCTGTGATCATACACACTGCTTGTCTCTAAACTGTCTCTAAACCTTCTTGAGTGGTGTGTTCTTTCTGATGGCAAAGGGACCCAGAATTGCGCTCATTGTTCAGGATTCATGCAAAATATGGATGTATAGCAATGTTTTTTTTCCCCTATTCCCTTCCTCCTTTTGGCTTTTCTTTTCTAACTTCTGTTGAGTACCAACTTGATGTTATTTATCTTTCTGAAAATATCTTTTTAAGTGACTGATGTTGGGGTTGTGAGTGAATTCCATTAGACGTTGCTGCTGATGTGCCAGCTCGAAGCCCATTGTTTTGTATGCAAAATCAGGATTGTTTTTCTCCCTGTATCACTTTAAAGCAGCGTAAACTCTGAGAAGGCTATATATAGCAGAAAAGTATTATTGGAGTTTGGGAGAAAGCCAAGTATTGTGTTTGAACAGCTTTAATCACATGCTGACTGTGTGTTTGATGTAGATAAATGTCTTAAGTACACATAGTAAAAGCAGAGGAATTGTAATTTCTTTCAGATCTTGCTCTGGAACTTCAGGCAAATTGAGGAGATAGAAATTGGTTATTCTCCTCACCTTCCTACCCCGCTTTAACTTGCTTGGAGAAAGTTGGAATCTTGTTTTTGTCATGTTTGAAGTTAGAAATAGATATATGTACATATATCTATCTCCATGTCATTGTTCAGATTGTTACTACCTTTTTTTTTTTTTTTTTTTGCATGGACAGGAAGGAAAATAGTGCATTTGTATGAAATCTTAGCTGCTCTGCATGGACTGAAGCAAAATGTGAGGATTAAACTCTTTAACTTTTCTTCTTAGTATTTTTTGGCTAGCATGTTTTTGGCTTCACAGTGATGAGGAAGAGCTTTTAGGCCCTAATTTAACATGGGAGTTAGGTTTGCCATTTCCTTTTCCTGTGGAAACAGGTTTTAAAGATACAAAAGAGCTTTTGTCAGTGGAGCCGTGTTTTGTGGAGATGTTGGTGTTCTCTAATCCCCCTGGTGATCAGTGTTTTCTGGCAGCAATTATGTGCTGCTTTGACATACTAGGATGCCCTGATGTACAGGATATGTATCAGATATAAATTTATTTTTAAGAATCTTTTTCATTGCGCTTGATAAGTAGTGTAGTTAGAGCTTATTTTACTAATCACCTAGTTCATATTTGCATAGTTCATTTGTATTCTCTCAATTTTTTTGTGGTATGAGTAGCTGATTAGTAGGTTACTGGTGAATATGAGAGTGATGTCTTTCTGGTTAGTGTTTTTTTTTTTTGTTTGGAAATACATATAGAAATGTGATAGAGCTATGCTTGTAGTGGATTTATATAACTTGTGGGAATAAAAGCTATTGTTTTATCTGAAGCATCTTATTTCTAATGAGATTGTATGTGAGCTCAAAACAATTTTATATAGACCATTACTCTGGGGGATTACGATTGTCTTGAGACTGTCATTGTGTTATTAATTAAGCAGTCTTATCTGCTTGAATGAGCTGTAGGGCATTTATGCTCATTAAGACGAAGAGAATAAAGCACGGTAAATTAGATATCAAAGGAGCTCAATCTTGCTGCCTTTACTCTCTTCTTCCTCTGCCCTTTTTTGTGAAGTGATATTAGAGTAGTATTGAGGAGACTGTTGGCCTGCAGTGAGGGTGCATGGTTTTTGTTTTTTATGTGGTCTTAATGGCACAATAAATAGTAAGATTTATAACAAAAAAAAAAGAAACTGATATTCTGCTGTGTAAGTTCTTAAATGAAAAATGAGTTTGTAATAAACTTTGTGCACTAAATTTTGGGCTTCAGTGGGAGTGGGGCTTGTAAGCACTGGTCCAGACCTTACAGGAGATTAGAGAAAAACTGTTCAGTAGGAGTTTTGAGTGCCTTTCTTGGGATCATGCAGATCCTCAGTGATCCTGTCTTTCTGGGAAGAGACGAATGAAGTGGCAGAGCTGCTAGGAGCTGTTCACAGGACCTACTTTTAGGAATGTTTTAAAAGGCTGTTTTGAAATATATGTGGAGAGCAAAATTCCCACCTACGTTTGAGGAAAATAGGGCCCATTAAAACTTTCTTCTGTACTTGGTCAGCTTGATGAAATGATGACTGAAAACGGAATTCAAGCAGTAAATGCACTAAGATGAACCCTATTGGGCTTTTGTCATCTTGCATCACTAATACATTGTAATTGTCAACAGTAAGTAGATAAGGAAGATCTTCTTGCCATAGTTGAACCTTGAGTGAGTTTGAGCACTAACATGAAAAAGTTTTGGCGGAGTATTGTGTCTAGGGCTTCTATCCAAATGTGCTTTAAAAATGTTGTATGCTACAAGTATCTGAATAGAGATTGTCCAGGCCTTGCATGGGGCTCTGTGTGTGGTTAGTGGCCTTTAAAGTTTCTTAGAAGCATGGAATAGGAACATAGGTGGAACTTGGTTTGTAATTTATCTGACTGCTTCTATGAGGAGAAAAAAAAAAGTCTGTTCTTCTTCCTTATGTGCAGGTATGGAGGTGTTTAAAGGAACTGGCATGCTCTTACTGTCTTGAATTGTTCAATCATTGGGTTAATTTGACTAGTGGTGGATGAGCTGAAATAACAGAAAGCTGCTTTGTCATAATTTGCATTGGTTTTAAGAAGTAGAAAGAACTGGATCATTGCCTGACATTAACTTTGAGGTTTTGAACTAGCTTCTTCAGAATGAGGTCAGGACTGGATCAACAGAATCCCTGGGAGGTTTTTTTCCCCTGATTTTAATGCTTCAGTAGTGCAGCTCATAAGGCAGTGACTCTCCCTTCCCCCAAACCAAGAAGTCCTAAGTTTTGTTACGAATCTTAACTCTTTGTACAGTATGTGCCAGGTATGCTTTCTGGGCTTAGTTAATTGGCATCCAGTTTCTTGCGTACAGTAAGAACATTTCATGTGGGATTTGTTTGGTAAATATGCACCATGGAAATTTGAAATAAAACTGAAAACAGCCAACCCTTCTGTGTTGAAAAGCAATATTCTTGTAGAACAATATTTGTGCTACAAGGAAGCTGAAAGTAAAGATTGTATTAAAGTATTACTTTAAATTGTATTTAATTTCAGTCGGATGCAAGGCATGGGAAATACCGTAAGTGACAATTGTTTTTTGCTGTCCTCAGTGTAAACTGAAATAACAGAGAGGACTTCTTAACGTAAAAAATAAAATGAAAAACTGTGGTCTTAAACGTGTATAAACAAATGATTCTTTTGTCTTTGTTGTTGTGCGCCCGTAGTAGTCCACAGTACTGCCTTGGCAACAGTCATAGCAATTCCTCATGTTAGTGTGGCTTATTTTTAGCTCAGCCTCATCCTTGCACTGGGAATGTCTTTGTCCTGGAAACAGTATGTTCTACGTGCATTTTCATTATATGTGTAACTGTGTCTGCCTTTAGATGGTTAAAAGAATAAGCAAAATCCAAATCACACACTTTCAAACCTAACATTTCCCAATTCATGAAGAGAATTGTGCTTATTTTAGAAACAGGGACATTTAAAGCTGATAGGCAATTTGTTCAGTATTATGCAATACTGCTGGATGAGAACAAAAAGTGGATACCACTGAGTATGGACAGCATAGTTGCTGGAGAATGAGCAGCAGATAGAGGGAAAGCAGTATGAAGTCATGCCTGGAATCTTCCATGCAGGCATCAGTTGTGGCTATTGAACACAATGCACTCATACTCCATATCCACTGCTGGAGAGTACTAATACAAGTAGAATTAATCCATATTACCATTAATGCTCATGTTAATTACCTGTGTTCCTACAGTGCTTCATGTTAACAGTTTGGGTTTAACATCCTGAGTAGTGTGTGCTGAAACAGATTCTTTTGGTGGGCCTAGGATGATGTGAATAGCTGGAGAGGAATCACAAATCCACAGTGCCTTTGCCAGCATTTGTGGGGAAATACATAATTCTTAATACTGTTTTAATAATAGTTACTGTTAGCAAGGTGTATATATATATATGTTGTTAATGCATGTCTGCACCTCTTTGTCAGAATTCTTATGTGATGAGAAGGTTGCTATGCATTTCTTATAACAGGTAGAAATGAATCATGTGTGTAAGACACTCATCTCTAGAAGAAAATGCCTTCAGGTGTGAACACAGAGTTTATAGGACAGATGGGAAAATTATGTAGGAACCCCTAATACAGGTTTCTTTATTTCTTGTGTTTTATTTAATTCCTGTCTTGCAGATAGGTCACTCACATGCAATGGAGACGTATGCTATAGGTCACTCACATGCAACAGAGGGCATATGCCTTGAGGGGACATGGATAGATGGAGGTATTCCATCAAATTGAAACACTTGAAAGCTCTGAAAGTACTATCTTTATTTAAAAGATATCAGAACGTAAACTTCATATAGTATGTTAAGTGTCTTTTGGAGGTACTTAAATGGACAATACCGAACATCCTTTTAAGAAAATTGTCCTTAGCATCAGACCTGTACTTCATTTGACTTGATATAAAATACATTGATACTCCTACATCCTTAACTGACTGAAATCCTGTGAAAGGATGTGGTTTTAAATTTTTTTCTTTTCCATAGCTGATGGTGATTTTTTGTAAGGAATTGTCTCTACCTTTTCTCCATTTGGCCAATACTCTTTTGTAATAGGTTTACTTTCCCACAAGTAACAATTTTAAGAGGACAGAATGATTGTTTCATGATGTTCCCAAGTGGCAGAAAACAGCTTAGAAATGTGAATCTGATGGCATGGTTTAATAGTAGCTAAGTAAGCATATTTCTTCGCTTCCTTTCTTACTATACATATATAGTAACAGTGTTACTTCCATTGATACTGTAGATTTGCTCAATTGTTAGAATTAAGGTTGTGAGTAGCTGTAAAGCTGGGCCAGGCTAACTCTAAACATCAGAGAAGGATGTATTTTAATACCTGGAAAGCTAAAACTAGTTGTGCAGAAGGAAACATGGTGAGGGGATTACTACAGACTTTATTGTTTCTCGGTATATATACTGGAGGAAGAGCTGGGTGGGAAATACTCTTTAGTTTAGTTAAATATAGAGTACTGACCCCGAAAGTGACACCCAAATATGACAGGCAGTTCTTCTTAAGCTTCTACACATGTTCAATTATGCTGCTTGTTAACAGAAATAAGTAGTGTAGGCTCAGCTGGTATATTTCTCGAATGCTTGATTATAGTCTTTCACAATATTCTTATTTGAAAAAAAAATTACATATATATATTTTATTTTCTTTAGGTCACCTTTACGAAGAGGAAGTTTGGATTAATGAAGAAGGCATATGAGTTGAGTGTACTCTGTGACTGTGAAATAGCACTCATCATTTTTAACAGCTCTAACAAACTCTTTCAGTATGCCAGCACTGATATGGACAAAGTTCTACTTAAATACACAGAGTACAACGAGCCCCATGAAAGCAGAACCAACTCAGATATCGTTGAGGTAACAATCTGAATAGATGATCTGTGTTCTTATCTCATTAACACTTAGAATATGGAGTAATATATTGTAATATATATTAAGATATTTTAACTAAATGTATTTATTAACTTTATCTTAAAATATCAGCTGCTGTTTTCAGTCTGTTTTATTTGTAAGGGAATAAGTCATTTTTACATCTGTTGCCTTCCCACCTGCCTTTCACCCCCTGACAGTTATTTTGGTGACTTGATGGATTTAAACCATATTTCATAATGGAAATAGAAATGTGAAAGATTTTTTTTGTTGTTGGTGGTCCATTTTTAGAGAGAAGGAGGGGGGAGGAGATGATTCTAAGGCTTCTAAAGTCTAAAGATCTTAGCTAAGGTCTAGCTCAGCCTAAACACAATTACAACTCAGGCCTCTTCTTTTCTGAGAGCTACTTTACCAGTCCAGTGTTGCACGTGAATCAGCCAAGGACTTTGCTGCTGCTTATTGAACCTAAAGGAAGAAGTTAATCTGTGGTTAATTTTGTTGTCCAGTTACTTTGTATGTTGGTTAAAATATTGTAAAATGCACACAGTTTTTGCTGGAATGAAATAGCATGAGTATGTAATAGCTTCTATTTTTATTGTGCTTATGCTTTAAATATAAATGCAGATTTTTTTCAGTATGCGGTTTCTAAACTGGGCACTGTAGAAGTCAGGGATTCTTTTGTCAGTTTGAGTCTTATAGCTGAGTTTCAGAGAAGTCGTGTCTGCAGTAGTCCTATAAATGAACCAAAACAGGTGTCTGACACTTATATTCCGGAGCTGTCTTCCAAACGAATGCCTTGCCTGTAAGGAGTGGTTTAGGGATAGTGGTCAGTCTTGTATAGTTGAAGAACTGTATACCTGGGGGTTACAGAGTACAGGCAGGATACCATCGATGTTTTGAAAAAATTAGAAAAATGAGAAATGAACAAATACCTTATTTCTTTCTGAGAAATTATTTGCTAATTTGTTAGCTGCCATTTGTGATCACAAAGATACCTCCCCAACATCTGTCCTCAGCTTTGAGTACAACTGAGACGGATAATAAAAGCTGTGAGGAGTTGCAGGAATATTACTTCATTGTTGGATTAGTGTAAGTAAAGGTTAGCCAGTGAAGTGGAAGATAAAAACCTGATTCTTTCAAGATGAGCCTGGGGCAGACATAGATTTGAGGTAGAGGTGCAGGCAGAGTGATTTTTGTTCTGCAGGCCTCACTGCGTTATGGCTCATGGAAGCAGTTCTTCGCATCTTCAGTGAGAGCCTCTTTGAAAATCATTTCTGTGCCAGGCTACTTGTGTACATGTGTATTTTTTTCCAAACTGATGTCAAAAGTTTGACCCCTGGCAGCTGCATAGAAAAGTGCAACCAGTACTCAAGTGCATATATCGTTTCTATTCTGGGGGAATACACAAGGGCTCATCTACAGATTCCTTGTAACATTGCTTCTCTAGGTTTATTCTATTATGCTACTATGATATTTGAGATTTTACTGTGGTTGAAAAACAGGAGTAGGAATTAGAAATGCATCTGTTCGCTCTATGGTCTTGTCCTAGGAAAGAAAGACAAATAAATACCAAGTTCTTCAGTCTGAGAGAGGATACAAGTCTCAGCTTCATATTATTATGTTCTGAAGGATAACTTATAGGGGCTTCTTTTTTGTTGTGCCTACTCAGAAATACATTTATAACCCATATATATCACAGAAGAACTTATTAAACCAATTTAGAGTAAATAATCATAGCTGATGTATGTCTTGTTAACATTTAGGTAATTCCTTTGCACCTTTGAATGTGACAGGTAGTGTTTGTTGTATCGTAACCTCAGTGCAAAACTGGTCCTGACCCAGTGTGCTCCTGATGGGCATGACAGGAGTTTGGTTGCTGCGGTAGGGAAGGAAGCAAATTTGTTGTAGGCCAGTTCCTTATTTTCAGCAGTGTGTAGATGGCAGCATTGTGAATGATTAAATGAAACTGATGAGACATCTTCCCCTTGTAGCTGCCTGCTGTTCAGCGTTGGCATCGGAATTGCTTTGATATGCTCAGAGCTTGGTATCTTCTTGCTGCTGGAATGTTTGTGTGAAAACATAGTAGGAGGGAGAGCACTGATGTCTTAAATGAACACTAGATACATTTTTTTAATATTCACTGCACCCTTATGTCTTTGATTATATGTGTTACTGTAGATACAAATGTTCTGTTGTAATCATGTACCAGTTTTGTTGGTCCTTCCATGCTTTTTGCCATGACTTCTTTTCTTTGGTAGCTTAAATGTGAGTGTAAGAAATATGATTTTTTTTTTTTCAGCCATCGTGGCAGAATCATAGACATTTGAATAGCTGGAATTTGGAGTCCATGTTTTATCTTAAGTTAGGTTTTCTAACTATCATCATATACTTGAGGTTGGTCCATTCCTTGCTGTGTGGTGCATCCTAAGCTGCATCATATTACTGTAAACATACACTTTCTTGTGAAAGGACTGCTGTATTGGAATAGTCTTGGGTTTTTTGCAACTTAGAGCAAGGCTTTGAATGTTTAATTAAGTATCTTAGCATGGGAAATGCTAACTCAAGTAGAAAGTACTGTTTGCCATGACTTGGTGTGATAGTGGTCATATTTTAAATAAATAAAGCAAGGCAGAAGGCAGGTTCAGCATACTGCAGCTACTTAGAGTAGTGTAAATATGCCACTTTAATCTTACAGAAACTGTATTCAGTGCACTGTCTTGCATTATAATACCAAACTGGAATTCCTGTTTCTCTGCCTCCTTGCAAAATGTTAATGATGAGCAGTACGTGTTCTCTAGTCATAGACATGCTTAGTGTCAGGGATTTGATTGTCAGATCATAGTTTGAGTAAGTGCGTAGAGCTCATCTGCACTTGTAGAGCCTACAGCATAAAGAAGCAGATGTATCTCCACAGCCAGATGGAGCATATGCCAAGAGACACGTGTGGAGAGCATAAACAGAAAAGCTGGTGTTGAAATGCTATGTTTATAAACTTAAAGCAGTTTTTTATTTTTAATCCAGTGTTCTCCACCTACTCAGCATTGCCTCTTTCCCAGGCTTTCGATTAGCAGCATGTTTTTTGAGCTGTTATTGTTGTCTCGTGTAGCATAGCATTTTAACCTTGAACACTATTGTATTTTGGTAGCATTTTTCCATTGGTTCATGATTGCTTTTAAAATTTGGGTGAACTTGGTGTTAAACTGAAGATCTGGGAATTATATCTAAAATATTCATGTCTGCACGTACATAGATGCAGAATTAGATGAAAAAGACCTTCAATTAATTGATCCTGTTTCCTTTCTTGGTAATGTTCACACTTTGCTGTAAAATTGATACGTAGATATCAAGATATGTATTTGGCACATAATTGGGGCATCTGTATTTTGCAATTAAAAGCTAAAAATGAAGATGGTGGAAATTGAATGCCTTCCTTCATAAGTGTGATTCTTTTAAGTGTTTCATAACAGAAGTTACATGGTAAATTTTAAGAAGGAAGAGAAGAAAACGCTCTCCAGCTAGATTCCATGGAAAATAATACCCAGTGGCTGATGTAGGTTAAATTTCGGAATTCACATCAAGGAACACAGCTTTATAAAAGGGAGATAGTGTTGAGAAGTGACACCTTGAATGTTGAATTAAACACACTGTCAACTGTAGGATGATTGACGGTGCTCGGTTAGATTATGTCACTTCCTGGTTCTTTATATCTGATAGATGGAGAACTGCCAGAAGTGGGTAAAATTAGTTTACCAAAACAAAAAAAACCTGAGGTATAGGGTGAGGAGGGTAGGAACCTGTGGGCTTATAGAAAAATAAATACCAGTACTCTGAATAGTATTGTCATGTGTTGCTATTGTTGAGACCACATGCTTTGGTCTCCGAACAACTTTGTCCACACTGTAGCAGCAACTGGTACAATTTAAAAGAATTAAGAGCCTTCAAAACGGTTTCATGTGAGTGGGGAAATGACTTGATAATCTGCTCATGATGCTGAGAAAATGTAGGCATTATTGGACCTGATTTGCTAAACAATTATGTACATGTAATTATACTGCATATATAATATTTTGAATACTTTGAGGTGGCACGCAAATGGCTCTGAGACATCTTAAGTCTCAAGGAGGATTTCTGTATGGTTAAAGACTAAATTACTTTCAGCTTTCCTTAAAAAGAGAGAAAGTGCATAAAAGCCGAACTGCTTTGGAAGAGGAGTGACCATGGAACTTGGGTAAATAGAAGTCTTTTTGTGTAGTGACAGGAGTCTGTCTCTTTGCAGTGGAATTGGCCACTGTAAATCTGACTTCGTTGTAAACAGAGTAGGCTTTGGGGTTTAGTGTTCCACTAGGGGTTCAGGAAGGAGCACATTCCTTGAAAAATTTTAAATACTGACAAGATACCAAATGCTGTGAGCACAGGGACAGAAGATACCTGTGTATTTTGTGCTGAGCAGGACAGTAGCTGCCCACCAGCGGGTGTTGTTCTCTTGCTTTCATTGCCACCTCCCATCTTTGGGAAATGAAGCTCAGCACTTAATCCCTAAACTCTTCTTTTATTTTAGCTGCTTGTTCTCAGGTTTTGTCTCTCTCTTGCATCTGGTAGACTTGTTCTGCTTTAAAAATGAAATATTCTCTTTATTCTTTGTTAGCTCTCCTGAAATTGCTTTGGGCATCCCAGTAAACAATGTTGACATAATTAAAAAAAACAAACCAGATTGTAAGTGACTTTAAGTAAGTTGTCAGTGCTACAAAAAAAGTTTTTGTTCCCAGTTAATGTCATTTTGTTTTCTGGCAATTCTTTCTATAGAAATGGAGGAAGTGGGATAGGCTTAACTTTTTACAAAAGCTTTGACTTGCCACCAAATAATCTAAAGCTCTGCTTTCCTTTTGTCTAAACCAATGATTAAACGTAGTCCTATAGGGTTAAAAGAAGTGCATTTTGTTTCCTTCTTAATACAAAGCTAGTGTGTTTTAGCACAGGTAACATATAATTAACATGCACTGCTTACTGGATTTCCTTTTTTAAGATCAGTGATTGAAATCCTAGGAGATATTTTAATATCAGCTGTTATTTGTCTTCTTCCTGATTTTATTTGGTTAGTGTTTACAACGTAGCTTGATATAAAAAAAAAAAATTCTGAAGAATAGCTGTGTTGAAGTGTCAACTTGAAAAATTCAAAGGTGAGGTGTTTTGGACGTTTACAAATAACTTGAGAATATTCAGGGAAATCCCAGTTATGAGAGCTCTTTGTTGTTGCTGTTGCTGGTGTTGTTTCCATCTGCTTTTGCAATGCGTTTGAGGACCGTTTTTGTTTCTGTAATGTGTAGAGGGCAGGCACACAATGCCCAGTTCACACACACTGCTCTGGAAATGTGTATCAAAGATCAGCTTTTGGATTTGGTGTTCTGATGACACTGTATTAAGTGGGATTGGAGTTCACCTCCAAGAAAATCAGCAACTACTCACTCCTCATTAATACTGGAGTTCATCCAGGCAATCATACATAGATATAATTATCTTCCCCCTATTAACAAGTTCTTCAGGCTTTGCTGGTGTTATTTATTCTGCAGCCTGAGTGCTGATGCAAGATTTGGTGCTTTTGAAATTTTACACTGACAGTTAGAAGAGCATATTTTTACTTTGCAATTTTCCGATTGGAGACCATGGTGCCTGTTAATCAAGGCTGAATTTGGGCAAGCTGTGCTTGCAAAATATAGCTGCCAGGACATTGCATCTTCTGGAACGAAAAAAAGGTTAAAAACTAATCTTTCTGAAGAAAACTCTTGATTTCACTGGAGAGTTAAAGTAAGCCTGGGTTTTGGCTTTCAAGCTCATGGGTGTCATGGTTTGATAATGTCTTCTGCCCCTGCATTAATCTCCTTGCAGAAAGGACAGCAGAAATGTCAGTGTTTTGGTCACTGGTGTTCATCAGTGTTGTAGTAGAAACCCTCAGGGGAAGGAGAGTGTCAGCTATAGGATGCTTTACTACCAGTTTCCTTTTGGAATTCAATTTCTAATAGGTTGTTTCTTAGTAATTTTCATGTTTGGACCTTAAACTGATGGTGCTCCTGCAGTAGAGGGCTGAGAGAGATGCTAACTTTCAAGAAAAATTGGTCTGGGTCTTCAGTCTTTCATGTAAACTCCATGTTGCATACCCCAACATGTAGATGTGATGAAATTGTAGTCATGTGATGGAAATTTGTGGTTTGCTCGTAGCCTGTGTTTTGGTGATAGCAGCGTGGCCCATCTATGCTGTTGATTCTTCCACCTGGTATGTTCTGCTCTGAAACCTTCCTCTATCAGTTGTGCAAATATTAATCAGTGGTGGTACAGACCTATGACCTTTTTGCATCCCTACTCCCCTTTTCGGGTTTCTGGATTGATAAAACAAAGTTATCTCAAGTATTCCAAGAGTTTGAAATACTTTCTGTTATCCTTTCTACTGTCGAAACTATAAGGAGAAATAGGACATGAAATGCTTGCAGCAGCAATCTGGCATTATTGCACAGCCCGGTTGACTGCAAGAATCCCACTTCCATTCTTTTTATATCAGTGAATTGTAATGAGAGTTAGATTTTTCTTAGCAAACCACTGAGCAAGTTTAGCAAGCAGAATAGCGAATAATATTTTTACTAAAGAATTTCTGAAAGATCATGAAGTGTATTATGCAGCCGAGTTGTTACATTGGAAAACTTTTCATGCTCCATATGGCTTATCTGCAATACGCTGCTGCTGAAAGGGGGCATTCAGTCAGATGCTGCTGGTGCTGATTTTACGTTTTAATCATTTTATATTTATGGAAAGGTACACACAGGAGGATATGTGTGTACGTATGTGTGCTGTCACTTAGGATTGAAAACAACATTTATGTACTGTAAATTATAAGTAGGCACTCTTGGAACTTTTGTACAGGTAGAACTGTACTCTCACTATTACTTTTGTTTGTTGAAAGGATTATAGAATATGTTTAATTTGTGAGTTACTGAATAGTTTCTGTTCCTTGAAGATGAACTTGAGTATGCTTTGTCCTTTGTTTTTAGTAGTAAGGTTGATTTAGATGGCAAATTGATTACTTTTTAATGAAAAATCCTAGTTGAAGGTGCTTTCTGTACAACAGATAAAATGGAAACCTGCTCAGTTATGTATGATTTAATCATCTATTAAGTTGTGTAGAAAGTGAAAGACAAATGCATCAGGTATCAGAGAGAGCTTGGCTTGGTTTTCTCTGAGGAAACAATGTTGTCAGTACTACTGGATTACTGACCATTTTAAACCTCAAGGAACTCACTTGGGAATGAACAGTGCAGCTGCTTCTGCAGGTCACTGACTGCATTAGAAAGCCCACAGATTACTGGAAGTTTCTCAGAAATCCTAAGTAGGAGAACAGCGCTTCCTTCGTCACTACTCCCATGCATTGTATAATATTCTGAAGTGGATTTTAGAGAAGATAAAAACTGTTCTTCAGTAATTGCTGGTGGTTTATCTATTTAAAATAACGTTTCACAGCAAAGATGGTTCAAGCTAGAAGTCTGAAAACCTTTTGTATGTGTTATTTTATATAAACGAGAGTTTGAATCCTGAGTGCCATCTTTATCATATCTTGGAGGAATTTGACAGCTAGCTTTCATGTTTGGCAAGCTAAGGATGCGTGTTAAAATTTGCCAGATACTGGAAGTGCTCCAACATTTGAAACAAGACCCTGTCTTTTCTGAGAGTGGAATATAACAAGGACACTGATAAAATTTCAAGTCATGGACATTCGTCATCTGCAAATGATGAATACCTTTGCCTGAAACTGAACTTAGCAGAGCATTGTCTGAAGGGCTCTCCCTCTTATTTTATGACCCATCTTTGTGCATGCTTCTCACATCTTTTTTTTCCTTTTTTCTAATTACAGAGTAATCCTAAAATTATTTTTTTTTCCTAAAGAGTATAACAATTGTGGCAGAATTTATCAAGATGTACTGTACTCAGAATTTTTGTTGTCTAGATTCGTTATGCATAGATATCTAAAAGATCATTTTTTTCATCTTATATTACTACTTGTTGAGCACAAGCATGGGAAGCATTATGTAAGTTAACTAAAAGCTTTGACTTAGTGTACGTTGTTCAGGCTGGGGACCCCTGCAGGAGCTTGGTGAGGCCTGCTTTGTTAGGAAGTTCAGCTTTCTGAGTTGCTTTGCTGTGCAAAGTCCATCATCATCTGATTTGACCTTTTATGCGTTGTCCTGAAGTTTTGAGAGCTGGGCACTATCTGCTCTACAGCTTTACTGTGCTATTTTGGTACGTATGTGTGCTCGTGGCTACGACTAGAATGCGGAATTCTGACTGCTAGCATAGGAAAATGTAAAGTGCCTGGTGGGAATAGGGAAAAGAAAAGCATTAGGCTCAACCTAAGCAGCCTCCTAACTCACAGCAAAGGAAAACAGCTTCGTGATGACATCTGCAGATGCTTAAGTAGTTGAAGTTAAGAAGATTAATAGAACCTGTGGAAAATCTACAAAATCTGTAAACAGTGCACAAAATCCAGCCTGTGATATTTAAAAAACAAATTAAAGCCTACTGAAATAATGTTGATGAACTTCCTACACAAAACACTGTTACTAAGATGAGTTCCATGTATTTCTCTGGCTGCTCACTTACACTACCCGTGAGATTCGATCCTGCTGCATTTTAGACAGCGACAGAATTTATACATCTGATGTTGCAGGGTCAGGTTTGGCATTTGTGAACCGTGTCATTACTTGGGAGAGAAGAAACAGAAACGATGCTGCTTCTGAGGCCAAAGTGACCTGCAGGAAGTTTAGAAACTATAAATAGCTTCCAGTGTCTAAAAATACTCCACATAATGGGGGAGAAATGATGTATGTAAAGGATAGAGCACAGTGGTATTGTTCGGTGTGATAGGAGTGAAATATTCTGTGTTATAACAGAAGAAATTGAACCTAGTTTTTAGCATGTAACAGGAAGCAAATAACAAAGGGATCGTCGTGCTTTCATTGTGACATTTTGCTGCATGTCAGGTCTGCAGCCTGTACGTTTGGTTCTCTGCTCTGTGGGAAGGGAGGTGAACTGCCTGAAAGGAATTTGCCCTTTTTTTCCTCTCGCTGATGTTTCACATAATAAGAATGAAAACTGGGTGGGAGTCTGGGGCTGAGAGTGCTGTGTTTTTCTTTCTCCTTTGTGTAGGAATATCTCAGGAAAAAAAAAAGGTGGGGCTTTTTGAGGAGGATGTTGCTATCAGCGGTGGCTTCAGACAGTGGTCTGCAGCTGCCAGGAAGGCCAGACCAGTACTGCTGCCTGCTCTGTATCTCCGGTGCTCAGCCCCTGCATGGGTACACCAGCTCATTCCTGGTGTGAGCACTGACAGTGCACAAAATTAAGTTGAAGCATAGCCAAGGAGAACTTTCCATCATTTTAGTGTAGAAGAAGATGGCTTCCTGCAGGCTCAAGCAGAAATCTGAGTTCCCTTGATACTTGTGTCTGGGATCATGCACTTTCTGTGGCAGTCGCTTGTTAATGTTACCATGTCAACTGTACCTGTGGACATTTCAGTGGTTCCCTTAAGTGTGGGCAAATGTCTATAAAGCATGATCTCCATGAACTTCTGCAGAGATGGAATGAGAGACTGATCCTCAAGGATATACTATAGCTGAGCAGCTCCGTTATCCTTGGATCTCTGTTTTACAATTTTTTTGTTTGTTTGTACCTGAACCTCAGTAGGAAAGACATCATTGCAACTTGGGCTAAGATGACTGGCACGTGTGTTTTATTAGTGTGAGGCTGCAGCTTCATTCTTGTGCCTCTGGATCTCATGGTTATTCCCATCACGAGTGGCAGAGTTCTGCTTTGCCCCATCTGCCCAGCACAGGCGCTGTGTGAGTGTGTGGCAGCCTCATTGTGAATGAGGAGCCTTTAGATGTAAATGGCAGCAGCATCTTCTTCCTCTCTTCTATTGCATGGCAGCTCTCCAGAGCATCAAGAAACTGTTCAGTTGACTGTCTTTTGATAACCATGGTGTACATGCTTACTAAGGCAGCGGTAGTATTTAGAAGTTCTGGTGGTGCTTCTTCCAGTACTTCATGCCTAAGGAATACTTACACTTGGAACTTATTTTAAGTACTTACTCCAACTTTGTACTACTTCAAGTCTTTTCCAAGCTCAGACTGGAACAGCAGAAACAGAGCTAGGCACTGTTTTTATCTGAAAGGCTTGCCTTTGCTAAAGGAAATCATTTTTTTCATTTCAGTCTCAGTAAAATTATGGACATGTTTTTTCTCGTTATTTGAGATGAAACACCAAGAAAAATCCCATTTGGCCAGCTCCAAAAGAAAGTGCAGAAATGGAGCTGTTGGCTTGCTCTGGAGTAGCACTGATAGAACAGCCATTTCCCATTTGCACTGTAGCACTGATAGCAACAACCTTTTCCCAACTTGTGTAGCGTTAGTAGACTACAAGAACCCAACACTGAGGACTTGGAATGAGCTAACATTCCTGCTTCATAGTGCACTTTGCATTTCATGTCCTCCTACTTTTGCCTTTTAAGGCAGAAAAGTATTATTTCCTGAGGTTACAGTGAACACAAGCAAGATCTCTATGGTTGTGCCAAAGGAGCTGGTGAGGAGCCCAGATCACTGCTATCAGCACTCTTGCCCTCTTAACCATGTGAAAGCACAAAACAAGCTGCTTTAGTGCTTTTTAACCATTAGCAACACGTCCTCCCAGAGTTGGATATAATCCCCGTTATCTTTCCTGGAGAGGAGGACGGTTGGATGTTGTCATTTAACTCTGTCTTGGGTAGCAGTAATCTGTACCTGGCAGTTCTGTTTCTGCTTTCCAGAACTGCTGATGACCGATATTTTGAGCCAGCGTAAGTTTGTGTGACAGAAGATAGTTACACTGGTGGTTGAATGTCATCTTTGCTTCCTCATGGGTCGCACCATAAATAGCCATCGTATTTTGGTTCCCTTTGTACTCACAGTTTAAGTAGAATGTGTTGAATTGTAGAGAGAAGCTAATTATTTGTCACTGTTGTTTTGTGAGAAGGTCTTCTGTTCCTCAGGAGCTTCTTGCACAGGCAGAATGCACTGCAATTAAAATAACTTTGTGCAATGTGTAGGGAAGGTCAGGAGAACAGTGTGCAGCCTGTTTGAATGTAGTACTTCAGTCCTTCACAACTAGTCCAGCCTTTCTTTGCCATTCCAAAAAAAAACCCAAAAAAGCAACAAAACCCAAACCTAATCATTTTGTGTATCTCAATTTTACACAGTGCCACAAAAGCAGCCTAAAGCTAACAGACCATTCTGCTGTATCTGTGTTACTGCAGCTGCCAGGAGCATTTGTGTAGTGACTTCACACATTGCATAACCACACTGCTTTGTTTGCTTGGCTCTTTTTTTTAAAAAGATTTCATACCTGCCATGGCTCCTCTAAGCACTTGCTTCACGTGATTTTCTGAGAAAAATCAGTTCTTTCCTCAAGTTAGCTCATCAGGTCTAACATCAAAGCTGCAGTGTCAGTTACTGAGGACACAGTGCAGCTCATTGGCAAACATGCTGGAACAATTGCCAGCAGTTTTGGATAAGTCTTAGAGGAAGTGGAAAGTAATACAGATTAACTCCAAAAGCTACGCATTCCCTTAAATCATCTGGAAAATAAGACTTAACACAAGAAGGCAGTTGGAGTGAGCATTGAAGAGCAAACCTTGGAAGTTAATGTTCTTTTTCCCTCTTGTGGTAGGAAAGTTTGTTCTGTATTAGCTTCAACTGTAAGAACTCTTATTTTTTTTTTTCTCTGAAAATGTTTGTGTCGCTGCGGAGAAATTAAACTGTTAGACGAATTTCTTTCATCTTCAGAGTTTGTCAGTCTTTATGATAATATCTTGGAAATAACCTAGAGAAGGGACCGTAAAGCTCACCTGCTCCCCCCCCACCCATGGGCTGGGTGCCCCCAGCAGCTCAGGGCCCCATCCAGCCCGGCCTTGGCCACCTCCAGGGAGGGGACACCCGCAGCTCTCTGGGCAGCAGTGCTAGGGCCTCACCACCCTCTGAGTAAAGAATTCCCACCTGACATCTAACCTGCATTTCCCCTCTTAGTTTAAACCCCTTGTGTCCCATCACTGTCAGAGCATGAAAAAAGTCAGCCTCCCTCCTGCTCGTAAGCTCCTCCAAGTACTGGAAGGACAAAGGTATGCAGAGTTATTTACAGTCTTTGGAGAAATGACAAAATGTAGCTGTAGGGACCACGAAGGGTGAGGTTAGCCCTCGGTGCGGAATTCGGCTCTGTCCCCATGGCCCCGTTCCCAGCAGCCGTCCCTGTGCTGCCGTGGGCAGGGCCTGTTATCGCGTCGCGCTGTTGGCCGGGCTGTGCTGCGTAGGCTTCGCCTGACTCTGCGAACAGCTGACAGCATTCCGCTTGTTAGTGCAGCCGCAGAGCAGGAAGGTTTCAGCGATCTGTTCTGGCGCAGTGATAAAGTAGCAGTCTTTTTATGGTTAGGTCCTCGAAGTGACAGTGCGTGTTTCAGTGATAAAGGGACAGAGCTCGGGATATCAGACCCAGACGTATTATCTGTAACAGCAAACAGTGCCTTAAATCCTTCCACAATGACAGGAACCCCATCTGGAGTGAAGGTTTCCAGAATCTTAACCGGGAGATACTGAGCATTTTCCTTCCTCATGAGTCAAACGGAGTTAACCCCATTGTTATCGAAAATAAAAATAACCGATGGCTGAGAGAGGAAGGATGCTTTCTGTATTTTCTGAGCCCGTTTCTTTGTACTGGAGCTGTGAGTATATGGTCAGGCAGATCCCTGAGGACGAGGTGCAGTGTTGCACTCACATTTTCACTTGATTGTTTTTTAAAAAGGGGCATTGATGACACTCCCATGCTGCAGTACTTAAAGTTAGGCTAACCTCTTGGGAACCAGACAGAAGTTCAACGCTGTCTGCTGTGTTTTTATTGCAAATTCTTTCTATGCGACACCTAAACCTGGCTTCTCAGTGTCTCAGACGCTGTGCTGAGCACTCTTTTAAGTACCTATTTGGGTTCTATTTAGAGCATTCCATGGGCTGCAGGGGTTAAGCACAATGTAGAGATTACACAGTGTCAACATTTTCCCTACTGATATCAAAGTGTAGAGAACTGGCAGCCTGACTTGTCAGGAAGGGCTGGGAGGGGTAGTGGGCTCCGACCTTGAGCGGCCGGCCCTTGTATGGCCACGTCCATATCCGTGCCCCGCGGATTGGCTGGCGCTGCGGGATTGGGGCCGGAGGGAGCTCCACCTGTTCCCCATGTGCTGCTTCAGTGGTGGCATTTTTGTGGGAGTTCCAGAGACGGCGTGGGATACCGAGAGCCAGCTGAGAAACCCGAGAAGGAATTATAGCTTGTGGTGACCTGTGATATTAAAGAATTTCAGAGAACGTAATTGGATTTTTGTGCTGCTTAAAAGCTGAAGCAGAAGCAGGCAGTATTTTGCACATGTATAAATAGTAAGAAAAGTTTTGTGTAATTCTTATTGTGCTAGATAGTGCTGGAAAAAAATAAGAATGCTTTGGACGAAGCCTTTTGTTTTAAAATAAGGTTCAGTACGCTATGGAAGCATAGCTTCTACCACAGAGAGAATGGGATTTCTTTTTGTTGCTGAGAACATCAGTGTGTGGATTTCAGTTTTTTAGGATCTTTCAGTGTAAAGTTCATAGAACTTGCATACCTTGTCAGCAAGAGAAGTCACCACCTCCCTGCCCATGTAGCCCCACTGCTGCCTTATACACAGCTCACGTGGACCTGTCGAAAAATAAATACTGCTTTCCTCTTGGAACCTCTCTTAAAATGTTTAGGATTTTTCTACAGGTAGCATTTTAAATCTTGCTTTGTTAGAAATGAGAACTTGTAATGAGAAATTTGGTTGTGTAGTAGATGAAAAAGAAAAAAAAGCACTGCAAATGTACAGATTGTATCCTTTAATTGTTTGCTCCCAGGAGCTGCAGGTTCACATCCTTTCTCAGTGGCTTACTTGTAATGCCTGCTTTGTAGACAGGCTCTGTTTCTGGGGGATGTTGATGCAAGTTCTCCACCAGAAAACAGGAAGTACCCCACAAAGCGGTCACATCAAGTTAGAGTAGAAGACTCTGAAAAAGCATATATTTAGCAAACTAAGTCATGATACAGAGGGATTATGTCATTTCTTTTTATACTTTTTGCACTTCTTGTTACCATGCAGGATGACTGCAGTGCAGGAAAATCCTGCCTTTGTAAGCCAGTGAGACGTTCAGATGAGGAACGTTAGCCGTTGTATCGCTCTACTTCAAACCATACACTTTTTAAAATATGAGGGATATTAATAGGGGTGCTAAAATCAATTTAATATTAAAGATGCAGTAAAGGCTAAGATGCTTTTTCGTTTCCGGTGAGGACATTAACTCCCTTGCTATAGGCTGAATGTTGAATGTCTGTCAGGCAGCTGTCCTCCACCAGCCTATGTGTAAGAGCTGTTTGGTGTAGAACACTGGAGAGATGGAGTGGTTTTAGGTTAAAACTGCCCATGAGATGGCACCTTGGGAATCTATGCCTCTGAATGAACCTTTTCTGTTGGTGTACTTTGCCACTATTTTGAAAGACTTAGCTTGTCTATTGATTTTTGTCTGTGAAAATTTCATGTAGTTTCAGTGGCTCTGAATGATTCGGTAGTATACAAAAGATCTTGGCAAGTTAGTATGATCTGTATGTGAATTTTCCAATTGTATTTCAGACCTTAAGAAAGAAAGGCCTTAATGGTTGTGAGAGCCCTGATGCTGACGATTACTTTGAGCACAGTCCACTATCGGAGGACAGATTCAGCAAACTAAATGAAGATAGTGATTTTATTTTCAAGCGAGGCCCTGTAAGTACTTTTATTTTATCTCTACTTTTTATTTGTTGATCCTTTTTATTAACTTCATTATTTAGGCTCTGAACAAGAAGGAACACAGAGGGTGCGACAGCCCGGACCCTGACACTTCATATGTGCTCACGCCACATACAGAAGAAAAATATAAAAAAATTAATGAAGAGTTTGATAATATGATGCGGAATCATAAAATCGCAGTGAGTACTAAAGTATGGTTTGTGCTTCTATTACATGCATGAGAGTTTTCACAGATGTTGCTTACCACTGTAAAGACAGGAGGCTGTATTGGTTTGAAAAGGGGAATGTGTATTTTCATGAGGTAAAATGAGATATCTGTACTTGCTCTTGTCAATTACATTTTTTTCCATGAGGAATAAGAAAGAAAGAAACTGTGTCTCCAGCTTCTCAGTTATGCACAGATTTTTTCATACTGTGTGGATGTGAAGTAATGTTTCTAAATTTCAGGATCTTGTCTTCCTTGCCTGATCCTGCCTAAAGTATTCTAAAAAAATAGGTTTCATTATGGAATATAAAAATCTTACAGTCCTCCTTCTGTCTGATAAAGATTTTACAGTATGTTACAGTTAGGGTTGGATAATTGTTACTGAATCAGTGGACTTTATTTTCCTGAAGGCCAGATTTAGAAAGGCATTCAGATGTTTAAAAATGGCAGTGAGATCCTCAGAAAGATTGGGTTCTTGTTGAAATTCCAACAGAGAACACTGACATCAAAAGATCTTTTGAAAATTGTGTAATGAGTGCCTAACTCATTTATCGTTTGCCATAAGTCACTTAATTGCTTTAGGAAGGTACTGTCACCTATCCCATAGTGTGATCAGAGCATCATTTTCCATTTTAATATTATAATTCAAAAATGAACCCTATGTATTCACGGTGCAGATTGTCCATGTTCTCATGAGTTTTGTATAGGCCCTTTAATTTATGAGTCCAAGGTAAAAAGAAGGTTTAGTGGAGTACTCTTAGGTGAGAATTATTGGGCTCTAGAACTCAAGTTTTTGGGGGTTAACAGTAATGGAGATGTTGCATGTTCTTCTCAGAGATGTGACAATTAATTTCCACCTACAAAAGCAATTAGCATTGAGTTTTACAGGTGAGGTATCTTCTGAGAAAACTAATACGGGGCTCTGCCACTACCTTTAAATTTTTTAACATTTCCATGGTGTAGCAATTAAAATAAATGGACTGGCTAGGTTAATAGGTGTAGATCCTGGCCCAAATGAAGAGAGACTGCTGGTAGTGGAAATGATTTCATTGTTCATTTCCCCGTCTCTGGGGAAATAACAGCAAGCTGGCAGTCTGACATCCAGAATCCCTTCTTTTCACTAATTCTTTATGCTTGTATGTGGCCAGTATCTCTTATTCCTTTTTTGTTTTGAAGTTTTTGCTACCTAATGTTTCTATATTGAAACCTCTTCAGGCCTCACCTCAATATGATACAGTTGAATTGTATCTCCCTTGATGTTTTGTGGTCTTCCTGAGCAGCCTAAATTCTCTGTGTGGGCATTGGTGTAAATAAAAAAGGGAATATTAATTTTTCACTCTGTAGTTCTGTATTTATAGTTTAAATTGTACCTGTTGTGGTTCTGTTTCCAATACTTGCGGATCTTGTATAAGAATGTAGTTTCTTTTATTCTACTGCACTTATTACTGTCAAAAGATAGAAATGAGACAGAGTGAAGAATTCAATGAAAACCAAATGCATACCATAGATGGACAGATGCTGCTGTCCATCTGTATTGTAAGGAGTGGGGGAAGCTGTCATTTATAGATTCTATACTGAGAAAACTATGGAAGAAATGTTCAAAAACGTTCTTACCATTAACTTCTAGGCATTGTTTTAAGCGTACTTCAGCTATTTCAAGTTTAGTTTGAGTTAATGGAAAGCATGCTATTTAAAAGCATCCTTTGCATAGATAATAAACAGTTTCTAGAAGTAGCTTCCCGTGAAGACAACTATCAGTACAGCTTGTCATTACTTAGATACTGTGAGTGATTTGCTAGCATTACATTGCTGTGCTTCATTACTTCTTGCTTCCATCTGTGCCAAAAACTGATAATTATTCTGAGGAATGCTTCAGTATGGAAGCTGTCATATGTTCTCACTAGTAAGAGGTTTTGCTTTTTGTATAAAATGTATTATGCTCTTTATGTTAGTGTAGTTACTGTTGTATTTCAACTGATATCAGATTGTCATTTGGAAGTGTCGTTCTAAGTAAATTTTAAGCTGCATCTGACAAAGTACATCTCTTAAATATACTTGCTAGGTCATGAATGTGTGTCGTCTTCAGTTGACCTCTAAATTATCGTCTTTGTCAACAAAATGTACTGAATTTTTATTCTTAAACTGTACCTGTCATAGTTTTGTTTGCAATTGCTGTGATAGTTGTGAAAGAAAATAGTCCCTTTTGTTTCAGAAACACATCACTGTCAAAGGATAGGAATGAGACAAAGGCCAAACAAGTTAGTCATAACCAAATGAGCACCATAGATGGGCAGGCATTTAAGCTTTTGAGTCAAATAGCTGTTGAATAACAAACATATATACTGCAGAAAAGTAGTTGCCATTTGAACAATGCTGTAAGAATTAGAATAAAAGAAAAAATAAAAAAGGGAAAAACATTACAGAAAAAAAATGGAGTGATTGTTCAAGCACAACACATCTCAGAAAATGACAGTTAAAGTGGTTAAATTCAAATTACTGAAGTTGGTAAATTTCTGAAGGTTTTACTTTTTATGCGTTTGGAAAAAAAGGTTTTAGAGATTAATAACAATACGATGGCAAGGTTATTAATAGAAAATGTTATTACTAATTGTTCCTTTTTTGTCTTAAAACTATTTTATAATGTGCATGTTTATGACATTTTGAAGATGTAACAGTTTGTCCATTTGTCTGCATATTTATTTTGTCATGACTTTGTAATAATCCAAATTAACTGGTCAATTTATTGTATTTCTGAACTATATGAATATCTTCAGGTTTTTGTATGTGAATTTCCTCTGAGTGTTTTGATAAGTTTATGAGTAACTCTTCTGGAACTGTATTTTTGACATATTATAATTCAACGCTAGACTCTACAGCAAATGGATGTTTTCAGATTGTATGATTAATGAGTTAGAGTTTCAAAACTAACATAATTAACTCTTACAATTGTTGGCAAATTTGTAACATGTATATTTTACAACGTGCTGTTTTTGCGAGTATAGTTAACACTAATGTTGTCTTGTGTGTTCCTTGCTTCCTTTCCTCCAGCCTGGCTTGCCTGCTCAGAACTTCTCGATGTCGGTTACGGTTCCAGTGTCCAACCCCAACACTTTAACCTACAGTAACCCAGGGAGTTCCCTCGTATCCCCATCACTGGCAGCCAGTTCATCGTTAACAGACACGACCATGCTCTCCCCACCTCAGACCACCCTGCATCGGAACGTTTCACCTGGGGCCCCGCAGAGACCACCAAGTACTGGCAATGCTGGTAGGATTTCAGTACTGTTGTGCTTTCCTTTTTCACCTTTCTTCGTGTTTTTATTGGGGAAAAACAAAAAAACAAACAAAAACCAAAACAAACAATAACCAAAAACAAACAAACAAAAAAAAACCAAAAAAACCAACCAAGTAAATTCTTAATGAATCACAATTTTTTTCCAATTTTTTTTTTTTTTTAGGTGGAATGCTGGGGACAACTGACCTCACAGTGCCAAATGGAGCTGGTACCAGTCCAGTTGGTAAGTGTGGTATCATGTTTATGCTGAAAATTGCTATCATGGTTTCAGTTTGTACACTTACTCAGAAGCAGTTTTTTATTTTGACTCCTTTTGGTTAAGGAACAACGAAGGATTGCCTTGTAACTATTGAGTTTTGTAATGTTTTATCAGGCGTTTAACCCTCATACTTTTTCTACTTTGGTAACATTTGCCTTTTTTACTGCAGTTGTTTTTAGTCATTTACTTCTTTTTTCTCTCTACAAGTATAATTACAGCATGCTCAAGAGTTACGTTTCCCATTCTTTTTTTCCCTTTATATAACATCCTTTGTGCTTACTAAACTAACTGTGTTCTGAAGATCTGGTTGGTCAGTGCTGGTTCTGGTGCCAATCAAAATGAAGAAAATACAGACAATGATGTTTGTATTGCTATGTATATCTTGCTAATTATTTTCTAGCTGTTAGACAAAAACAGCTTGGAAGACAATAGCAAGGTTCAGTTTTAATTTTGGAAGATAATCAACATTTCTTTCAAATATGAATTTGAGACCCTGCCAAAAAATCCAATTCACAGTATTTTTGGTCTTCAGTAAATTGATATAATAGCACTTTTTTCAGGTAAATGACTTTTGTCTTGCCTAGACAAAATTTTATACCTCTATAGAAAATCAGGCAGCCACTGAATTTTATAATGCTACAGAAAGACAAAATGAATGATAGCTCACCCACCTTCTTCATATTGCTTCCATTCCTTGAGATGTTTTGGTAACTGAGAGCCAATTTCGGAAATACTTACAGCTCTCTCTTCAGTAAATGTTCCTGGCAAGAAGTTAGAGAAGCAGCTCTTGACCTTCCAGTATGTGCCTACTGGTTACTTAATGTGGGACTTGGGAAAAAGTTCTTTGAGGATTAGCTCAGTTGATTGGATTTTTGAATAGAAAAGCTGCAACTACAGGCTGAAAGCATGGGATTGACTTTCCACTCTTTCTCCATTCTTTGGCTAAATGCAGCAAATAAAACATTTAAGTATGGCTTCCATTGAGTAAGCAACATTTTAAATGGAGAAACTTGGAAGGAAGAAACAATTGTTTTTAGAAGCTGTGGAGGTCAGAGGTTGATTTCTATACTGTTCCTCAGGTCCGAGTAAATAAATTTATTATCAAGGCATTTCAGTCTTCTTTTCCAAAATCAAGCTTTAGTAACAGTAGCTAAAGGTTTAAAACTCCTGTCATTAAGAAAATAAGACAGTTGTTTACAACACTTGCTATGGAATATTAAATGAGGGAAATACCTATTTGCAGTAGCTTTGGTGAACATACTTAATGCAGGAGGAATGCTTTCCTTCTTGCATTTATTAATAGTTTATGTGAAAAGTCAAAATGCATCACTTATCTCTTGATTTTCAGAACATCACACGCAAAATGTTACACACATACCCACTCATTTCTAGAAAGATTTTCATTTAAATAAGAGTTGTGGCTATACAAGAACAGCGGAAAATCTATAAGAAGTATCTCTAGCAAAAAACCAGGTACCTAGTTAGTACCACAGTAGTAAATTGCAGGGTACATAAAGTTGTTGGAGCTTCACAGTCTACTAGAATATGGCATGACTTCTTTCAAATACTGTCAGGTGCACAGTAACCTTCTCAATTGCAAAGAAAATTGAGAAAGCATGTGTGAAGAGACTGAGACTGGGCAGCTGCTCATTAAGAGTATACTTCAAGTTAATATCTGCAAAAACAAAACAATAGTTCTAGGTTGTTGCTATATTTGCTTGTAGGCACTTTAAACAAGATGTATTTACTTTTTTTTTTTTTTTGGTCTTTTTTCTTCTTTTAAACTTGCCAAGAGTGAAGAATTCTCCTATAGATACAGTTGTGAAAGGTCATGTGTTAGTTTTCCATCTCTCTACGGCAGAAGTGTCAAAGATCAAGATGGGGTACTTCCAGTACCTGTAATTCCTGATATTCTCCACAAACATTTGCACTAGATGATCTTGGAGGTCTTTCCAGCCTCGGTGATTCAAAGATTGCAACAAAGGGAAAAACAGCTCTTACCATTAGGAGGTTTTGAGCATTTGATTTTGCTCTCTTTTTATTGAAGGATGCTTACACATTCGTCTCTGGGTGAAAAGCAAGTAGAGGTTATCTTGGGAAGTAGTTCATGTTAAAATCTTGCATAAAATGGCTCATTTAATTCACATGAGGAACTTTTTTTTCCTCATATCCTTTGCATTTTGATTAGAATAGATGTTTATTTTAACAGTCAATCTGCCAACAACAGTTCTTCTGTGGAAAGTAACTTTTTCTGATGAATAAAAATATCTATGTGTTGTAGCGAAGATTGGTAGGTGGCTTTTTATGTTTAGAACAGAAAATTTTGTGATGATTTTGCATGCAGCTGTCATAACTTTGAGAAATCTTTATTTTACATTTTTTGAGGTTTTTTTGAAGTTAACCCACCATATGAAAACTTGAGCAGATCCTTTTCACTTAACACGTGTAACAATTTTGGGAGAAGGAAAAAGATCCTACATTTTGAGTCTTCTTTTGAGCAAGGATTGTTGTTATTGTTAATTAGATGTTTTTGGAGTTAGAATTTTTATGATGGTATTGCCAGTAGTCAGTGCTAACCCTGTTCAGTGTGTGATGACCATCTAATATGCTTCATGAATCCCATGTCCCCAGGATTTGTTTGTTGTTTGTTATCATGGCTTGAACTCATGCTGCATGTCTGTATAATTCTTTTCAAGAATCTGTGGTTTCTGTTAGCCAAAGTGTACTGTCACTTGCTCTGAATATCCAAATGTGGGGAAGAAATTCTTTGACCTAGAACTGAAAGGACACTTGATGGACAGATCACCTTTAAGTTTATCCAAGGATATCTACCTTACTACGTTCCATTAGATTTGGTGGTGTTTGCCAGCAGTGTTCAGTGCTGTTGAATTTGTCCTATTCTTGTTAACTGTACGAATTAGAAAATCTTAGAAGAAGTACCAGTGTTAAGGTGTTTCTGCTTTTTGCTCCCACATGTTTCTTGTGAGGCATTGAACTAGAACCATGCAAAACACCTGAGAGGCCAGTTAGAATTGTGGCCTTTATTGCCTGGGCTGCATGACAAAGAGACCCTGATACCTTTGAACTATGGGAGCTCTCAAAGTACCTTCTAGTAATGGATGATTTTGAAGGAGCTGTATATTATAATCTTGCAGGGACATAATATCTTTTTACAAGTATCTTTGTCATTTGAAGTAGCCCTTCCAGTCAGTAATGTGGTTTATGGACCCAGTTCATCTGGGAAATTATCTTTCCTTTTACAATTTTGTCATCAGAAAAAGGGGTTAAGGTGGAGTCATCCTGAGTACTGACTTTCTCTTCTTCATTCCGGATCTGTCTTACCTAACATCCTCACTCATCTTCAGATTCTGTGGACACGAAGTAACTTCAGGTGTATTGAATTTCTTTGGACTAGAGCTGAAGAATATAACTGCCTGAACAGCTGTGTCTTGTGAGCTACTGGATCCCTACTGAGAGCAGCCTAGATCGTGTGTCATCTTTGATCATGGTGTCATGACACCAGGAAGGATTATGCAGAGGTGCATCAACAATTTGCTTACACCTGTGAACTGCCTTGCACTTCCAGGAGGGGATCAAGACAGGGAAGTGTGAAAGGCCATGACAGCAAAATGATTCGCTTTAACTTGAGGGCTTGTCTGACTGGGAGACCATTTCTATGTGTTTGAGGATAGAACAATGTGATTGACCTTTCACAAGTCTGTTAAGTCAAATGTTATGCTGCAGTTCTTAAGCATACACCAAAAGGCTTTCAAGAAGAAAACAGCTTCCTATTCATACGTTTCTGTTCGTGTTTTGCTTACTATGAAAGAGTACCTGATGAGAATTGTACAGCTAACACTGGAAAAAAAACCTTGCAATGTTTTTTCTTTAAATTGGATTGATGCAATCAACCTTTTTCTTAAGGAATCATGTTATTCTCCCTCTACCTAACACCCAAACTCACCAGTTTGTGTGAGGACTGCTCCAAAATTAATGTTTCCTGTTTTATTGTGTTGGCCTGCAACGTCAGAGAAAGATGGTGGTGGGATGACAGAGGGGAAGTTTAACAAAATTGTGACTGACATGAAAGTAGAATGAAACAAAAGCTTGTAATTGAATTATTCCATACAGAAAAACAGCACCCATTGATGTTCATCAGCTCTTGCTGAGCATCTGTGGAGACCAAATAGTGGATATTGCACAGAGAAACAGTGGATGATGCTTTTCAGCAGTGGTAACAGCAACACTGGGTCACCTCTGCTGATGCAGATTTTTGTGAGCGTGGTATGCAGGCTCTTATTCATTGCTGGCAAGAATGCACAGCTAATGGTGGTGACTGTGTTGAAAAATAGCTTTTTGCAGCTGAGAATTAGCTCTGTTGGGTAGTGTTACTGCATTATTTGTGTCTGTTCTGATTTCCATGGAAATAACTAGGAGGCATTACTTTTGGAGTGACCTACATATCATGTGTGCCAGATAAACTGTGCAGTTTAGCACTGCAGTCACCAAGGAAAACACCTGTAAACCTCGACTACGTTACTACTTAAGGCTGTGGTTCTTCATCTGTTATTCTTCCTCTTCATGTGGCAGGTAGTATCTGTCAGAGGTGATCTTTCACTAGGCAGAGTTCCTCACTTCTTAGCTTGTATTGGAAGTGATGTCAAGTAATGCAAAATGCTGTGGACAAAGGTTCTTGCTCTGTAATCTCAATAGTGTTGGCATAATATTTTGCCTTGCTCTGATCTTCAGGGTTACCCAAGTAAATACAAGTCAGTGTTTCACCCTTCTCTAAGGAAGAAGTTGAAGTGTGCCTGAAGAACACTGAGAGCAGCCTGCTTACCCTTCCAGCTTGCAGCTTCCAAGCTCTCCTCAAGGAGGACTGCTGAGGGTGGACTGCAGACCAGCTGGTTCACTGAACCCGTCTCCTTTGCTAGGCACAGATCCACTTACCAGCGCATAACGAAGTTTGATGCATCCATCATCTTCTAATTAGATCAGTTTGCAAGAAACAATGGGCTGAAATTGGAGTGGAAAACATGCTGGTAGAAGAAAGCATTTAAGTTTTTTCGGTTGTAGCCAAATGCCCTTAGGCATTACACGTCAGCATGTGGTCAGTTCAGCCCCTGAATTGCACCTAGATTTTTAAAATTGAAATGTCACGGTATCTTATCGTCATTTCTGATTTACTAAAACATATCAGACAATTCTGGATACAATTTACCACATATAAACAAATTATTAATCTCCCTTCTGCATTTAACTGCAGCACATGGCCTCAGAAGTCCTGAACATAACATTTCTGGCCTCTGTTCTTCCAGATGATTTTGTTGAGATGTATAGAAATCAGCAGTTTCTGAAAGCAGAACTCTGATTTCATTAACTGTCAATGGTGTAGTTTGGAAATGACCTGAAAGGCATGTCTAATTCCCACTGCTGTATTTTCTCACACAGTTGAGTAACAGCTACAAAAACAATGTGCTCGTTTTAGTTTTGTTGCTGTGTTCTGAATTATAACCATTATCTTGAAGATGACTATTTAAATTCTAAATGTTCTCGAAAATTCTCTCTCATCCTTGCTTCAAGGATCCTTCCAACTTCAGGAAGAAGAACTCTTCTAAGATTAAATCTTTTTCAACTTTTTTTCCCATCAGTTTTGCTAGTATGCATTTCCTTGGCACTACTGTGTGTCTTTTTTGCTGCATTTTGATATCTGAAGTACTGCCATGAGAAGCATAAATCTTACGTGTTCTGAAGTCTTATTGCTGTCAAAGGTATACTTTAATACTAATTGTAGTATTATCTGAAGGACTGATCTTTAAGGACCTGTGGAAAAAGATTAATTTCAGCTCCCTTGAAATGTTACAGTACAGCCTTTGCAAAGGTAGCAGAGAACTCAGGTGGAGTTCTGAAATTAGGGTGGGATCACAGAGACTTCTGTGCAAAGCTGCAGATGCTGTGAGCTGCAGCTGTCGGTTGTTTGTCATCATTTTAATTCCTACTTAAAGCTGTCGTATTCAGAAATGTACATTGGGTGGCTACTGTGAGCAGGAATGCAGTTGTTAATTTGGTTTCAAAACTTTATCCCTGACCCAAGTGCTGCATGTACGTGCTTTTCTGAAGCAGGCTCTCTGTGTTCTGTAGGTATGGTGGTTCAGCTGTTTGCAAACATACTTTGCAGTTTACTTCTAATTGTGTGACTTCTGTCACATTGCGTGATGTCACTTGCGTAACTATTTATGTTTTTATTTTTGCTTGATCCTGTGTTATTTAGCTCTTTGTC
Organism: Odontophorus gujanensis; assembly: GCA_013399175.1. Classification (NCBI taxonomy): domain Eukaryota; kingdom Metazoa; phylum Chordata; class Aves; order Galliformes; family Odontophoridae; genus Odontophorus; species Odontophorus gujanensis. Next base: position 550,513 of record VXAB01011477.1, on the reverse strand, counting down.
CATGATTATTTTTCAGAGCTATATGCAACCATTTATTTTCTCCAGAGGTGAACCACAAAAGAAAAAGATGAATAGCGTCAACGACTGTAATTTATTCCTTGAGTATTAATAAGAACAGGGAGTGCTTTCCAGCCGCGTGTGTTCATTGTTTCAGCTGATGCGATTTCTACAGTGATATACGAGTCTGGCTCATGTAATTGAATGCTACATCTTGGGCTGGAGGACTAGAAATGAGATTAAGCTGCATTACGTTTCTGAAGGCAGGGGGTTCAGTTGTTGTTGAAATAGCTGGATTTGAAAACATAGGCTTAGGCTAAAACAAGAAGTAGGCTTGTGGATAATGGCCATGCTTGTTATTATAACAATTCAATGGAGTGTTAATTTTAAAATTTGTTTAAAATGAATTCTAGAAGTGAGAGCTTATCTTCGTGTTGGTGTCTGTTTTCCAAACCTATGTCTTGAAAGTGCGCTTGTAGTTGTGGTTAAAAAATCAGTTAAATAAAACTCTTACAATGAAAATGAAAGCAGTAGTCTGAATTTACGCTGGCGTAGGATTTCATATTCTGTTTCCATTCTTCAGTTTTGTGTTTTTAAAATTAAAGTTAACTGAATTTGGGGAAGTTGTATAGTGGATGTGGCAGATAACATTTCTGCATTATACAAAATAGTAAGGAGAATTTGTGGGGGTATTAAAGTCTCAGTTTGGCAAAGTGCCGAGGAGTTGCATCATCCTGTAATGGTTATCATTTTCTGGCTCCTGACCTTATTCCAAGAAGCGCCGTGCTTTTAGTTATCCTCTCACTCTTAGCTTCTAATTTAATTTTCTTATTAGGTCTTTAACAGCAAAAAAATGCTTTAAGTTTCATACTAGAAATGAATATTCTACAGTCTTATTGCAACCACAGCATCTGGTTCTTCAAGTAAGAGGAATGAATACTTCAGTGTTTGCTAAAAAAGAAGGAGCGGGACTTCTAGCAAAATGCTTCTCTTAGGTCAATACCCCGACTGTTGTACACTTCTGCCATTTTTTCCCATTCTTAATACATATTTTCTCTAAACACTCGTTTTCTGTTTTTAAGAAGTGCTCAGCCATCTGACAGAACAAACGCTCGACTCTGCCCTGCTGCTGGAGTGAGACTGCCCGGAGGAGGCAGTGGCACAGAGTTTGTTGTTTTTGACAGCACTGTTAAAAGCATGAAATGTTTCTGAAGGATTGGCAGAGCCTTGTAATAAGGGCTGCAGGAAATGACTGTGTTGGGTGTGGGAGAGAGACACTGTCCAGATTTAACACATGAGCTACCAAAGAACTTGAAAACAGAGGGCAGGAAATGGAATTCCAGGCTAGACCAAAATGTGGTACAGAGCTCCATTGTTCATAGGAAATGTATTGTTCTAAAGTTTCAAGTGCAGTGTAGAGCAGCACAGCACTGCATGCAAAAGCAGTACTGACAGCACAGACCGAGTGATAAAATTCTATTTATTATTCAAGCACCAACTTTACCGTTTTGTACAGTAAGGTCTTCAAATATGCTGTCATTTTTTTTATAAAACGGAGGATGCTGTAACGATGTGTTAGATATAGTTAGATAGGAGTGTAGCTGTTTCCAAGTACTTTCTCTTCCCTTGCATCTTTTTCCCAGTCTGCTTAGGTTTTGCTCAGTCCCTTGGGGAAGTTTGCCTCACAACCTGATGCGGTGTGGGCTTTTCATAACTGATGTGTACTCTCATTTATAATGGATGGGTATCGATGCAACTATTTAATAAAGATATCCCACAGTTTCGGATACCTCAGAGGTAGCACAGAACTTCTGTTTTTATTGTTTCTTTGTCTGTGTGACCTACCCTTTAAAACACAACATTGGAATGGCCCTGTACTTGTTCTGGATGCTCTTGTGCTTCATTCCTATGTCCCACAACCTGAAGCAACCCAGACACCTGCCACAGCCATTGGGAAATAAACCATTTCTGTGTGGATTTGGTTTCCCTGTGTCTGTGGTTCTGTTTTTGTTTTATTTTTTTGCCTGGAGCTCCTGAAAGTCTCATCTAACTCATGGTGAAAAGTTGCCAATGTTCCCCTACTGTAGAACTGTACATTGAGTTCTGTTTTGTATTGACAAGTCTAAGCAAACTTTCCATCCTCTGTAGCTGAATTTTCTTTCTAACCTAGAAGCATCCCAATACATTCTGTTATTTTGTGTTGAAGAACACAGAAACTTTAATCATGAAATAGATTTTTACTGTGGTTATAGAGGAAGAATGCTGACACAAAAAGCTTTCTCTTCTTTCTGCTATCTGTGTATCCTTTCTTTCCTGCCTGGCTTCTCAGTAAGATGGTACAGTTCTCAGAAAACTGGTTCCCCTATCTCCTGTAAAAGTGCTTCAGGAAAGGACTAAATTAGAAAAAGTTGTCCTTGCCCTAAGAGCCTTGAAAAAAAGGGACATATCAGATCATCCATGTATGTTCAAGCATCTGCCAACAGTAGGAAATCCACGGGGCAACTAAGTTCATAATTTGAAATCCTCCCTTGAAAGTTATGAATGTACTGCTTAACAACATGTGAACAAGAATTGTGCTTGCAAACTTTAAATCACTAAGTTTCACCCGCGTATTTTTTGTACTGAAAAATATTCAGCAGTACCTCAGTTTCCAAAAGACCTTTATAAAACACAGTAGAACATCTTTAGTTCAGTGGGAAACATTGGCAATAGGTTGGACTGGCTGATCTTGAAGGGGTTTTCCAACCTTGGCAATTCTGTGGTTCTATCTTCACATCAGCTTAAGGACTTCATTAGTCTTACATTTATCTTTGCTTTTTCTGCTGCTAAACATAAAAGAAATCTATAAAGTTCTACTGATTGCAGGTAGGGAAAAGATGAGGACTGCATCTGACAGTTCCCCCCATGCATTAAGGACCAGGGTAACAGAAGGAGTTCCCTCTTTAGCATCCTGGTGAATTCACCCCTGGTTCTCGACTCAGATGGGCTTTCACCTTCATTAAATGCTGTGCTGTCCTGCTGGTAGTTACTGTTCTTTGTCCTTGACAAAATGCATGAGGAATTTTACTAAAGAAGGTACAATGTGACACTGATAACTTTCTTATTTTAATTGCTTTTAGATTAACATGTATTTAATGTAATAAAATTGGATTGGGCATAGGGGCCTATTCAAATTAGAATAATAATACAAAATTCATGCCAGCATGGTACTACAGGCTATTAGGAGAGAATTTCCCTCACAGTAAACTTTGTGTAATAGACTTCCCCTGAATGGTGACTATAAAGGCCACTTTCAGACCTGGAATGTTAGTGTAAACATAATCTTATTATGAATTGTATTTATTTATACACACACGCATGACTTCTGTAGCGTGAACGGTAGAGCTCCCTGCTGTGAAATCCTGTCACATAACAACTTTTTTCCTTTGCAGCTGAATAAGGTGTGAGTATCTGGGGAGTGCTGCTATAAATCTGGTAAAATCATTATATGGTGGCCTAAAAAAAATTCTGATAAATATGTTGTAGCGAACATGACATGTTCTCCTTTTGCTACAGGAAAATGGCGTACTATGCACTAAATTGTTTCAGAGTTGTGTTACTTTCTTCTGATCTGAGTGTGAACTCAAGCCTATGTGCTGAGCATAGGCAGTTGCTGGTGACTGCAGTGCTGAAGTCAGGACTTGTACGTAGGATTGGGCTTGTCTAATTCTCCTTTAGCATGCACACCAGGAGTAAGGGGACAGGGACCTGTGTAAAATAAGTCACTGGACATAAACGACACATATATCTGTGCCCAGAGCTCAGAATGGATTTAAAAGGAAGACATTTGTTCTTCTTACCATTACCAAGTATACTAACTGGGCAACGTATATTATTGCAACTTGAAGTACGTTTTATTGTTGAATAGGTATTGCAATCCTGTGGATCCTAAATATATTTAAAGACTCCATTGCAGAAATGGGGTCTGATTCTCAGAGCAGTAATCATGTACAGTTGGTGCACTGTGTGGAGTGGGAGTAGGGATGCAGTGGGGTTGTGCAGAAGCACGTGTTCTAGCAAGTTTGGCCTGGAGAAAGGGAAGAACAAAACCAAACAATGCCAATATACGTTATTAGAAACAGTTCTCTGACATCAGTTGTTCTCAACATCTAAGCTGTTGTGCAGTGCCCTTGCAGTAATACCAGCTGTATGTGTTGATCTTCTGGTGACAGTGGCTTCTGTTTGGTTTACTCTGTACCGTTCCTCTTGTGAGAAGTTTGTATTGGAAGTTTTAGGAAAGAAGGTTTATATAATTTGTACACACACCGAGATGTTGTGCTGCTGCTTCTCTTAAGGTATGTTTGTTTTTCAGGAAATGGGTTTGTGAATTCTCGAGCTTCACCAAGCCTACTGGGAACTGCTGGTGGTGGGAATGGCTTAGGCAAAGTCATGCCTACAAAGTCTCCACCTCCACCTGGAGGAGGTAATCTTGGAATGAACAATCGCAAACCAGACCTCCGTGTTGTCATCCCGCCCTCCAGCAAGGGTATGATGCCACCACTGGTAAGTTGAAACGTTTGTTCTGTAGCTGGCTTTATTCGGGGTCATAATGACGTGTTTTGCCCGCATGCACAGGAAGGCACTATCTCATCTGCTTACTGTAGGTTACAGTAATAGAAAAGCCTTTTTTTTTTGTTTTTTTTTTGAAGTGTAAGATAGCAGTCTGACCTAAACGTGGTTGAGAGAGCAATTCTAGAGATTTAGATTTGGATTTTGTTTTGAGGTCTCGCTGACTTGGCACTGAGAACTTTGCTGGTTTGGAGGATGTGGGTTTTAACAAGGGTTATGCATTATTCTGTGCAGGAATAGCTCATTTTATTGGCAATACGAGCTCTATTTAACATGCCCCAAAGCAAATTTGTGCCTGCTTTTCCCGGATTATAATGTTTGTGGGATATAAAACATAGCTTCAGTGGTAATGATGGTCTGAGGAAAAACTCCTGTTCATTGTGACATACCGGAGTGCAACCTGTATGGCACAGTGTCCTGTGCTGTGTCCCATCTTCAGTGAAGACATGAAGTAATGAGGATCAGTCTCCATCCCTATTTGTGTACCTTTCAATACTACTGTGCAGCTTGGCATGTTGGTAATAGTGTTTGCTCAGCCTGGGTTTAACATAGCACCAAGTCCTGAGTCAGGCATGAAGCAACCACAGCACTGAGGGCAGAACAGGTCTGTCAGGAAGAGTTACTCTATTTCTCCTTTTATTTGGCTGACCAAATCCTTGTGGTCTTTCACTGTCACGTAGAATTCGTAAACATGGATATGCGTGTTCTCTTTTCTGTGTATAGGAGAACGAAGCGTAACCAAGAGGAGCAGGGTGTAAACAGCAGAAGAGTACTCTTGGCATAATTTGTGTTTGTTTTTAAGATACCACAAGTGCTTACATTTGTGCTGGAGTCATGATGAATAATACAAAATTAATCCAAGTAACAAAAGTTACAGTTATCCTTGGGGTAATGATTCTTAAAGATGAGGGTTTTTTTAGGAATACTGAAGTGTGGAAGACAGGAAATGCACTGGATAGGTTTTAAAGGGAAAATAGTTTTAAAAATAATTAGAAATAGGTACAAAAAGAGCATCACATGGGTGCAGTTCTACTGTCAGTAGCGTGCAGTACCTCCTGACTGTGCTGCTGTCTGAATGGCATAAAATCCCACATCTTTTTTTGTCTGTCTCTCTGAGGAAATTGGAAGGACATTTCATACTAGAGGTGCTGGGATGGCACAGTGATTGTATGTGAGAAATATTTGGTTACTTTGCTCACTGTGCATTGCATCAGTCCAGCCAGAAGCAGCTGTATTGCATATTTACGTATGATGTCAATGTGTAGTTGTGTTCTTGTTTTTATCATTTTTTTCTGCTTTAGTTTTACCAAAATATGTTTAGTAGTGCAATATTTTTAATTAAGGACCTGCATTACGTAACGCACTCCTGGCAGTACCATTTACAGAGTCAGGCTGCAAATTCACATTATTAACTGAAATGAATAAAAATGTAAAGCACGAACATGACTTTTTCTTTCATCTTTGAAAGCAATGCTATTTTTAGTAACTGTGTTATCCCTCTTGTTTGCTGAGTACAGACGGAGGAGGATGAATTGGAGTTGGTGAGTCTGGGCTCCTGTTTGATGAGACACAGCGAGACAGCAGCTTTTTGCTACAGTTCTGTTTAACTGTAGTTTCATTTCATGTTTTAAATAATTCCAGTGTTCCCTTGGTAGCAGATTGAAATACAATTGTTTATCAAACTTAAAAATGGACCAGTTCAAGTTGAACGCGCATCCAAAGTCAAACACTTTCCATTTGTAAAATTTTTTTCTGAAACCATTTCTGTTTTTCTTGGAGGGAACATTGGAAAAGAGCCTTACGGAGTAACTGTCCATGTGTGTAGCATGTTGAATGTGTTTTGCTTTATGAAACATAAACAGCCACTTATCCCCTAAATTATTGCAGTATATTTAGAAAGTGGCCTCACTCCTGACGCTCTTCAGATAGAAACACAAGCCGTGTGCGACTGACTTTCACGGAGATGATATCACTGCTGATGAGGTCACCTTTTTGAGTTTAGAATTATTTCATCCTGCGTGAGATTATCAAACCACAGGGGTGTTCCCTGTTTACCAAAAGGAGTGGAGAATTGCAAAATGTATTATTCTACCTTTTTTTGTTTTTGTTTTTCCAGTGAAAAGATACTTAGTTTTTGAAAGGAAACTCCTGGGATTTGTGTTTTTTCTATTTTATTTTTTTTTTTCCCAAAAGGTTTTAACATTTGGCATTCTGTCTGGAAAATAACGTAAGGCTAAAATAATCTGTCACTTATTTCCAGAGCAATTTGCAAATTGTTGAGCTGCATCAAGTGCAGTCCTAAAGATCCACCAAGAGCTCTGCGTTTTGCACAACTTGATCTGGTTTCCAACATGGACCTGTTGCTAGCAGGAGGCTCTAATTGCATGAAAGCATGGAAAATGTAGTGACGTAGATACGTTTCTTAATACGTGCATGCTTTTGGTTGACTTTTTACCTCACACGTAAGGAATAGATATACAGAAGGAAGGGGGGAATGACGTTTTGCAATTCAGTGTGATAGTCTGTAAGATTCGTTGGGCTGCTTTGTCAGCAGAGCGGATCCCCCAGCGCTGCTGTGCACCATCTTCCCACCTTTGTGGGAAGTGTCTGGTTTCCAGTGCAAGAGAGAGAGCTTTAATTCAACGTAGGAACGCTTAATCAAAATAGCATTGCATAAATGTCAGAAATTGGATTTGTGCAAAAGCAATTGAATTAAGGCATTCTCCTGCTAAAATTGCTGCGCTCTTGGCAACGTGAAATGATGAGTCGAGGAGGAGGGCTGTGCGGATGCTGCGTGGACAGCGGGCCCTCTAGCGGCTGTGACACGGGCTGCTGGAGAGGGGGCATGGAGAAGGGGCAGTGCCCTCCTCGCAGCTGCACCTGTAGGGAATGGCTCTTACCGTGCTCCTTTCTGATGCTGATTGCAGTGCGGTTCCTCGTCGCAGCTGTGACCACATATTTGGTCTGCTTGGAACCGAGCAGGGAGCATGAAGAGCAGAGCTGGTGGTAGTGTAGCGTGGAGCAGAGGTATCAGCTCTTCTGTCCTCCTGTCACGTGCACAGCTTAAGAAATGGGCTGAGTCTCCGAGGGCAACAAGTGCTGGATACGTCCAGATGCTTCTCAGTGCCTTTGTGTGGCTGAGTAACTCAGAAATAAACTGCCTCAGAAAACCACCTTTATTATCCACTCAAAAAAAGCAAAAAATCCCATGGGGAAATCCTTTGGCCTGGATTGTTTCCCAGTGTACTCCTCTAACTTTTCCATTATGCAGTAATCCCAACTTTATAGGCTGCTGTCCAAGAAAGCTTTGGAAAAAGGTCAATTCCTGACAGACAAAAATCTGCTCCAATAACTTATCTTACAGCCAGATAAACTCGGTCTAGTGGAGATTTTCAGAAATCCCTAAGCAATTTAGAAGGATAAATTGCCCTGAAAATCAGTGGGGCTCACTTTGAGGTTTTAGGGCTTTGAAACCTGGGAAGTGGAGCAGATCCCAGAGGCTGTGGGGCTCAGAGCCCTCCTGCAGCACTCAGGCTGGGCCAGGCTGTACTGCACCCATTTAATATGGTGTCTGCGGTGTGCTTGAGTAAAGCTAGGAAGGGAAGCTCTACCAAAGAGCAAAAATCCCACTATTTCTGTAGCAGATACATTTATACAGAGACAGAGGAGGGATTGCCATACAAACGTATGAAGCAGTGTGAGCTCCAGCTCTTCCCCCACGGGGAGTGCCCCTTTGAGATCATGGAAGTACGGAGTGCAGGGAGAGGGAAGTTTGGAGTCCTGTAGGGAAAATGAAGCATCTCCTGTTCAAAAAGAAACCCCACAGCATCGCCTGCATGGAGAGCTTTGTGTCTGTGACAGTGCTGTGCTGTCTGCTGGCGTTCAGCACAATATTTAATGCAACGTTTTCTAAACAGCAGATTTTGTCGAAGAGCTTTAATGTGAGTGATATGTTTGCTACAGATGTTCACTTCAGTATATGGCAAAGAAGGACTGCTCACGCCTACAGCTAGAACAGATAATGTGAGACTATGGAGTTCAGCTGTTTTTTCTGTCAGAAAGCATCGTTGTTCTGCATTAACTCAAATGTCATTTGCTTTGAAACGTATCTGCACTCTAACAAGTGCTCCACCGGTTTCCCAGGAGCCATGGGAACGGCGGCAGTGTTTCCTATCCAGGGCCTCAGCAGCAGCAGCAGTGCACTGCGTTGTGTCGGGGCAGGTGTAGGCAGCACAGGGTCAGAGCTGGCAGCTGAGATGTGACAGCTTAACAACTGGAAAGTGGGCTGTCTAACGGAACAGCACCTCTGCGTTAAATCCTCTTTAAAAATTAGGCTTAAAACCCCTTCAGTCACTTAGAGATACATACAACAACTGTCAGAAGTTCTTAAGAAATTGCATTATGTTCTTGTCCCACAACTGAAACAATCACTGCTGAGATGTGCATGCCCGGGAGGGGACCAGAGAGGCTTCCCCTGTCTGTCACTCCTGTTTGCTGAGTCTGTTTTTGGTTGAGCCTTGGAATGTTTAGGTTTATTTAGAAAATCCATCCTGACGAGAGCTGTGTATTGTAAACTAAAACGTAACGCAAAGCACCGCACTTTGTTTGAGTGCTGTCTGTAGTAGCACGTAACTTTCCGTTGCTCTGACCGACGTCACAAGGCACGTTCTTATTTTTCATCGTTTATAGAATACCCAAAGGATAAGTAGTTCTCAGTCCACGCAGCCTCTCGCTACCCCCGTGGTGTCCGTGACAACTCCCAGCTTGCCGCCGCAGGGACTCGTGTACTCGGCCATGCCCACTGCCTACAACACTGGTAAGCACTGCCTTTGTCACGTTTTGTGATGCGTGAGCCCAGAACATTTGCATTTCTTTCACACTTGGCTTTATTTCGCTGCTCGGTTGAAATGAAGGCTTTTCTTCGTCCAGAAAAGAGCCTTCCGAATGTAAAATGTGTAAATGTTGAGACTTGCAGCCGGAAGGAGCTCTCAGTCACACTGCACACAGCTGAGTGCAGAAAGCAGCAGTGAACACACTGCGTTGGCACCGTGGTGGTGTGGCTGCCCATCTGTGGGGTGACACAGCCTCATGCTGACGCTCTGGGTGCCCTGAGCCCTGCACTGCAAGGACGTCCCAGCTTCTCAGGGTACTTCCAGTTTGCAGAAAGCACAGGGAGGGCCCCTCCCTCTGTGGCTGAGTTGTCCTCAGTGGGGCAGGGAGCTGCTGGAGGGCACATGGGAGTTTCTGAAGGACTTCAAAACTGCTCTGCTATCCTGAGTGTGATTCAGATAATTTGCTAACGTGACGATTACTGTCTGTTCGTTACGTGGCTCGGGCTGTGGTGCCTCCTGCTCTGTGTCCACACCAACAGAGTTAACTCAGGGCCTGCTCCGGAGGTTCTGTGTTTGTCACAGAGCCCATATGCAGCAGGTGAAGGATTTCTTGGTGATTGCTTCCTTGAAAGGCCATGCCTGATGGACTCAGGCTGGGCTGGGCTGGCCACTGATGGTCTGTGATGCATGATTTGATTTCCAAATGCACTTGCAGAGAAACTGCATGGCCATTAAGTGTAAGACTTTAAGTCCTAGTTAAGTTAGCTGTTGCTTAAAAGCAAGTGGGAAAACAAAGGGGATAGCTGCCCAGTTTGCTGTCCTTTCCAGGTGAAATCTGGTTAAGACATTCAAATGTAAATGCTATAATATTTGTTACAAGGCAATTTGTGACCTGGGGAGCAGTGTCAGCAATAGTAGCACTCAAGTCTTACTTGGTAGGCTTTCAGTTAATGATTATATATGCCCCCAGCAGAATTAAAGGCCACTCACATTAAATACTTTGCAGCTAAGTCTGTAATGCATTACCTGGCTGACACTGTTTTATGCAAGAAAACTTTTTAAAGGAGATTTTTCTGGCGGTGTGTGAGCACTCCTTGTGGGCAGACTCTCGAGGCAGTCTTCAACGCATGCTGAGCTCCGAAACCAAAGAACAGAGAAGGCAGCATATGATGTGTTTTAAAATTAAAATCAGGCAATTTTTTAACCATGGCGATGTTCCTTTTGCGAGGGCATGGGTGCACTTGTTCCAGGAGCTGACCCGTGGCCTGTGGGCAGCGAAGGCTCGGGCTGAGCAGCTGCTACCTGAGCTCTTCTCTTTTGATTTCTCTTCTTCTGCTTTCCTCCCGTCAGAGGGCTCTGCTGGGCAAAAAAGGGCCCACGAGAGCACAGCAGGAAACAAAGCATGGCCTTGTGCAAAGGTCAGGGCAAATCCAAAGAAACCATATTTCATGTATGTAGAAAGTAGCTGGAACTCAAGTCAAACAAAGGCTTCTTGTGTTTGATTTCTGCAAGGATGGGCACCATCAGGAGTCTGTTCTGAAAGGGGAACAGAACGAGTGCCATCCCTCCATAATCATTTTCCTGACAAAAGGGCTGCATTTTGTTCACTGACTTTCAGTTTATTTTTCTTAAGCTTTAAAGGACTTCATGAAGTTTTGTTAGTTTGTACCTGAAGCCATCAGTCAGCTCAACAGCTGGAATCTGTTTTGCTCCCATTTCCCCTTCCTTACAACTGTATCAGTGTGCCCATTAGCTGCTCTCAGTGCTCTTTCTGCACTGCTTTGCCTTAGAGGCACTGCCCTGCACCCACTGCTTGTGGGGCTTTGGTTTGCAGAGGCACTGTTCAGTCATCAGTGTAGTAAAGGGTTCTGCTGTGGGAGTGCATGAAGAACAGGAGTGTTGGTGGTGGTTGCTGCCCTGAGGGGGTAAGGACCGGAGAAGCAAAAGAAATGGGACTTTGAACCAGAAGTGTTGCCCGGCTTATGTCCACGTGTTGCTGATTGTCATGGCTCTCGTAGCTCTGTAGGTTGAGTCCATGTCATTGGAGGGCTGGATTTCTTTATTTGTCTTGCAAATCTTACATTCCTGCTGGGTACAGATGCCAGCTGAGAGGCAGCAGAAAGGCAGTGTATGCAGCTGCTGGGCTGCAGCCAGGACTCCCAGTGTCCTCACGGAGATTCTTGAGGTGCTGCATCTCTGAGCAGCGTGGCTGCCTGCACTGCAGCCTCCCTCTGTGCTCCCAGTGAGAGCAAACCCAGGCATGCTGCACAGAGTGAGCTGGTATAGGGGCAGGGGGAGACTGAGAGGGGCAAATCGTAATGGTTTGGGTGTTTTAGGACACTAGGACAGCACGCTGACAGCACTCCTTGAGTGGGGTTCTGGTTAACTGCAGGCGATGTAAGTTTGGCTGCCAGGTATTGAGGTAGAGCTGAGGGCTCCTTTGGGCCACCTGAAGGTGCTGTGGGCAGGAAGACTTTGTGTTTGTCTGTGTCCGTATCACTTATGCTTATATATATATGTGTGTGTGTATATGGAAGTACGTATAAATAAATCTGTTAATACACTTTATCTGTTTTTCCCTCAGATTACTCCTTGACTAGTGCAGACCTGTCTGCCTTGCAGGGATTTAACTCCCCAGGAATGCTGTCTTTAGGGCAGGTCTCTGCCTGGCAGCAGCACCATCTCGGTCCAGCAACCCTCAGCTCTCTCGTGTAAGTAGATGTGTAATAGGCAGTAGTGCACGGTGGGGAGCTATGGCTGCTGAATAATCTGCACTGGGGAATAACGTTACACAAAACCATTTTGCTTTTCTTTCTGCCTCCAATGTGTACATTGTTTTTCGGTTGCCCTGTGTGGATTTATCCCGTGTCCTTCCTGCCCGCTCGCTCGGTGCTGCAGCTGATGCTCCATCCCATGCAGGGCTGCCTTGCTGCGGTCAGCGCCGCCATCAGCTGCACTGCTGGAAATGCAGACCACTGCTGCTTGTGTGTAACATCAGCTCTTTAATGAGTGCTTTCTTTCCCGTTTATTGACGTGCTTGTTCCAAAGATGCCGAACCACACGGCAGTGCCGTCCCACAGCCGCAGGGATTGTCCTTTTCTTCCTCGCGTTTTCTTACTTCTTCCTTTGCTTCTCTTTTTCCCAGTACTGGCAGCCAGCTATCTCAGGGTTCAAACTTATCCATTAACACCAACCAAAACATCAACATAAAATCAGAACCGATTTCACCTCCCCGGGACCGCGTCACCCCCTCCGGGTTCCCGCAGCAGCCGCAGCCCCCGCAGCCCCCGCAGCCGCCGCAGCGCCAGGAGATGGGTCGCTCTCCTGTCGACAGCCTCAGCAGCTCCAGCAGCTCGTACGATGGCAGCGACCGGGAGGACCCTCGGAGCGATTTCCACTCGCCCGTGGTGCTGGGGAGGCCGCCCAACTCGGAAGATAGAGAGAGCCCGTCAGTAAAACGAATGCGGATGGACACGTGGGTGACATAAACGTGCGGTGTTGCCTCTTCAGTTTTGTGTTCTCCAAATGAACTGTCCTGACATATCTAAATTTATAAATAAGGACATGAAATAAGTATATTTATATGTATATACATACGTGCATATATATATCTTCACATGCATATATATGTGCTAGTGTGTGTAGCATACACAGAATCATCAGGCACTTATTACAAACTCCTTGTATAGCTGCAGATGTCCCATGGTAAAACGTAACAGAACAATCCTATAGGTATTGATCTAGTCTGGCACTTACCTGGACTTGTTGTTTTAATAATATAACCTGTTTTGCAAAGAAACATTGTACCCGTATTATAATCCTACCACACTAGATTGCAGAAACCAAGAGGGCTCGCCTGTAGTAACGTCCCTGTGTGTTTTATTAAAGCTGTATGGTTACTTGTAGTTAAGAAATAATGCTTTGTAGCAGCAGAGCAGTAGAAAAGCAGGAAGAAGAAAGCAATACTGTACATAAAATGACCTTTATATTACCCAACCTGGCATGGGTCTCTATTGCAGCGGGTGCATGGAGAAGGGCTGATGCTAGAGAAAAATAAAAAAAACAAAAACCCTGTTTTGCACGTGCAAAAAATAAAAATAAAAATAGTGTATTGGGTCAAAGAAGTGATTTTTTTAATGAGTGAGAGAGAGACATAGAGAACTCGCATGAAATATTCAGAAAATATTAGCCTAGAAAATAGAACGTTAACAAAGTAAAATTAATATATTAAGTTATAATTGGAATATGTTTGACAAATTTGTTTTTACGTTCATACCTTTGAAAAATATAGAAACGGATTTTAGCTCATGTATATTTTATATTAAAAAAAACAATACCCTAATGAATTGAAGACTATATATAAAGTTATATACAGTACTTTTGAACACATTCTGCTATGAATTATTTATATAAGCCAAAGCTGTACGTTGTAGCTTTTTTGTAGAGTATAGTTTTATCTTATTTTGACTTTCTAGTTTTTGCTTTCCGAGATGAAAAGGAAAAACTTGCAGGCGGAACCTTGGGGGAAAAATAAGCCATGAACACTTCTATGTAAATTGAAATTTGAGCCAAACTCTTTGTGTATATAGCATCTTAAATATATTATCACCTTTGGTGTAAGTACCTATGTATTGTACGTTCACCAGATTAAAAAGTATATTTTTGTGGATTGACGCCGACTTGAAAAAGGCGAGGTCCTTATTAAGTAGAGTATTCACTGTTTAATATTTACTATTTTGTTAAATATACTGTACTTTCTTTGGATTTTAATTATTATTAATATTATTATCCAGATTTTTCAGAGGGTGTATAAAGGGGTCGTTCCCCCTCACTGGTGGTGAATGTGTGCCGTTAACTTGTAATCTCTGTGCTGTATGGTTAAGCTTCATTATACATTTTATATATATGTATATAAATAGCAAAGTGGCAAAAAAAGAAACAAAAACAAATCCAGCGTTAAGTTCATCCTGCATAAATACAGCAGATCTGCTACAGCACTCTGTGAGGCATTGCTCAAAAACTGCCTCTTCTGAGGAGGAAACAAAACAGCAGAAAAAGCTTGACCTGATTTCTCCTGATAGGGAAATAACACATATCAGATGAGCACAAAAGATTTCTGAAGTGGTACGTGGTTTGGGATGGAAGTGGGTGCTCCTCTGTGTCACAGCAGGAGTGGGATGTGTGGGGAGGGCAGCACGTGTGGGGAGCAGCACTCTGCAGACACCTCATTCCTGCACGTGTTCCTTTATGCTGGGAACCAAACTCTGCTGGTGATAATGAACCACCACTGCTGGTAGTTCTGGGAAAAAAAAGACAGTCCCATTGTTACTGAAACACTGCAACCAACCCCTGGTGGTGATCCAATTTCGGCAGATTTTTGAAATTCATTGATATTTTAACTATGGAAAACTCACCCCAGCAGGGACAGCTGCAGCTCCCTTCTTGGCAGCTCACTTTAGTGTGGCTGGAGAAGCAAGGCCGTGCTCCCAGCAGTGCTCTGCTGCTGTCACAGTGCTGTCTGAGCACGATCAGTTCCAGCTGCAGTGCTCTGCACTCAGCTCCTGGGTGTGGGAGCCCAGAGGAGGAGGAAGAGGAGGAGGAGCCCTCGCTGCCCCCATTCCTGTACCACTGCAGAGAATCTTCTGATGCTTGGAGAAGTTACGTGGTTTTCTTCATTATTTATGCACATATATGAACTTTGCTGTACATCTGAGTGGGAGTTCTGCATTCACATTTACTGTCTATTTTCTTGTGTGCCTTACGAGATGGCTTTGCTGACTGTATCTCAATAGTCTTTATTTCTATGCAGGTTTGTAAACAGTACTATTACTGTTTTCTTAAAGAAAAAAAAGCTACATAAGGGTTAGAGTTTGTATTGAAATTGCACCTACGAGTTAAAAATCCAAGCAGGAAGTTGTTCAGAACTGCTCCTGGCACTGCTCAGGCGTTGCCCTGTGCCCCATCCCCTCCCACAGCCGCAGCAGGACGCGCTGCCCGTGTTCTCTCCTCGTGGGAGAAGCTGATGCCACTGAATCATGGGAATCCTGATTTTTAATAACAGGTAGCTAACTTTGGAACAGACTTTTTTTAGGAATTGTAAAGATGTTTTATAATAAGAAAAAAAAAAAAAAGACATATAGCACAGATATTTCAACCGTTGAAAAATACTTTTTTTAGCTAAGTAAAGATATTGAAGTTTCAAGCGAATCCAATCCTCGACGGAACCCATTGAAGCCTGAGCGACTTCAGATTCCTATCTCCTGTGGTGACAAATCACCCCTCCATCTCTGAGCTCTCACTGTAGTATTTAAAAACTCACATGTATTCAGACATCCCCGGTCAGGGATTGGTCAGAGAGAAACGCTTCAGCCTTTCCTTTCACTCCAAGGACACTAATGCATCAGGAACTGCGAATTGCTGTGCGCACAAGAAATACATAGTAAATAAGGAACATAATAACTCCTAACAATCGATCACGGGAAGAAGTTGAATTAGAATGTGAAAGAAAGACTTCAGTGTAAACGTTTAAATCTTAGTAGAAACTTTCTTCACTTTGCTGTGCAAGAGAACACTGCTTTGCTATATTTAAAATGGCTTTTTTAAAAGAGATTTATGTATTTGGTAAATGTTTGTAGTCAACAGTTCACAACGAAGCTGTTCACGGTTTCATGCTGATAAGCCGTTTGGCGGCACAAGCTGGACTTTGTTGCCATCCTTGAGACGAATCTTTTAAGAAAAAAAAAAATAAGTTAATCTCAATTTTTTTCCCTGAATGTGTTGTTTTTTCTTCAATATACAATAAATATTCTAGTGAACTTTTTATCAAATGGTTAAGAAAAATGCTAGAGGTTGTTGTAAAATATTTGTATCCTGCATTCACTAAAGTAAAGATACTGGCTTTTACTGTGTACTCCGGACTCTGTCGTGTTTGCAGAGCACAACGTCCGTCCGTTCTGTGCCGGTCTCCCCCAGCAGTGTCCAAACTCCTCCTGGGATTTGCACCTCAGGTACCGTTTTTAAGCTGTACCCACAGTTCTTTTAACTGCTGTCCGTCCTCGGGACACGCGCTCCGCATTCGAGCTGAGGACTGAAGCACTCTGAGATCACAAAATACAGAAAAGGACCAAAGGTGAGCTCGTACTTACAGCACTGCTGCACTGGGAGCACAGGAAGGGCCCAGTGCTGCTGCCCGACCTCTGCAGAACTGCTCTGCCACAAAAAGGCAAACGTGACAGCTCAGCACGCTCCGAATGCACCTGGCAGCGCTGTGCTCTACTGCACGACATCCTCCTGAACGATACACCAGAAAACAAACTGAAAAACACACACCCAACACGTGCTCTGGGGTGGGTAAGTGCCCCTTGTGCTTTTATTTCATTCCACTCAATTTAAAAATGGTATCGAACCCCTCTTTCCAATCACGAGGGATACTTTTCCTTCACAGAAGAAAATACAAGCTTTTTTTTGCCCCCTTACAAGGTTATTCGGGCTCCTCACTCACAACTTAGGTTTGCTCAGGTTCTCCTGAGCACTTTTTTAAGGCTGCAGGAACCCAGGGTGACAGGCTTGGCACCGGAGGGCTCTGCTCGCTTTGTGCAACGCACCTTTCCCCCCCCCCACACCTTTTATGCTCCACAGAAGACACTGCCAGGCTGCTCCCCTCACCCATCCTCATCACTCTGCTCAGTTTTAGGCAATGACAACGGAGGGCCTTAAAAAACAACCTAATACAAAAAACAACCGACAAAACCCAAACCAGCAACTTACACATGGAGACACATATCACAGCATCACAGCCCAACGCCGCCCTCAGGGTCCCTAAAAGCACTGCCCCAGGCAGGCACTGCTCCAGCAGCTCAGCTCTGACCTCTGCAGCTTGAGACAAATGGATGCTGTGCTTTTTTCTGCAGGCATCTTGTTGATGGGAACACAGCAAATGGTGGAGAGGCTGCAGTGCAGGGCAACAACAAACTGCTGCTCCGTGTCCCTGCCTGCCTGCTCTGCCTCCCTCGCAGGAGCTGAGCTCTGTGCAGCTCCCCATGAGCTGCCACACCAGCTGCCCTGCTGCTGTCCTACTGCCCTCGTCCCCTCCCTGGGGGTTTCATGCCGCTGTGCTACAGAAATACCTCAGCATTTCACTCTTGAGAGTTTCTCTGCAGTCCCTGAATGTGTAGAATTAAAAAGTTTTGGGGACAATTCTCTCCAGCAAAACTCTCTCCCAAAGTCTCATTTCTCCTCACTTCCAGCACGCAGTGTTCATTGACACAGCTCACACATCAGGGTTACAGGCAGCTCAGCCATACAAACCTCCACCCATACATCCCTCACAGCAGCTTCCTACCCCCAAATCTAGAAAGGATTTGACACATCCTCCTGTGGCTACCGGACGGAAAGTTGGGCTTCTCCGCTGGACTTTGTAGATGAACTCAGCAGCACTCTCTCATCTGAAGAGTACAAAGAAGGAAACTTAAATCCATGACTGCAGTGACATCTGAAATGCACCACTATGGATTTACAGCGCAAGCAGGGAACAGCTAGACTTCCCCAAACCAAGAAGAGCACACCATCCCACAAGCCTAACTCTGCTCTCGCAGCTCCTCTGCCAACGCTCTGCTGCCACACTGCCATGGCTCCAGCCCAGCAGAACCCTGACAAAAACGAGGACTCTGCATGAGCTCTGCCTGCAGGGACAGCTCTCAAGAGGTCTCTGAAGGACTTCCACCAGGAGAAAAGGTCTGGCCTCAGCACCCTGCCTCAGGGTTGAAGCACCCACTGATTAGACGTCCTTTGGCACAGTGCAGCACTGAGGTGCCCCTGTGCTGTGCCTCACCCCCACTAACCAACTGAAAGCCACTGTTTTTTGGGTTAGGTATGCCAAGGTTGCCACGCTCTGCAAGACAGAGAAATGACAATTCATTGAAAACGATGAGTCCTCACCCCTACTCTAAGCAAAAAGTATTTTCTTAAAGACACAGCCCCCAGCTTTGCAATCACACCAACTCTGCACTCTATCACAGAAGAAAAGGGTTCAGCTTCTTACACAAAACCATTCAGAAGAAATACCTGAAGCAAGCAAGAAGAGCAAACTGCTTCAAAATACTTTCCCTCATCAGAGCTCACAATCGTTAAAGCCGGCTGCCTGTTGGTCTCCGCAAGCAACAGAGCATCCTCCTTCTTCCATAAAAATCACACCTCCGTTCAGCCAAGCTCAGGACTACATCAGCTACGTAAAAAGAAAGGAAATATCTGTACTGTTATCCCCCTGACTGCACCCGTGTCACAGGCACCAGCCCACGGGTGTCAGTGCCGGGAGGGGAGGCTGTATTTGGCTGTTCCTCCCCCTTAGCATTCTTTTCTACAACTGAGCTTCGTAGTAACTTCCCTTCCAACGCATCTGCTGAAATATTTGAGGTTGCTGTTGTGTTGGAGGTATGGGCCGCCGGGCCGTTCTCTTGCGTTTTAAAATAGATGATATAAAATACTGGCAGGACGATTCCTACCAAGAGCATAAGAAACACCGCGTTCCACCACTGGATTCCACAGTCCGCACCGTTGCTGCTCTCCCGCTTCCCCGGCTCAGCCAGCGGCCTCTGCTGCACCTCCACGCGGTACTCAGCACTCAGCTCCGCCTGCACCGCGTCCCGGATGCTCCTGTCAATGCCCCTGAAGTAGTCCAGCAGCTGCTTGCTGTCAGCAGAGCCGCCGGCAGCAGCGTCACGCTCCGCTCCGTCCACCCACGTCACGCCGCTCTGGGAGCGCGCAGCGGGCAGCGGCCTCAGCTCCTTGCTGCTCTCTGTCAGCAGCCCGTGGGTCCTCACCGGGATCTTGATGGACTTCAAAGCGTACAAGTCCTGCTCCCTGATAAAGTTGTTGACGCGTTTGATGTCTGCGACCTACGAGATCCAAAAAGGGACATCAGGGTTAGTTCAGAACGACCCGACCTTTTACCACGGTTGAAGCAAGAGGAGGCTGCAAAACCAGCTCGAAAAGAAGAGCAAGTTCTGTCTGCTTTAGGGCTCTTCAGAGACTTTCCGGCAGTTGCAGACATGCTCCAGGTCCCGAAGGTTATAACCCATTGCATGTACAACTGCAGTGCTTTTGCACCTCTTGTATGCTGTGTTTCTTACCAAGCTATTCCTTGCTCTTTGCTCTCATTACCTTTCTCTCACTTACTTTTTAATCTGACTTACAGCAAGAGGAGCCCTTAGAGCAAACCTTCTGAAAACAGTTACGCCTTCAACAGCAGACAAGTGCTTAAGGTGAGGGGAAAATAGCAGCATGAGCAAGCAAAACCCTCCTCTGCTCAGAAAGGGATTTTAGAGCAAGCAGCAATAGCATGCAGCATCTTTGGAGCACGCTGCAGTTCTGAAAGCAATACTGCAGGCTGGAGGAGAGCAGTGGGCACCTCTCCCATGCAGGCACGAGCACCCTCTGCTCACACTGATCAGCCTCTCCCCTGCACAACTGCTCTGTTCAGCTCACCTCTCCTCAGCTGGTGCAAGTCCCCCATGTACATTTAAGGCAATAAAGTCCACCTGTGAGCACTGCTGGATGTTGGTGTGTGCCCAGGGTCCACACCTGTGCTTGGTGTTTGCATCCAGCAGCCATGCAAACAGCAGTAAGGACAGCAAGAAAACACACCATGCACATAGTGCAGCTCAACGAGGACTGCCAGTATCAAAAAACAAAGGCAGCAGTAAAGCAGCATCTCCTTATTTAATGTTAAGTAAAGAGAAGGCAGCTCAATGCAGCGTGCACTAATCACCACCTAAATCCTCCACTGAAGAGGACAAACAGGCCCACCAACACGTGCAAACAGCAAGCCAAGGCTGCCAAGCAGCCACAAAGCAACCTTGAAGGAAGGACTGGAGGAGGGAAAGCAGAGGGAACAGCAGGACCCTGACCCAAAGAGACCCAACACCTCCAACACAGCACCCAGGAGAAGTCTGATTTGTTCGTTTAGAAGTAAATTACTGCATGATTTTCATTCACCGCATTGGTTCCACAGGCAAGTCTGCTATGTCACAGCTGGGCAGCAGGACTGCACTGAAATGGAGAGGGGACACGGATGCCCAAACCTCACGCTTACTCTTCACATCAGAAAATGGGGTGTTCACTGCAGACCCTAATCTGGTGCCCCTGAAGCTACAGGAATCCTCAGCTGCTGGATCACGCCCCTCACAGATTGCCTCAGCAAAGCACCAGGAATTCAACTCTCCAAAATTATTTTCTCATGAAATAACAATCTGACACTAAGCCTCCTAACTGAAGCTGTGCTTCAATTTTCTGTTCTGTTCCAATGAAAGCAGATTACTGGGACAATAAATATCCCCCGCAGTGTCCGCAATCAAACTGCAGTGCTGTGCTAAAGCTCTAGAAACAGAAAGTGGAGCAGTGCTCACACAAAAACAACAAAGCTGATGGGAAGAATGCAAAGCACTAGGCTGAGCGAGCTGTTCGGGCTTATTATTTGTACTCTTTTTTTGGCTGCAGTGAGCTCCTCTTCTCCCAGCTGAAAACTATGCCAAAAGCAGTCCCAGACTATACATGGTCAAGAATAAAATTGTAAGTTTGTAGTGCTTTGCATCTCTGCCAAGATATCTGTTGCACACACAAGACTTCCTTGCACTGCCTCAATTCCCCCACCCCACGTAGGTCCTGATGACTCTGAAACCAGCGACAAATTCTCACTGATTTCAAGGAAAGCTCATCCTGGAATTGTTAAACACAGCTGTATTTTTTGCAGCCTCCAAATCTTCCTTGCGGACATCCCATAGTATTCCAGGAGCTGCCTAACTGCAAATCCCACCAACTACATCAACACTGACCAGTGCCAGCCTGTAAGCAGATACACAGATCCCAATCATAACCATTTCCATCTCTCTTCAATGTCACAGGAATCAATCAGCAGCACACACTGTGAAGGGAGAGGGGCAGGACACTGCTGTGGGAGGAGCACGCTGCCTGCCTCCCACAGTCCTCCTCACTTACACCACAGGAGGCACGCTCACGTTTTTTCCTAATATGAACCAATTGTTGACAATCTTCCTCCTCTCAGTTCAGTAAACTGCTATGACTTGGCATAAGTGATTGTTATCTGCTGAAGAGGAGTATATGGCTGTTACAAAGTCAGCTGCTGTGGCTCCACTGCTTCCAATCAAGGCCTGTGTAAGCCCTATCAAGCTCTCTTCTTCACAGCTCATCAGCAGAACCTAGAAGGGCCTTTGTTTTGTTTTTGTTTCTAAGGGAATGGGAGGGGAGGTATTGTCTCAGCTTCTCTAAGCCCTCTTGCTTCAGCTGTACTTAACAACTGTGTTATTAAGCAAGACAGTGCAATAGTACTGCAACAGTTCAGCCAGAACCGTATCATTACCACCAACCAGGCCACCATCCAACTATTTGCATTATGCAACTTTTTAATCACAGCCCAGCTCGTAGATAAAGGAGCATGGAGGTAAAGGAGGCTCGAAAAACAAAGCTGTACGCGAAAAGCAATGGGGTGTTCCTAATGTTCACGAGGTCATTACAATTGTCATTGTTTTTCCCTATTAAACCCTCCACTTCAAACCCAGAACGTGTGTTTTTCAGTGTGCTCTGACTCCAGAGACAATCTCTGCACACACAGTTCTCTGCCTGCAGCTGCCTGAGCTGTGTGCACCTCCGGGTACTGCAGGAGCCCATCAAAGCCCCCGAGTGATATCTCTCCTACTCGAGGTCCACCTCAGATGCAGTGCTTCCCAAGGAAATGGAAGCTCATCCCTTTCAAAATAAGGAACAGAAAAGGAATGCAGACCAGGCCCCAGCAGAGTGGTGCTTCTTGGTGCTGCTCAATTAGCTTCAAACCTGTAACCTCTGAGAGGGCAGTGCTCTCACCCTCACTTCTGTACTCAGCTTCCTACTTTCTGTCCTCACTTAAATAATAAGCACAAATCACGATTTCACTGACGTCACCCGAATTAATCAAGAAACCAGGTCACACTAGATGACATCTTCCTTGGCTCAAGAGCTCTCTTTTTACCTTCGTCCAGCTCACTGTTACCCAGATGCTGACCACGCACGAAACACCCAGGGCTGTCAGACAACGAGGAGCCTCCACGCAACTCTGGGAAGCAAGCAGCGTGCATAACAGACCTCTAAATATAAACCAAAAGCAAACAGAGAGCTAGCTCATACTTTGCAACCATACTGGAGGGCAAGCTTGTTCAGGCTGTCATCCTCGGCGACCTCTCGCTCCAGAAGCACCACATCCCCGGCTCTGTCCCGAGCAGTGCCGCACCGCTGCTGCTCTCTGCCCCGGGGCCGCAGTTCGGTGACGTTGAGCTCCTCCTCCGATGACTCCTCCGAGTCAGAACGGCCACCCGGGAACACGTACACCTGCCCGCCCGGGTAGTTGTGGATGGTGACAGGAGCCTGGAAGGCTCCGCTGCGGCTCTCGTTCGGCCTCATCTTTTACAGCAGCACCTAGAACAAAGCAGAGCTTTCACTCCTCCTGAACGCCAGCGTTTGTTTCTCGGCACCCGAACCTGGGAGTGCGGGCCGCAGCCGCCCCGCGCCGCTTCCCCCGGCCCCGCCCGCCCCGCGTCCTGCCGCCTCCTCCCGGGGAACGGCGGAGCGCTCCGGAGCGGCCCCGGATCCGATCGCGGCCCTCCGCCCCGCGCCGCCCGCTCGCACCCACCGAACTCCGGCTCTCCAGCGACTCCTTCTTCCATTGGCTGGCGGCGCGGGAAGGCGGGCCCTCAGCGCCACTCAACCAATGGGAAGCGGGGAAGGGCGGCGGATGGAGGTTGGTTGAGAGGTCGGCGCTTCTTAAAGGGCCCGCGCCGCTCCTGGTCCCACGTGGCGCGGTCGCACCGAGCTGAGCTCGTTCCCAGGAAAGGGCGGCGTTGATCGCGCTCTGATGAAGGGAAAAAAAACTTCAACGAAGAGCTCGTTTCAGGATTCCCAAAAAGAGCATGAAGGGGAAGTAGGGCTCCCTCCTCCCCTGTCCCTGGGATGCCTCTCAGCTCGGATCCACAACCGCTGTCCCTTTCACCCCTTCTGCTTTGTGTGAAAACTGCAGTTCATAAATCAGCAGGGCCGTCAGTAACTGCGACCTGATCCGTGATTTGGGATTAATAAAGGCAAGTTAGAGTGAAATCATTCACCCATTTCCTCTGCCACGTGGGCTACTAACAAGAAAAATGTAGAACGAAGAGTAATCAATAAAAGATGGAGGTGGGAACCCTCAAAAATACTGAACTATAGTCCTGATAGAACATACAGCACGAGTTAAAGAAATGCTTCTCCAGCATCTGCTTCTTAATTTCAACCAGTTACCCCTGTTCAGTCGAGCATAAAGTGGGAAAGACTCCAAAAGAGCACTGTGAGGCACGAGGGATCTACTGATACTTCTGGTATCACTGAATTACATGTCAGTGAAGTTAACCTCTATTTTAAACTCAGAAGTATGAGCCAAATAGAACAAAATGATCCTCTCTCCTGCATCTGGAGATGGACTAAGCTTATGCGAGTCCTGTGCACACATCTGACTGAATTACATACAACAACAAGTTTAAGAGGTGGATACAACACAACTTAGGCACACAACTTAGGCAAGAAAACTTCAGTTAAATTTAATTAATAACAGGCATATACTTAATATAGTTAATTGAGCTATGGAGGTTACTCTAAGGGCACGTTAGGGTTCCACCTCACCCCTTAGGATGATCTCTCCAGTTGGGAGTGCACGTCTAGCTCAGCGGGTGCCAAACTCAGCCACGGGCACTTCCACACACGAGGACAGCTCCTGCCACCGATGGCCCTCCAAGGGTCTTGGGTTGAAAACAAGGAACAAGCTGATGGTTTAGGGGTCCCATCTGGAAAGAAGAACAAAGCCTGTGTTTGTGCTGTTGTGTAGTAGCAAGCTGGCTTACAAAAAGCTTCCCACCTCATCCATGGGAGATTTCCCAACTGAGGGGCAGCCGGACCCAGACAAGACCTACAGCTTCCTTCCATAAGGGTACACCCAGCCCTGCAGCACGAAGCACACACAGTGGCTTGTAGTCCTCCCCAGAGAGAAGCTTGCTGTTGCTTGCAAGGAGAAGCAGATTTTGTCAACTCTGAGTCAGTGTGTGAAGCTCTGAGCACACCATACCTCCGACTTCTTCCAGGGAAGAAACTCTCATGTCCACCCTTGCCAGTTTTTTTTCCCCCTCGTAACATAGCAGGCATTACAATAAACATGCAGCTTCATCACTCATCTCCAGCTCAGACATCAGATTACTCCCACCTACGACGACTAAGTTTGTAACTACGCCGTGACTCAGGATTGAGACTTTCATCTTGGGAACCCACAGTGCAAATCTAAACAGCACTGCTGTCTCCTGGAGGAGATAACGTGTCTTTGCTCAGAGACCCAGTTCTGTGCTTGGCTTCCAGCGAGCAGCACCATTTGGCTCTGGCTGCCTGCTTTATGTGATAGCAGAGACTGAATTACTTAAGAAAAAAACAGATGCGTACTCTTTATATAAAAGCAAATGGCAAATTAGAAGTGGTTTTAATTTCGCAGTTTGTGTTTTCTTGGGGTTATGCCAAATCCTGGAGCCCATACTCCACACCCTGTCCTGCTGGAGGAATTTGGCTAGGGAACACGCCGTAAGATTTGTTCCCTTTCCTCTCCTTTACCCTTAAAATCCTGAGTACTGGTAAAATCCTGCTTCTCCACCCCCCTTCCTGCAACTGTGAAGAACAGGAATGTTCCTGGGAAGAAACCCAGGCCGAATCACATTCAGAACAAGTCAGAGATTTCTTGCATAGCTGAAGCATGTGTTTGCAATCCCCAACTGCTGGAGCATGTAAGCCCTGCCAGTGTATATTGTTCCTTCATATGTTCTCAGAGAGCTCTTTGCAGTGTCTAGGGCACTCTGTGGACAACGTTCTGCTGAGGCACTGCTCCTTGGCCCATCTGCTAATGGTGCCAGGACCAGAAAGGCTCTTGGTGTAGGAATGGCAAACAGGCAGCACCACTTTTCCATGAAACTGTGTTAGTGGTGGTCAGAGCCATCGGTCTGCACAAGGCCCTGAACCACAGCCCGGCTCCATTTGAGCTGGCTTACCTACAGGGCAAGGTTTTAGGCAGCTTTTAGGACTGGCTAACTCTGGTTGTAGTGAGCACGTGCAGCCCAGCAAAGAAGGACCAAACTGTGAGAACTCTCATGAACGTCCAGAAGGTAAATGGTAACTGCTGGGAAGCAGCAGCCAGCCAGTAGCTACACACAGCCTGTTCTCCCTTCTGCCTGAGAGCTGCCACTGGCCCAGAGAGAATTTAAATCTAAATTTAATGGCTCAAAACAGGAACATGACATGGCCAAGAAGGGTGGGAGCCGGGAACTGAGACGCTGGTTGGAAGAGCACTGTTTCAGTGTGTCTGGGAGGAAGCTTTTGTCCTTGGCATCATGCAGTGTGCAGTACATTACTGGAGCACAGAGTGAGCCTTTGCTCAAGCTGGTGCTGATACTGTGGGACAGGCAAGTTGATGAAAGCATCGCTTGCCTTTCCAGTGACCTTATCATGTGAGCTGAGCTTGCCAAGAGCTGTCTCTCGTTCTGCACTCCTCACAGCCTGAGCCAACAAGTCTGAACGTGCTGTGCTGATATCTGATATCGCCCAGTGTTGCATGGCAGCCTCCAAGCATCGCAGATGCATCCTTTCAGAATGGGACGATGACTTCTCTGTGCTTTTCTGCACATCACATCCTTCCTTGCTTACTCCAGCTTGTCTCACTTCCAAACGTGTCCAATTCAACTTTGCAATTTCTTAAATGTAAAGAACAGATAAACCAGAATGGTCTTCCTGTTCAAGACCTTTGACCACAGTACCTGAAACGGTTGTGCTGTGCTTAACTTGGCTAGTCTTCATTCTCCCAGAGTTCCCACATCTGTGCTAGAGCATGGCAACAGTATTGAGCAAGTAACACACGGGGGCAGCAGCAGGCTTTGCTTTCTTGTCAAACTTGCAGGAACTTGTGGCTATGGCATCCTAGCAAGGGCTCAAGGAACTGAGGTATCCCAAGACTTGAGGGTCACTGTGTAGGACACAAGACCAGAGTGGCAGCCACAGCTGATCGTGTTGTGGGAAAAGCATATCCTTGGAGAGAGGATCTTTGTGGCCTCACAGCCTGGAAACCTGTGCCTTTGTCACAGCATCTGTTCTTCCTCCTGTTCCTGCAGTTCCAGTCCAAGTACTCCGTGCTCATGTTACAAAGAACATTCAGCTATCAGACAGCGACACTGTTGTCTGCAGTGGCAACTATGGAGGGAGTGAAAATCCCAGAGCTCAGTTCAGACCCCACTGCCCACCACTGCAGCAGCCTGCTGAGCTTGTTGCACTGCAGGCAGGATGGAGCCCAGCCTGTGCTATTCAGTGGGGTGAAACGGAAAGGATGCTCTAATTTGACTGCATCAAGAAGGAAGATGCAGGGTTCATGTGATATCATTTATTATCTTAGAGATTCTGAATGTTCAGGTATTGGGAAAAGCCTTAGTCTTGGCAGTGAATGTGTTAAAGGCTATGTGGTTTCAGAGCAGGAGCATTTAGGTCAGGGAAGTGGCCCTTATTTACATAGCAAGGCTCTGTGATTGATTGCTTCACAGCACTATTTCCACAGCAGGATGTCTTTCTTGCTGCTGGAGGTGAGCAGAACTTCAAGAGCTGCTTGTGCACCTGATATTCACCTGGTCCCTCATGGCACTACTCCATGCTGTGTGAGTACACATGGTGTCTGAGTGGTGACCCAAGCTGATGCTCAAAGTAGCAAGAAATAAAATACAGCAAAAGGAATCCCAGTCACCAGAAATTATGATGGGTTGATTATATTGAAGGACAGGAAACAAACCAGCTCTATGCCTCTTGAGTAATTGGAAAATAATGATCAGATACATGGCCAGATAGGAAAAGCATTTTTTTCTGTAAATGAGGCTACTACTTTAATTGGAAAGTGCTGTTAACACAACTGCCTGGTGGAGGCCAGAGCAATAGCACAACAGGGCTGTTGCAGATCTGCAAGTAAACAGCTGAACTGCATCTCTCAGCTTCAATCTGTGACTTTCTGAAGCCAAGAGAACAGCTTTAAATTAAAAACTTCTGTTGGAGCTCATGCTTCAGTTGGGCTTTGCGCCAGGACATGCAAAGACTTAGGGCATTACGAGTTTCATGTAGAAGAAAAGACAGTGAGGAGTCATTTGAGCTGGCTAGTAATGCACTGAGATGTAGCAGGATCTGCCTTCGTTCTCTTTAAACTAACTTGTGGGGAGGAAAATTGGAAAAAATGAGATTGTATCACTTGTAACTCTTACAGCAAAAGCTAGGGCTGAGCACAGCCTTGGCTGATACAGCTGTGTCCTGCACACACACACAAACATAAGAGTCCCAGCCCCAGGATGGCTGTGCCCTTTCAGTAGCTGGGCAGTGAGGTGTCCCCTGAAGGTGCCAGAAGTGCTAAGCAAGCACCATTAAGGACATCCAAGGAACTGTTCTGACAGCTGTTTTCTTCTATTTACTTTGAACCATAACCTCGGGAAACTCTTGTTCTTCCAAAGAGCTCAAAGTGTTTGTAAATCCACAGTCATGCAATGCTTTAATGGTACCTCTGCTATTCCCTGGCTTGCAGGGAATTAGCTGATTCACCCATGGCTGATGCACAGAGCACAGCTCGATCCCAGCACTGGGGAACTGGAGCAAGCAAGCATTAAGCAATGAAAGATGTGTCTGTCAGTAAAGGCCTAGTAATGCTGCAATTACAATGAGCAGTAGCTTACACATGAGCACTGCCAGCACGATCACCAGGTAGCAAACAAAGCACAACCAGCCAAACCTACAGAAAAGGAGGAGGAGCTGAGAAATGCCTTTTTCTACACGCTGTGTCCCTGCTGGTTAATGCTGCAGTTCCTGGATCTCTGCACAGGCAGGGAATCGACGGACAGGCTGAGAATGATTACCATGCAATCCTTCCCTGGGACTTTTACTGTTCTACTGCTCTACAATATTCCCAACCACATCCCTAAGTATCTGACAGATTGGACAAAATTAAAGAAACATGGGCTTCAAGAGGACTGGGACGTACCTAATCAAGCTCCCATCTGAGCCAATGCGAGGAAGAACACTGTCAGCAATAAATTTTCTCTAATTGGAGCCAAGGAATGGGTATGTTCTTATGGGAAAACCTTCCCCTTTCCTCTAGGCCACATGGACCATGAGGAGAGAGGCCCCAGTGGGCAGCAGAGGACTTTTATCGCAGTGCCATGGACTTACTCAGATGATAAGGGAAAAGAAATGCCACTCCAAAAGATTCACAGGTAGAAAAAATCCCCACCACATAGCTCTTGTTGTAGCATAGGGTTCCAGTCCAAAGGGGGAGGGAGAGAGGGAGGCATTCCCACTTGTTTTGAAGCAAGTGCTAGGGAAGCCTCTGCAGCTGCTGGAGCCCTTGCACTTCACATGCCCATGCAAATGCTGGGTAAGTAGTCCAGGGAGCAGGCTGCATTTACAGCTGCTGTATATACCAACCTTGCATTGTAGGTCCAGGATCCAGATGCAGGAAGGGAGTTTCAACACGGTCTCCTCCACAAAAGTCGGAGAGAAGCTGGTTCCTGGGCTGTGCTCATGAGATCATCAGCGTGGTACGTGGGAGAGCGGGTGCGTGTTGGCAACGACGCTTGGCCTTTAAAACTGCCAGGATCCTGTGCCCTTCTCACTTCTGATTTTGCTCCTCTTTGTGCTGAAATCAGAGCACGTACAAGTGCAAAAAAAAAAAAAAACAAAAAAAAAAAGGAAGGGCAAGAGGAACTATGAGAATTAAAGTGTAAAGTGATAGTAACAGGATGAACTCCACACAGAACCACTCCCCTTGCCTCACTCCTTAGAACTGAAAACAACAACTTATTCTTCCCCATTTATCACTATGGGAAAATGCATTTTTTACTCTAAGGGGCATGCTCCATAGCAGTGCTGAACTTCAGGGTAGCTTTGCTTCAAGTTGCTGGGGGAAAATCACAGTAAAAGTGCTAGCTATGGATCTCAGTGTGATCAACATTACTTGGACTTTTAAGTGCCTGCACTTCCTTAGCCTGGCAGGGAAAGAAATCTATCAGAAGACTTTCAACTTACCAGGAGGCTGCTCACACCAGCTACTATTTGTGGAAATATCAAGGGAATGGGACCAGAGAACACAGGGTGCTGCTGGGCAGGAGGGGAAGATGCTGTAAAACGTGGCACCTGAAGAGGTGAGGAAAGCCAGGACAGTTTCTTGGTCCAGGAGATAAACCTTTTTGCCTTTTTATAGATATGATGCATTTACAGATATTTCCAGAAAGGGGCAGTAGAGACCAAACCCACAGGATGAATAGGAAAAGACATCATCATCTGGGAGAAATACAAGTAAAGAGTGTGAATTGCTCGCAGTGGCTTTTCCTTGGCACAGAGAAGCTCCACCATGTGTCCATTCAAATAAAACCAGCAGGACTTACATAAGCTAAAATGGGGCTGCTTGGTGTAACATGGCAATTTCAGTTCAGTCTGAGGGGACTTATTTTACCTGCTTTTCAGAGGAGAGCAGTAACCCTGTCTGTATTTCAAATATGGATACTGCATGGGATGCCTGTGCTGGCACAAGGCCTTCCAGTGCACCAAAGGAGTGCTATAATATGTACTACATAACACAGTCAATCCTACAGCACCAAGGTTTTCTGTCAGGCTCATGGGGTGTTTATACCACTGCTCATCACTAACACAGTTTCACTTCCATCTGACCTTGCAAAAGTGGAGACGACAAAAAGAGGTGCTCTTAAAATCAATACCCTCAGCAACTCAGGTCATGAAAGTGTGAAGGAGGGAGGCCTGTCTCTGCACCTTCCTTACAATCTCTTCAGATTCAATTGAACCACACAGAACTAATTCTAGAGCTGATTCAAGTAATTCACCTGGAGAAAACCCCACACATTTTACTTAATTCAAACCACCTCAAAGTGTTTCTGGCCTAAGAATAGGATCTCAAAACAGGGAGACAAGCAGGGAGCAACGAAGGTGAGAGACATCTATCTGCAGCAGAGGAGCTGAGGCAGTAACAGCTTCATCAGGAAACCAAGAACCTTTTCTGATCCTACACACAGCATAGCACAACACACCAGCAACTCTGGCTGCAGACCGAAATCTTGGCTTCCCCTGAAGCCAATGGCAAACATCCCACTGGCTTCAGTGGGAAGAAGACTTCATGCCAGATCTCGTGCTTCCCATTCCTTTGCTGTAGCCATGAGAGCAAGCTTCACTTCCAAGGCAGTGTCTGCAGCTAGGGCCTTCTGGGACAGGAGAATGGTTCTCCTTGCCACCTGACAAGTATCAATGGGAAATAGAAGATGACTTCTCAACAGAAAAGTTTATTGCCCCGGGGAGCAACCTGCTTAGTGACATGAGACTCTCCAGGCTGAAATTTTTCTATTAGGCTTCAACGTCTGTCTGCACAACAGCTCAGTCATACAGCTTTTGGCTCTGATGAGGTCACTGGAGAGAGAGATGGCATGAGCAGGGTTATGCAGCTAGAAACTCTCATCTCTCCTGCCTTAATATCTCTCAGTCCATACCTATCACATGGCAGTACAAATGCACAGTGTGACTTACAGCAACATGGCAGATGGGAAAATTAAGATGGCCCATTTTACAGGAACTGTATCCCAGCTGCTTTTAGCACAACAGAGGCAATGACTTTTTGAGGAGTCGAAGAAAGGGATGCTGGCAGAACTGTATGCTGACTGCACAGGGCTCCATGTTTGCTCTGGCATTAAAGGTTACTTAGATCACTGTGCAGGCTGGAGATGGAAGGTTCTGGTTCCTATCAACCTGGCAGACTTGGTATAGCACAAAGGGGATGTGTGCTTGGCTGCTGAAATGAGCATCTTGAGATCTTCAAGCTATTTTTGAGGTGGCAAGGTCAGGGTACACATTCCTTACAAACCTTTGCTTTCCTTGGCAATAATCAAGAGTGCTGTTAGGGAAATCCTGATGGGTGTTTTGTGATCAGTCAAGCACTGCAGATTACATTACTGGACGGTGTATACAGGACCTCCCATCTTCTAGACAGAATAAAATGAATCTGTTTTCTCCTGAAATTCTGCAGTCACCAGCATGGTGCTGACCACCTGTATTATTTCTTGGGTCACACAGCATGTCTACTGGTCAGATTGATGTCTGTACAGCTGACTGTTTGCATATCAATTCTAAAGGCAAAGGAAATTCTTAAAATCCCACAGCACAAATGTGCACTGCTACAGAAAAGCAGGTGGAGATGTGCCAAGATACAGCTCCTTAGTTGCTACCTCTCTAACAAATGCCCTGCGAGGAAAACTGGAAAATATTTCATGAAAGAGCAAAGATAACATAAGACTATCTGGCAAAGGCTGGAATTTAATATTAATGGCTTTCCTCTAGTCACTGTATTTCCTGTTCCTAGCTTAACCCACTAAAATCACCAATGGTCAGAGAAGGGCTATAAACTTTTCCACATCTAAAAACCCTTTCATTGGAAGATCTCAGAGCACTTGGCAAGTATTATGGACTGCTGCAGAATGGCTGTCCTCAGAGGATACTGTCCATGTAGCCAGTGTGCAGAAACTTTTTTGGCTCCTGAAGCCAAATACTGAATTTTAGCTTCTGCCTGTCTGCAGAATTATCTTCCAAGAGAAGCTGAGCTTCCCTTGAATTCATGCTCCACATCCTGTGTGAGAAACACCTTCCCAAGAGATGGATGGGTAGCAGACACACAGCAGCAATGTGACTGGTGTCATTCAGTCCACCAGTCAATTTAGAATCTTGCCCACAGTGTTTCTCAGGAGTCACACTGGAGACTGCTCATGCCTGTGCATGGCTCAGCTGCTCGTATTTCTAAACAGCTCTGTTCAACAATAGCATGGGAAAGTTTGTTTTGATAGTGAGCTGGACTAGGCCCCATCTCCCCACCTCTCCCTGCCAGCTGGTACTTGCCTGCAAGAGTCCAAGAATTAGTTACTAACGTGGATAAGAAGTGCAGAATATCCACGTTAAATATTCCAAGTCTTGTGGTCTCTCGGTGGTCCTACTGTGCCACCCACACCTTCCTTCAACCAGGCAAAATACCTGAATTATGGAGCTGACTTGCCAAGTGAAATTCAGAGCGGAAACATCTCTAGAAAGATGGGTGTCACCACGGGTTGCAGCCTGCAAAAGAGCACAGTGCTGGTTGGGACACAGGGCTGGGGAGAGAAGCATTAGTCACTGCCTGTCTCATGTTCAGCCCTTTCGGACAGTCTTCTCTCTTGGAAGATGCACTGTTTTGCCTGTATGACCATTGGCAGAAACCAGTGAGCAGAGCTGGTTGAAAAATTTCCATCAAAACAATATTTTTGTTTTGCCAGAAGATACTTTAAAAATTAAGTGGAAAAAAAAAAAAGAGAAAAGGGCCCAGGTTTTGGCTGACATTGCTGGTTAGAAAATTCTCAAACTTGAGATTTTTTTTAGCCAAAAATGGAAGTACTTGGGGTGAGGCAGGGAAGAAGAGGGGAGGAGCCTGGCAAGTCTTAGCGATACCCTGAAAAACATATAAGAAATTTTTTACAAATATGAGAATGTTTTTGTCAAGGGTTTCTTTTTTTTTGGCATTGTGAATGACAGTCTCGTTTTAGACCCGTTCTACAGGGAGACTGGGAAACAAACAAATGTGCTTCTTCCTTTCTTATACCATATGCATATGCCTTTATAGCATATGCATAGGCAGTGCTTTGTCATCTATGAGAGATATGTAAGAAACACCAGATCTCATAGGATCTGCCCAAGAGCCTACGACCCAAAAAATGAAGCTCTCACGGTAAGGGACATACGCACACAGCTGATTCTGCTCTGAGTTTGCACAGCTGATGGAAAGCCTTGATAAACATTGCTGTTGCCTTGCATACAAATAAACTGAGCCATGAGGACAGAGAGGGAAAAGGCACTGCATGCAAAGGAATGGTGCACACAGCTATTGCAAAACTGTCCATACTTAATAGTCAGCAACAGGCAATATTGTTGCTAATGGCACTGCAGAGAGAAGGGCACATAAATACCTGGAAGCCACAGAAAGCTGTTTTTCATCTTGCTTACACAATAATGTGTGTTTTTCTTCTTCTCTTTTAAAATTATTTCTTCAGCAAAACATGGCTGGGAAAAGGAAACAACTTCCTCACTCCTGGGAAATGCAACTGACGGCAGTACATCTCTGGCTGTGTCAGCATCTCATCGTCAAGACGTTCTTAGCATGTTGTGAAATGAACTGGGGAAGCTGCAAGTAAGGGTGACTGCAGCCTTGGAGACCTGCTGATGCCTGAGGAGTTCAGCAGGACCCGTCCTCCTCAACAGAAGCCTGGCGACAGTGCTGAGGATAACACAGTGCAAATAGCACAGAAGTTGAACTAGATCAGTAAGAAAAGTAAGAGGTTATTAGGCAGTGAGAGCAGAGGAGGTTCAATTTATAGCGACTTCCTATTAGACCATGATTCTGGACAGGATTTTTATTTTAGACAACACTTCATTTTTTTTTTAAAGGACTAGTGCAGAGGACTATGTGCATTTCATACCTTTTCCTTAATGAGAGCAGCACTGGGGGAAGCATGCTCAGAAGTACTGACGTGTCCTGGCAGGGGCTCAGGCTGCTGCAACTTGCCTTGCTGACAGGCCAAGCTTGACTCTCATCCCACAACAACCCGGGGTTACAGTCCCGGTGACTTCCACCACAAGCAGCTCTGGCTCTCAGCCTCCAAAGTGATAAAAGACTTCTTGTGTGATCATCTCAGGAGGTAAATTTGATGCCAAACAAAGCTGCAGTCTGGTTGGGTCTTTCTGCCATCAGAGACAAAATCAAGGGGAAAAATGCAGAGCTGGGGAAATAAATGGAAGCTGCTAAGTGTTCAAATAATGTCTTTTCCAAGAAAAAAAAAAGAAAAAAAAAGAAAAACCTCAAGACAAGAATGGCTTGTCTGACTTTGCTAACCAGACCCAGGTTGCACTCAACTTTGTGTTCTGTTAGAGAGGACATCCCCTTTTCAGATTTTGAACAGCTTTACTGCCTGTCATCACAATGGCTGCAAAATGATGCTGCATGCAACAACCCTACAGAAAACTGTCCACAATCTTTTGATAGCTGATGCTTTTTGAGAGCAGAAGCAGCCATACAGACTGGTATGCTACCAGCACTCTCCTGCTGAAGAAATTAGCATTTCCCTCTCTCTGCCAGCCTGTGTTTTGAGCAGTAGCCAAGCCTGGGTCTGGATCTTGCAGTTCAATTGCTGTATGGGGCATCTCAGAAGTGATGTGGATTTTATCATCTGCTACTTCCAATGAAAAAAAAAAAATGATCTGAGGATAGAAAACCAGTGGGGGATATCCCTTTTCACTCCCTGCTAGTATGGCAATCATGACATTCAAAAGAAACATACATACATTCATCTCCATACCTTTTCAGGTTGCTGCTGCCCATAATGCCAAATAGCTGCGTTGGGAATCTACCTTTTCCCCACGACCACCTGCAGATGTGAGCTCTTCAGAGAAGGACCATTTCTTTACATGTGGCCTTCATCATCCATGTCTGGTTGAAGCATGTAAGTGCCACTGCAGAAAGAACACTGAAACATTAGAAAAGATGTAAGAAGCAAACACCGTCCAGAAAGTAACTGTGAGCAGAGACAGCAGGTTACTGCAGGAGTAAAATTAGTAGAATGTTTTTCTTTCAGGAGTTGAGGGAGATGAAATGCACTTGTGCTGAGGAGGGAGGATATTTTGTATAGGCAGCAAAAGCAGCAAAGTTTCTGAAAGTCTGTGGGACACAAAGCAGCTTCAAGCATGCAGTGAGGACAAAGACGTGAGATGTGTCTTCGGGGAGCGGAGGAAAGAGGACAAGGCAGGCATGTGTGGAGTTACACTGAGACTGCCGGAAGCACAAGGCTCGGGAGAGGCTGGAGATGCCAAGGACACGAAGGCTCACCTGGAGTCCGAGTTGTGCCAGGAGCCGGCCCCATACACTGACGTCCTATGGGATCCGCCACGGGGAGCATGCGGAGTCGCTCCCTCCTGAGGCTGAGGAGGAAGCCAAGGCCTGTGGCATGACCCAGATGAGTCACTCTGGAGGCTCCAGATCCACCCAAGCCACAGAAGGATGAAAGGACTCAACACCCAAATAGCCACATTCGCAGCCAAGCAAGAGGAGCCAAGGGAAATCACAGCTTTGAAGAAGGCCCAGCTGCTTCCTCCCTGCCCCATGGCTGAGGCGGTTACCTACCCTGGGCCATGTGAGCACAGCCAGTGTCCCAGCTGTAGCAATGCACAGGGCACACAGATGTAGCCCCAGACATCAGCTGCAGGACTCTGCTAATTGGGAAAGTCTGTCTGAGTGTCTGGCCACCATTTGGCAGAGACGGCAGCTCTGACAAAAAGAAGTAACGCGGTACAGTGCAGCCTCCAGGCATTCACCATGGGGTCTGTCACACGGAAGGGTCTTGAAAAGAGATGAGGCCATGAGAGATGCATGGAGGTCATCTTTGGAGACATCCCAGTCACCTTCTGGGGCAGCTGCTTCTAGGGAGAGGTTGTGGGCACTCTCTGCTTTGACATTCTTGTTTAAACTCCCTTTAAAAAACAGATAGTTCTTTTCAAGAACTCCAAAGTGAAGATGCTTGGTTTCTCCAAGGCACATTTCTCTCCAGGCAGACAGTCCCATTTCTAAAGAGGGTGAGGAGAAGCCAGAGACGTGATAGAAGAACAAACAAAAATCCACTTAGAAAGGAGAAATGGGTTTTGTGCATTATAGCACTCGAGGAACTTGTCTTCATACTGACCTGCTTTCCACTCGAGATGAACAGAAGGTTGCTGCAGTGCATGTTGTACGGATAAGTACTGTCAAGTGTGTCCAGCACAGGTCTAAGTACTCAAA
Organism: Odontophorus gujanensis; assembly: GCA_013399175.1. Lineage (NCBI taxonomy): Eukaryota > Metazoa > Chordata > Aves > Galliformes > Odontophoridae > Odontophorus > Odontophorus gujanensis. The sequence goes on along the minus strand of VXAB01011477.1, from coordinate 514,114 downwards.
GAAGAAACGCTGTTGAGGAGCAGCTCACACATCCTGCCCATTTCAGGGTGGACTCCTTTCACACAAGATGACCAAACAGTGATACAAGTAACTCGTCTGCAAGCAGGTTATCAAGGCTTCTTTTTTTTGCACCATCAGAAAAGCACGAGTGCACTGAACTGGCATTTGGTGCAATTCTTTCCTGCCTGTAAATCCACAGTATGCTGGTGTTTGTGCTGATGCTCTTCAAGGAGAAAACATGCCTCTCCCAGTGGACCGTGTAGTGTGGAGGAAAGCACAAAGTAGCATCCAGTTTTCACTCTACCAGCAGAACAAGGTCTTCCAGTAGTAACACTCTGGGTGATGCATGAGGCTGATGCTGGGGTAAGGTGCTCCATTATTAAGCTTTTTAGAAATTTCCTTCCAGAGAAAGTGGGGTCCCGGCCAGCTTGCTGTTAGGGATCAAGAGACAGCTAAGGCTGCTCTGTACACCAGGAATTGGAAGAGTGTGAGGGAAGCAGACGGAGCTGGTGGAGGCAAAAGTGAGTTCCAAGCAGCTGAGAAGAGGTTATACTTTCCTCATGGTACATGCCAGAGCACTAGAGCCATCTAACTCCACCTGCCTTTAATGAACTTGGCTGAGGTGTCTTAAATAAAAAGACAACTGAGATCACAGGGAAGGACAATGGCTTCAGACCATCTGGTTTCTTGGTTGGAAGATGGGGATTAGGAATAAAGGAAAAATAGCAAACTGCTACATGCAAAATAGGCAGACTAAGTACATAAGCCGACCAGATTTATAGAAGACATACTGGCACATACCAGGAAAATTTCAAGCCAAATGTATGACAGCATTCCTTACACCCCTCCCACCCATTGCCATATTCGAACTTAATGTAATGCCTTTGGCTTCCAAAGGCTTATAGCTATGTTTTATTGTTTAAACAGGTCAACAATTGCAATCATATGTTGACTCCAGGCAATACACAAACACAATGATGTGTTAATATACAGCAACACTTGGATGAAATTTCTACAATTTTGATGCTGTTAAGAGTTCTGTGTACAATGGCAGCTGGACTGGTATCTCAGGCTACCACTGAAAACTAGGAGTCTGTAAATGCTATGCCATTACCAAGAAGCCAGCATGAGATCAGAAAATGAACTCTATTTTTAAAGAAGTTATAAACTCAATTTCTGGAAGTCATTTTGGGATGAGGACTCTTACATCAGCTGTAGAAGACATGGCTTGTTTTTAGGGTCTCTTTAGAGAGGTGCTGCTCCCATCTCCAACAGTGTCCTTTTAACAAGAATTGAGCTGGAATGGGATATGGATGACCTCTGCAAGACAGGATAGGAAGGGATCCTACACGCCTAACAGCGTGCAACCATTCATAAAAAGATGTTTTCACCAGGCTGAAGGGGAAATTAAGTAGTACAAAGATTCTGGCAAATGCCTACAACAAACACATCCAAAACACTTGGCACTGAAGTAATTCTGTTTATTTCACACCAGGGCAGTATGCAGCTAAGTTATGTAGATGGCTTTCCAATGGATGGCCTAGTTTAGCTCCAGCATAAACTTCCATATGCTCAGCAGCCTTTGTTATTGGGTTGCACCTGCAGAGCAGCTTCCATTAAACATACAGCTAGCTGCCACTTCACCTCAGCTCCAACTTACATTGAAAGCAACCTTCCCAAAAGCACTTTCAAAACATCCCCAGGCATATGCTTTAGCTTCCCAGCAGCCTCCTCAGCCATAGCAGTGATTTCTCAAACAACACCTAGCTTATTTTTTCCAAACAGGCATGTCCTACTGTTGTGTCACTGAGGAGAGACCTTGCTAGGCAGTAATTGGGTACTATCACTCCCTGTGCTTTGTTCTGCAAACCAGCTGGGACAAGACCCATCGTTCCTTGATTGGTTAGCACACTAGGAATTCTGAGATGCCAGATTTTTTAATTGACAAAAAACTTTTTACACCTACCACAGCTATCAAATAGTTGGCCTAGACTTTCCCAAATCCCAGTCTCAGTCCAGTATTTGACAGATTCACAATGTACTACTTACAGCTTCACTCCTTGCCCTGAATTTTCATGCTAGCTGTTTGATTTGCATTATGTTTTTTTCAAGTTCAGAAACCTTATTAAAGTTGTTATGGAAAAAATAAATTTATTATTCAACACACTCAATATTTTTTTTTTCAAAATGGAATGATCCTCTTTTCTTTTTCTTTTTTTTTTTTGGTTTAGTTTTCATTTACAACTGGTTCCATTCAGTTTGACTGTTTTTATCTTTTCTGTTTATAACCAGCACCAAAAAGAAAATTACCATGGATACAGTACATATGCAAATTAACTAATGGAAAAATATATACATTTCCCTCTGTAATGAAAAACTTACATGGTATTATTGCCATGGAGGATATATCCCTGTATTATAATAAAATATCAAGCAATAATCAACTGCTAAGATTCTTTTCCACCAACAAAATTAGCACCATACATGAGATAGTGAGAATCTACACTCAATAACACAATTGTGCAACTAGAAATGTACAGTACTTTAGTAACAGTACAGACTATTGTTTACAATATGGAAATACCACCACTGTAATCTAAAGAGTGTCAATCTTTAAAGAACAACTAACAAAAAGTATTGCCATAGATACACCAAAACAAACAGCTTTTCTTTCACCAGTATGGAGTAACTGAGGGCAGAGCATAGCTGTAAATTCATAGTAAAGCTCCTATAAAATGATACAAAACAGAAGTGCAAGAGTATTGAACAGAATTAAACTCTTTTCATATTTTTTTCTGGCTATTATAACATGGGAGGGTTGTCACCAGATGAAGTTAGAGAATGCAATAAAATGGAGCTGTGTTGTACCATCAGTTTTTAATTAACGCTGGTTTCTGATCATTAAAAAAAAAAAAAAAAGAGGTTGATGCATGCTAATCTGTGGACTGAGAGAGCAAGTGAGGTGGTTTTCAGTGCTCAGACATTCAGAAGAATTCCTTGTAAATTCATGTTTCATTAGGCAGGGCCCAGAACTTGGACCCACAACATTTTCCATTGATTGCTTGCTAAGTATTTACACAACCCCTGCATCTAGGCTACAGGGTGGGAATCACAGAAGAGAGAGGTCGGATTCTGACCATCAGGTGCCAAAAGAACATCCTGTATAGCAAAAACCAAGTTAGAATCATTTCCCTGGTAGAGAAAATCATCTGGGACACAGAAAAGCAGATCTGTTTGTGACAGGCACTTGAGAATAAATGGTGTGCAAATGTGGCTTGGTGCATACAGGCCAGCCCTTGTGTGCACACACTTTTTTGCACCAAATAAGCACAGAAATGCATGTGAAGCCCACGCAGTGTTAGTCTGTCAATGAACATTATAACTCCCTGTGCTTGAAAAAAACTTAGCTGTTGATAAAATGCTAATGAGTTATTCCAGTGAGATCCTGAAAACTGGAATAAGGAAGAAAGAAGTTGCTTCAAAGATATGTTAGGTACTAAGAATCTTTATCCCTCCTTGCATTGAAAGGAAGAGACAGCAGCAACAAAGACAGCTTGAGGACAGGTGTGAGCTGCAATCCATAGTGGGCTCAGGGTTGAAGGTGGGCTTACTTCTGCACTCATCCACAAGGAATAAAACAATAACACACAGTTCTAGAGCGAGTACAAAGCTGCAATTCATCCGAAGGGCTCTGCTCATATTATGAAGAGTGAGCTGTAACTTAACCACTGCACAACTGGCCTTGGAGCCTGGCAAGGGAAATGATACACCTTGGAGCAAGATACAACAGAGAGACATTGATCTGCAGGACTAGTGGTAGGGACAAACTCTGCCCTGGGTAGAGCTCCCGTTTCAAGTCTCACATATCAGAGAGGAGTTTGGTTTAAAGTGCAGTCACATGGAAGAGAATACCATATTTGCAGCACTTTCTAAGTGCTCTGATAGCACCAATCTGATAGCACCAAACCTGATAGCACCACAAAAGAAAACGTGACAATACAGTGAGCAAAATCCTAACCCCTGCTGAAGGCAACAGAAGCCTTTGGCCTTAGGGCTTCAGCACACTCAGGGTTTCATCTTGAATGCCTTGTACCACTCATAGCACTTTTGACACAAAAGGCTATATAACCTTCAGATGTATACAAGAGCCAAAAGACAAGAAACGCCTGTTCTGCTCTCCAGTCCATCCTTCATACAAAGGTTACTCCAAGCCCTGTTTCTGTACGAATCCTATCCAGTTTCATGGTACTCTCCTTATCTGAATGCCTTCTAAAAGCTTGAGAGAGATTAGATCAAGCAATCTCCCTCTGAGCTCTACTGGATTCAATGTTTTCTGGCTTTTCCCACCTTGTTGTAAATGGTTTTTGCATGAAAGTAACTACCTACTGCTGTTAATAAGCTTCTATTTCATTAAGCTTAGAGAAAAATTAGTCTTCATAAAAGAAACTATATTATTTGGGGGAAAAGAGAGAGAGGATTGCTTTTTTTAAAAAATTAGAAAGAAGAGCAGTCACTATTAGTTGCTCTAAAAAATACAACTTGGAATGCTGGATATAATTGTACTGAACTTTCTGTGGGAGTTTCAGAGGTGTCCATCCTCTGCTATCAGTTTTCACAAGCTTTTACAGTAAATCCTCTCTTTAAATTAAGCCTTTCATTTATGTGTGTCCCATCAAACCCACTCCACAGTGGGATATCTGTTCAGAATGAATAACATTAGATGAAAGCCAAGTTTAAAAGATTAAATAATGTCTCTACCTTTGCTTAACTATTTTGCCAGAGGCCTTCCTTCCTCCATGGAGGCACCCACAACCTTAGTCAATGTAATCACTTTGCAACTCTTGTCCTTTAATGGTAGTAAGCCATCCAGTGGCTGATGATTTAATATATTAAAGTAAAAAGCATTAATGAAAAGGTAAAGATGTCAAAACATGATAAAACGATTGGCTCCTTGAGATGACTCTTTTCTATTTTTTTGTTTTGCTTTTTTTTTTTGCTTGTTTGTTTGTTTGTTTTGTTTATGGTGGATGAGTGGATTACTTTGGTATCCAGTCTGTAGAGTTAGTTTTCAAGTCTTAATAGGTACGCTTTGGAATCCACCACACTGTAGCAACTCATGAAGTTCCAGTACTCAGACCTGCTAGTCCGTGACTTACATACAAATAGCTGTAATACCCTAAGAAGTAGCACAGGTTCATTAACTCTTCTGTTGCATCTTGTTTGCATAAAAGTCTCTGCAAGTCTGGCAACAGCGCTGATACCACCGCATGTCTTGGCACAGGTTCTTCTCTCGGATCACCCTGCAGTACACTGTCCACTGGTCGCCTGTGCACTTGTACGTGAGAGCAGCTTTGGACAAGAAAAGAAAGGAGAAACTAGCAGATTAGCTAGAGAACAGCACTGCTGGTGTGATCAAAATCACAGAAAGGGCCAATCTCACTGTCAGCACTAGAGACTGGATAATGTTCTACTTACTGAGATAACAGGCAATGGATAGAGAGCTCCTGGAAGTGCGTATTGCTAGTGTGCAGTTGGCTGTGACTGTGCATGCACAGAGCTCCTCACACTGTACCTATTTTGTCTCAGTGACAAGTAAGTTTAGATGAATGAAATACCTAGAGCATCGGCTTAGAGTTAAATACACGAGTGCCTCCCAGCAGCAAATGGGAAGCTGTGTGCTTTCAGGGACAGTGCTTTGCTAAGGTGTGCTGCCATCATCCTCTCGGTGGAAAATGTTTTCACAGAGAAGTAAAAGCAAACTCAGTTTGATGGATATAAAGCTGAATTAATGGGAAGCAAAATTAATACTCCTTAGTAGGACCACAGCTGCTGTTGGGAGGCAGAAACCCCCTCAGACTGACAAAATATTTTTGCAGGGGGAAAGCAGCATGAAGATGCTGGTGCTTAATCTGTTGCCAATATCATTAAAGTGTCACCGGTGATTTTATGAAAAAGTAACAGGAACAAAACTATACGTGACAAAAATGCATAATGATTGCAAATGCTTTTCAGGCTGCTACAGATTTATGAATCGAATGTAGCAGTCTTATGAGTCTTGTGACAACTGGAAAATCTTCTAAATAAATACTGCTGCTTTTGAGCTTGGAAAAAAAAGGACTAATTAGAGAACATCAAAAGGTGCTGACCCAGCAGCATTTTGAATCCCTTGCTTCTCTTTTCTGACAAATGAAACCAGGAAAGGTCATTACCCTGTACTTAGCTTTGAGTCTCATTGCCAAGCACCAGAAAACCATAGCAGAGAACTGGTGGCAATGCCTATCACCAAACCTGCATTTAGTTGGAGAAGTAAAGGTCTGGTAGAATCCGATGCAATGAAATTGCACTGCCTGAGAAAAAAAGAAATACTGTATCTATTTATTTTTTTTAATTAGTGAGAGAAAATACTGACTATCTTAACTGCAAGGAAGGTAGAGTTATTTCAGTGTCTGCCAGCAGTGAAGGGGCTTGTTGAGGAGGTTAGATCTGATGCACCCTCTGCTAGCTATGGTTCCAAACAGCCATGGCTTTCAAAAACATGATGTAGTTGGATAAATTAGATATCTTGCAAGAATATCTGAGTACATCATGAGAATCTGAGGTGGAAGACTGTATGTAATAGAAAGCACTGAGCCACAAATAAAAAAGGGCTCTAGTTTTTTAGAGGTCCAAGATCTCTCATAGGTTGTGAAGTAAGACAGGAAGCACATCTTGGAAGAAACACAGTTCAGGTACCAGGGGGACAAATAAATTCCCTTTAAATGTAATTTAACTGAGGGACACTGGACACAGACATGGAAGTCAGGCAAGGTGAACTCCAATCTTACATACTTCTCGAAACATTAAAGAGGATGAGAAACATCCTAGAGTGAGGACAAGGCAGCATTGGGTTTGTACAGGCTAGATCTTTTTCTGTATATTTTTTGTGAGGTTGCAGAAAACAGAAAATTTTGTTTAAAAAATAATCCAATGAGAATCTGTATATATGTAGGAAGAGCAAAACATTCAATGATATATTTTTCTGCTAATATCAAATATCATTGTTTCTGGCCTGGTGATTCCAAGCCTGGTTTAGAAACAAAAGCATCCCAAATTACTTGCAGATTACTTTCAGCAGGGACTTGAGCCTTCTCAGTCTTCTAAACACAAGAGCTTTTTATTGTTTTGTCCTAAAATGTGAATTAGAAAGGATTTATTTTCTCATCAGTGTATCAAAGGCTTATTTCTCAAATGAAATGTTTTCCCTCCACTATGCTCTTAGTGCTAAAATATTTGGGAAGTACTCTCATATGTTCTTCAACAAAAGAGCTTAAAAGCTCCTCAGTATGTCTGTATTTGCAAGACTAAAATTTCCCATACTCTTTCAAATAGCTACTAAACTTTTGGGAAACAACTTTCAGTTCAGAAGCCTCAAGCCCAGTCCTAGTTTAAATTTTTTTTGCTTGTGGAAAGCATGATGAGAAACGGTTCTCTACTACTTAGCAGCTTTGCATTTTCACAGGTGTTACAGGCTTCTTAGCCTACAAGAGGTGGTAGGTGGAAGCTGTCCTTCCTAAAAGCAATCAGAGGCATCAGTGAGGCTGTGCCAGTGATGGCTTAGTTTCATCTTACTGCTGATGATGTGAGAAATGTAAAGAAATCACTCTGGTACTTGGAGCTTTGGCTGAGCAAGAAAGCTGAAGTTTGAAGGAAAAAAAAAATTATCCCCTTGTAAAATAAGCAAATATGACATGGGAAATTATGGATTCCTACAATTTTGTATTAACATAAGTGTTCTTCGCTAGAGCCTTTTCTTAAACACGGTGTTTTGAAAAACAAATGGCTTACCACCATACAGTCAGCTCAGCCAGGTACACAGGGAATGCAGTGAGGGTGAGAAGGACAGTGGCAGAAAATCAAAGTTTTCACAGAAGGGGTCTGAATGCTTTCCTGCTTCCCAGGGTAAATTAATTCATCAAATCACATTCTTATGGCAACAAATGAAAAGGAAAAAAATAAACTAAAGCCAGTCATGCTCTACTTGTCAAGGTCATGCACTTTCCTTGGGGCACAGATGAATAAAATATCACACTTTACATGCACCACAGTTAAAGCGTGGTGAGATGTTTGTTTGTGACTGAGAAAGATAAGGCTGTCAGCTCCCCCTGTGGCCCATCAATCAATCACCCACCACTACTCCTATTGGCCCCACAGGCCTAGCCACTGCTCAGTGCTTCAGCTTGGGCAGACTGAGGCAAGAACTGATGGGTAAGAAAGGACCAGACCACTCCAGACCTTTAGTCTGCCTGAGTGTCTCTCTCCCTCTTCCACTTTTATTTTCCTCTAATTTTTTTAACAGTACACTGAGATGCCAGGCCATGGTCCTTCACTGGTGGCACCTTCACCCCAGCACCCCTCACTCACCAAGTCTGGGCGAGGTAATTGTGTTGACGTTAATCTTCTCATTGCACACCTCCTGGTGGCACTGCCTGTAGGCTGCTGGCTTGGACAGGACAGGACACTCACTGCCATGGCGCCCGGTGACTTTGTGCATGCACTGCACCACGCGGGACTGGAGGCCCTTCCCACAGGTTGAGGAGCACTGGAGGAGAGAGGAGACTGAGACATAGACAAAGCTGAGCAGCTTCAAAATCACGTATACATGTACAGCACAAAAATAACTGCCAGAACTGGGGTTGTCTTTCTGCATGGACTCATTTCACCCTGAGTCCACCAACCATAGCAGTCTCTCTGGATGTCCCTGAGGCGCAAGAGGGCTGAGGTGCAATTCTTTCCAGCAGCCACGAAGATGCAAAGCTGAAAAATGCCTACTACTGAATAGTGCCCAGGAGCCTCCCTCTTCATGGGGGACACAGTGGAACTGCTTGCCTTGGTCTAAACACCTCCTCCAAGACTTTGACTGTCTGACAAGTCTACTTCTACAGACCAGATGACCACTGCAAGGCACTGACATCATGCAACCAAGGATTACAGCAGAGGCAGGCAGCTTCTACTGCATGCCCAGACCCATAGAGAAGCTCAATTCCAGGATATGGGAGAACACATTAGGTGTTCAAGTATTCACTCCTCTGCCCTGCTAACTGTCTGGCACTTGTCTGTCCTCCTGGGAGCAATTGCAAATTGTACTTCATGAGTTTTGGCTCCTACTAGCCAAGAGGCCCAGCCTGTTTATATGCTGTCTTTGTTGTCATACAATTGGAGTCCCTGCCTCTCCCTCCCTCTTCCTCTGGCCCACTCACTTGTGATTTACAATGTCCTACTTGCACGCAGTTCAACTTTAATAAAACAAACGCAGTGAGCACAGCGAGGTGCACCAGCTGGAGTTAATAAAAGAACCTTGCATTTTAAATAAAGAAACAATAGGTTGCAGGACTTTGGTATGATTCCTATTTCTGCTAGAGCCACACACAAGCAAATGGTGGGGAGGAGGAGGTGGGGGAAAAATCAGGAAATATAATAAGGATGGTGTCAAAATGATCGCGTTTTCTATCCTCGGCTGCTCCTGAACAAAGTCAGTGCAGTGGAGCTCATTCACTGAAAAACACTGTCATTTCAGACTGCTGTTTCTTAAAACTAGAAGGCCAGAGATTTAGGAAGCTCCACGTATCAGCACCACTGAGGCTGGATGGAAGTGTGAACAATGCATATACAGAGTGGATGACTGTAAGACTAGAATATAGGGGCAAAAGTACACATGTATGCATGCACTCCTCCACCTCTCCCATCTGTTTGTTCTGGAAGTATCATAAGAAACCCCTGCTGCTTCTCAATGACCATCTAATGCGGGAAGCATAGTTTTGTTCTGGGCTGGAACAGGTGGAGCTTCTCCTTCCTGCAGGATCACTGGAAGACCTGATGCAAAATGGCCTCACGTGGACAGAACATTCAGATGGAATTGGTGGGATCCTGCTTCAGACAACCCAGCACAGAGATACGTACGTATACAATGTGTGCTCTTCACTTCTGTGTAGGAGGAACTGTAGTGAAGCTTGCTGAGTAACACAGGCTATATACAGTCTTCATCTTCAGTCACTCACATTCATGACTTCTAATTAACAGGTTTCCTGTATTTGTTGTACTCATCAAACGTATCTTTGCTTTTCTCTCGAGAGAAAATACGTGCACCTGTTCTTTATTCTTACTATATCCCCCACTGTACTTCTCTAGAACTGAATTTCTCTAAAAGAGAGACAGAAGACACTTTCCTCATAAGGTGAATAAGGTTTTCAGCTACTGATATACAAACACTCACCTACCTTTGTCTGTGTTCCTGTCTCTGCATTTGTTAACCAGCAAGGAGGGCAAGCAATGAAACTTTTTCCACAGATGCTGCCAACTCCAATCCTCAGACAAATAACAGCAGAGTTTTTGCCCAAAGCAGTTCTATTCCTTCTCCTGGGAGACTGGGATCATCACCTATGCTATGCAATTAGTTTTTCACAGCCAGGAAGATGGATTTTGACATCTTTCTTGAACTCTTTTGGGCTTGGCAGCTAAAGGAAGGTTGGACATCTGGCTTATTTTAAGATGAAATTTTCAACTCTGTACTTGGATAGTCTCTTTCCTAGGAATTTCAATAGGAAATAGGAATAGATACAATATACATACAAAGGGGGAATTGTTACGCTGCACAATGAAGAGAGGACATCATTAAAAGAGATATAAAAATCAAACTCCAACTGAACAGCAAATTCTCATAAATTCCTTTCCTCCTACTCTGGACAGCTAAGTGCCTTGCTACAGTCCCTCTGTTCCCAAATATTTATGGAATAATTAAGTATATCCATGGAAAAGCTTTTAGGGCTGGATTCACCCTGACACAGGACCCTCAGGACTGAACACAGGTATAAGGTGTTCAAGCAGAGAAAACTGCTGCAGCCTTCTTGCAAACGAGAACTTCTAGGCAGCCAAAGTAGGGGCATATTGCTCGTGGTGGAATGGGGCAGGGCTGCAGGGGCTGAAATCCTGCTACAGCCTGGCACCTGATCCAGCTTCCACTCCGCAGAACGCTGGGAAAATAGAGTTGTTACTAATACTGCTGTTAACAAAAATACTCTGAACATCAGAAAAACCTATAAAAGCACTGATATAACTCTGAAAACATGCGTGTTTTGATGCCACAGTGGAGAAATGTGATCTGTAAACGTGGGGGCAAGCACCGAGGCAAAACCTATAAGCAGCTTGGCCAGTCAAGGAAGCCAGGGACTCAGGCAAATGGCTGAATAGACACTGGTGGCAAACAAAGAAGGGTTTTCTTCCCTTTCATGAGACACTGCCAGTGATATCTGTATCACAAAAATGCATATGCAAAATTCACATAGTTTAGCCACAACACGCTAAACTGACAATAAAGCCATTGTAAATTAGAAATCAACCCACATGCAAAGATCAAAGGATTGTTCAACACTGTAAAAAGGAGAGGGGTTAATGAACAGTTAGGAAAAGTGAACCTAAGGAGAGTCCTTTTAACTCACAGTTTAAGCACTACTTGAGAAGGCAAAAGGAGTACAAAAATGCCTCCATTCGCATTCTTTGGCAGTAACATGCAAGCCAGTGGGGATATCCAGAAGGAAATAAACTCACAAATTGTCAAGGCAGCAGCTGCATTCATCAGCTTAAAGAAGATTTACTCACAGAAAGACTCCAACCTTAAGACCAAGCTATGACTTTTCAGCTGGAATGCTATTTCCACCTTAGGATACTGGTAAGAAAGCCTGAAATCTACCAAAGGTGATGACAGGTGTCTAATTGCTTTGAAAGCAAATGCCTCAAGAGCATATTAGGTATTTAAACAGAATGAATTTACAGTAAGTGCTGAGATCTGTCAGGGACTTCATCAACTCCTGATCTACAAAAGATAGCCAGAAAAGGAGAGAGGAATAAAAACGAGTCAAGCTTTGAGCAGCTGCAGGAATACCTTAGAGGGACCAGCCTAAAGAATCCCTGTATTGAGGATTAATGAGGACAGAATAAAGGACAGATTTACCACAACAGAGGACAGGCTGTGATTTGCTCAGGACTGAATGAGATAATGAAGCATTGCTTATGCCTTAGCTGAGGACTGCTGACCTGGCAGGGATGCCCTTATACCACAGGTCACCTTTAAAAATCTCACCTTTCTGACTTCTAAAAGACATCAGTCTCATTTATAAAAGACTTGTTTCTTCCAGCAGGTCTTAGCACCCCTTCAGCCAATCCCAAACATACTACAATAAGGCAGACCTGTTGCAGAGAGAGAGAGTTCAAAATGACAGTAATAGCTAAACTGAAGGTAAGATTTTTTTATCTTTGTCCATCAGTCTGCAGGCATCTGATTTTTAAAGATACTAGCTTGCCCCCAAATTGCTGAAAGTTGCTGAAGCCAAGGATAACACTACGGCTAAAGCTCCAGTATTGAGAGATACAGTCATGCTTTACTGACTTCAGAGTTCAAGTATTTCAAGGCGTTAGGATAGGGCAGAGTGTTTTTCCCCCAGGGATTTTACTTCTTGCTTCTATGAACGTCAGAAAGAAAGCAAGATAAGTTCCTATTAACACCATTCTAACACAACACCTGAGATGAATGACAAACATTGTGTAATTTAACTGTTCCTGAGACCTTAACATGTGTGCTCTGAAAGTCAGTGCCCTACACCCCTTAACGTCAGGCTTTTTATGAACATTACTAATTTAAAGAGTTTCAACTGAAAAGCAGTATGCAATGTACTTTCAGAAACACCAGCTTGACTTTCACTGTGGCATCATGCTAAAGGAAGAAACTTCTGTCTCTTTGCTGATAAGATCTAGTCAGCCCAAAGCAAACTGTAAGCTGTTTTTCAAGCTTTCCTGTTCTTTTCTTTTTTCTTCTTCTTTTGTATCTTTAAAACCTCAATCTGGTCTTGCTTACAACAAACTATCACTTGGAAACTTTTATGACTGATTTGTTTAACTTTGCCAAGAAAAAATGCGTGCCCTTCTGACTCAGTATGGGAAGAAACAATAAATTACAGCAGAAAATACTCGTGGCTGATGTGACAGTATCTCAGAAGGAGAAGAGAGAAGCAACCTTTGCAAACTGCCTACAGCTGTGCTTTCAAACTGCATGACCCTGAGGAGCAAGACCTGACCAGAATGTCTCCCTGCATAATTAAGCTTGACTTTGCTATTCTGAAAAGTTCCATTGTGCACAGAGTTCAGAGATTAGGAGCAGAACACATGAATATGTGGGGTATTGACAGTGCTCCTAAGTACTTGTGCAATGCAGCTCAGGTGGATGCTAATGAGGAAATGTCATTTAATTCATCATACCAATCAGAGTTCACATCACAGAATCACAGCGTATCAGTGTTGGAAGGGACTCACAATGATCACTGTGTCCAACTCTTGGCTACACAAAGGAGTAGATAAAACTCAAGTAATAAAAGCAAAGATGTGAAATTATACCGTATTGCCATATTCTAGCATGCCCCTACAGCACGTGTGATGTTTTGATCTGTGACAAGTAAAAAAGTGGAAATCCTCCATGGCTTATCCATCTTTAAAACCTCATGAAAATGAAGCAGAAAACCACTTCATGTAAAATGCCTAATTGAGCTAACTTCAAGTAAGCTAGATGGTAAAAGAAAACTGCATAACCACGGAAACACACAATTCCACTCAGGCTGACTGCCTGAGAGTTACCTTACTTCTACAGCACACGCACTCAATGTTGTCAGTGTTGTCACCTTAATGCCTCACTGGTCATTAGAAAACTCAGTAGGTTTTTGGAAGGACTACAGAATTATAGCACTCCCTGCTATTGACATATACTGCACGTTGTAAGGATTCAAGCCACAAAATCCTCTTCAGCTCAGTAGTACAAACATCAAACAGTGAATTATGTACTGTTCACCTCTTTAAAGACATTATCCTAAATACTGTAACGCCTCAGAGTTACTCAGAGAAAATGAATGTGGGTATTTGAACTGGCTTGCCTTTCATGCTTTCTTCTTTTTCACATTAAAAAGAGTAAAATAGTCACAATAGAATTCCATTTCAAATCCACTCATCTTAGTGGGAGGCTTTAATTCTCCATCAAAAAAGCACTTAATGAATGAGGCTTTTAAATAAAAGATATCAAAAAAGAAAAGTTATTTTTCTAATTAATAGGATCACTGGAACAGAAGACAGTAATACTATGACAGAAAATGCTCTACTTCAAACGAAATGCTCATGAATATGGCCTTTTTTCAGCACATTATCCTTTCCTTAGGAATCATCAAAATAATTTCTGTGTTCCCAGAAACTCCAGCAGAGTTGAGCTGTACAAACTGTTGTGCAAGAAAGAAACTGTCACTGTTTCAAAGGCACACTCAGGACTTGGTTTCTGCAGCTTAAAGATCCCAGGGGAATGACGTGGCCAGCCCTGCAGTCTGCACCTCTTCATTTTTTGTGCCTCTGTTTACCTCTAAAGCTGGGTTAACTGGATCTGACAGCACAAGTCTAGAAAGCCTCAAACTTGCTTTTGTGCTGATACATGATTTTTACGCTTCTGACAATAGCAAAAGTCTTTCCACAGATGGTGAATGGAAAATCAGAGAGCAAAAAGGGAAGGATTCATCTCAGTGAACTAGCTCTGGTTACTGCCCCTGTGCAACCAGTGAGTGGAGGGATCAAAGGGCAGTTTAGCCTTTACTAAGGGAAGGAGATAATACTAGGAAGACAAAGACTGTAACTGGTACTTAATAACTCTCCCAAACGAAGCACCTGCCTATCAGATGGTGAGGACACAGTGATGTGAATTCAAGCAAGTGACAGACCCATGACCATGCAGCAGCCTAATTTTGTTAAGCAATCACAAGGTTTCTCTTACACCAAGAGATTTTTTTCCAGGCTTTTCCTCTATGGAAATAAAACTGAAGGTGATGGTTTTAGCTTATCACAACTCAAGAAGGTACCATTCTGTTTGAAAAAAGCACAGCTATCACTTTCCATCATGCTTTCCAAAGTCTTCACTACGATACCAACATCAGCTTTCCTGAATTCAGGACTGTATCTATGAGATATAATCAAGTTTGGGCCATTTGTTCTTATCCTCTGTAGCCAGGGGTATTCTGAAGATTAACTATCGGCAGGAGAAGCTCTGATTTGCACATCAGTATCATAAGTCAGAGGAAAAATGCCACAGGGAACTGGAACTAGTAGTGCAAATTTGCGCAGTCCATTGGGGCAGTGGTTAGGTTTAGGATATACTGATGATCTGCCTATGAGCAAAGATATGGAAAGTTAAAACACAAAAGCCTGTTGGGCCCTCTTGGGTCATATTCAGCTGCATCACTTTCTGTAGGTCAGTTTGCATCAGGGAGACCCTGTGGACAATCTTTCAGTATCAGCTTCGAGCTGTGGTGCTGAATGCACATGATAAGTTGTTTGCCAAGACAAAGCAAGTAAGAGGCAGGAAAAGGTCTGTCAGCTCTGATGTGTGCCTGCACGGCTAAGCAACCATCCCTCCTGCAGATTTCTCTCTCAATTCAATGAGAAAAGTTATTTTCTTCAAGGTAGAAAAAGGTGAACTTAGTTGTGGCCTTTATGAAGAATTAACAAGTTGTCCATGGTTTATCATTAACAGATGGTGGGTCAAGCCATTAATTTGTAATGAATATTAGAACAAAGGACAGTTTGCTTCTATATTTACAACAGCTTTGAATACATCTCTCATACCACAGCTGTCCTTGATTTGCTCTTTTTATCATACAACGTGAGTTAATCATTAAAAGTGAGGCATATAGAGGATTTTGTTGATGTTCCCGAACATTTGGAACTTGGAAAACATGCCTTCCTGGCAGTGGAAAACAATGTTGAGTTTTTGGGAAAAAAAACAACAACTTTTGTGTGTGTGTGTGTGTGTGTACTGCAAGGATAGGGGTTTTATCTCTTAGAGAATGCAACCTACTGTAATCCTGCCAAAATAATTAATTTACAACAACAAAATCCTTGTTACCACTCATTGCAGTGAATGACTGCTGATCTGCAGTATGAAACACCTCAACGTCTGGCACAAATACAGTATTTTTGTTATAGGAAATTAGATTTTTTTCTTTCTCTATTGTTAATATTCTCCTGGGACGAGAACCTGTAGCTAGTATTTCATAGGCTGAATAAAATACTGTAAAGAAATTGGCAGGCAGCGATGTACAGGCAGGTCAGGTGGCTATAGGTAATTTTTCAGATGTATTTTATCATTACTGAACTTATTTGGCAACAAGAATACTTTTTAAAACCTTATTTTGCCAACATGATCATTACTGCTGCTGTGCAGATTCTGCAGTGAGCAATCATTCTGAGCTCAGTAGAAGCTGTGCCTAGGTGTTTATAAAAAATGGAAAGTGGTAGAAAAGGATTTCTCTTCTGCTCCTCTCCTTTCCTCAAATGGAATCCCAGCCTGAGATGCCATATATTTCTGTTTTCACCCAAAAGTATGAATGTGTGATGAATGAATCCATGAATCTACACAAGACCAAAAGATCTTGTACAGTCCAGTAGATTCTGATCTGAATGGCATTGGCACAAGCTTGCAGTAAATGAAGTGGCTGAATCAATCTGCATTTACACCAGTGCCAGACAGAATGACATCTGACCCACAGTGCTGAGTGAGACCTTTGGTGTGTGGCCAATGGATTGGAAGGAAGAATGAAAGGCGGTTAGCCTGGATTCACATGGAGTTCTCCAAGATTAATATAGGCCTTAGTACTTACAGAGCAGCTACTGTAACTGTAAAGGAAAAAAACCTCACACAAAGTCAATATATTACAAGGCTTCTATGCATCTTTCTTCCTCTAAAAACCTTTTCATTGGGGTAAATAATATAATAGGTTAATAAGCTGAACTGCTGACTGAGGAACAGATGCTGCGCATTTTAGCTTCTACCAACAAAACTGGAAGTGCATCCCTATGAAAATCAGCACTAACAATGGAGTTAGTGTATCTTGCTTGTAATTATGCCTTCCTTGACATAATGCCAGTTAAAAGGAGAACAGACAGAAAAAGTGGAATGGGGAACTCTGAATCGTTTTGTGCTACTGACTTGAAATGTAATATTTCAGTCACAAGACGTAAATAGAGTATGTTGAGGCACATAAAATAGTGAAACAACTAAGTGGAACTGGAAATGAAGAAAAATCCATAAAAATCTTCTGGAAGATTACTCCTGCTATGTAATCTTGCCCCTTCAGTTATACCTTAGAGAAGTCCATAAGCCAACTGGGGAAAAGGAACTGAAAACGTACAGCCTTAGCTCACATGTCTGCCCTTGAGAGCTTTCCCCGCTTCATCATTCCAGGATCAGAAGGGGGGAATGCTGAGGACAGCCTGGGGAAGCCTGGGTAGCTAAAAGCAGTCCCCAGTGTTGGGCATCTTCCAGCACAACTACTCTTGGTCACTACCACAGCTAGCTGGTCCATGTAGGCTGTACCCCACCACATGCAGCAGGCCAGCTATGCAATCCCACAGCATCTGGGACATCTGGTTCCAACTGCAGGAGTCACAGCAGCCTCCAGCACAATTTCAGGGTCCTGCAGCCTTGAGCATATGAGTTGTACAGACACAGGCTGTATATCCTGCAAAGCTTTCTAGACTGCCACATTCTATTCGCCAGCTATCTGCATTCTTTACAGCAACGTAATCCTTGACCTAAAGTTTGTCAACAAAACACAATTAATTGTGAAAGAACCAACTATTATCTTGCTATCAGAGGCATAGTTTCAGCAGCTTAGGAATCTGAGGCAAGAGCTAGGGAAGTGAGCAACCTATGGCTGTTCTTTTGACTAGCACAGCTACAACAAAAACGTAAAAATGTTTCTAGTGCTACAACATTTAACAGCTCAGATTTCATATACACAAGAACTATTGCAAAGCAGAAAGAGTGTATGTGATGTTTGTTTAACAGAATGCAAACTGGATGTGGAATTTCCTTTTGGAAGAAAAGACCGAACGGGAGATGACTTGGATTCCCATTTGTGTATTGCATCATACAAAAAAAAAAAAAAAAAGAAAAGAAAAGAAAAAAGGATGATATAACAAACTGCAATTCTGAAGAATCCAGGCAACGGTCAAAAATAATTTCAGGTTAACACCTTCAGTGAGTCTCTCACTCTACAACCTGCCTTTCTACTTGGTCTGAAGCCCCTCAGACCAGGAACATTTTTGTTATGCTGTTCATACTAATGCTGCATTCGTGATAAATGATAAAAATAATGAGGAGGTTCCTTTAAGAAAAGAAGTTTAAGAGGGAAGCTGAACGTTTAGGAGCACTAGCAGGAAGGAGGTTATCATGGTTACTAGTAACAGAACAATATTCTGTCTTTACAAGTGCAGTAGACAGCATTAATCTCAGGCTTTGGACTAACGAAGGTAACTTCAAAGAAATTTTAAATAACATCACATACCTGGACCTATGTGTTTGCAAAACAAACTAGATGCATCAGCTCCCCGTGGCACACTTCAAAGAAACTGCAAGTACATTGGGAACACACAAATAGCCCAGAACGCTTGCTAAATCTGCTCCTTTAGCTCCAAATCCCTGCACCTTCTGAATGGAACAGGATCTTAGATCTTATGTAGGATAAGCATGTCCATCACTGTCAGCTATAGCAGTTCTTTGTGCCTATGATCTCATGACTGGAGGTGTTCTTCGTAAAGGTCTGGGGAGCTCCTCAGGCAGGTCTTCTCATGCACAGGGCCCATGTGTTCTATAAATGCTTCCGCTACTCCTCTTACAAAAATAACAGCCTGCCATTACCCCTCAGAGAGCCTGTTCTATTTCTGTTTACAAGCTGTAGTTGGACATAGATTTTTAATGAGGTTTTGCCTCTTCCCTAGATGACTTTCAGGTATCCTCAAATGATCTTAGTTTGGGAAAGTTAAGGATTGGATACCAAGTCAGCAAATAAGCTGTATGTGCAAAAAGCATCTGTCCCTTAATTTTATCCTGTGGTAATTACTACTGATCATTTAATCTTGCTTCCTTGATGATTCTTAACAGTAAGAAACAAATGCATAATGCAGTTAAGTGCAAAAGGCTGATGCTTGCTCAGTTTGTAACTGTAGAAAAAGTTTCCATCTCAGCACAAAGCTCTCTCACAGTGATTTTTATGGCACAGGCAAAAAAAAAAACAAAAAAACAAACAAACAAAAAAAAAATCCGAAAACATTTTACAGTGAAATTTAACTCTGGAATTTTAAAGAGTTCACTGTAATTTAACTTTGGAAGACTGTATGTTTCTCCTTAATGGACAAATTGATTAAGCCAGACAGCACCAAAAAGGAATTGCTGATAGCTGTAAAGGTCCTCCTCCTAAGCCTGAGCCCAGCATTAAAGCTTCTGGATCCTGAAAATGAAAATCCTGACTGGATCTACAGAGAACCACACCAAGTATTTCAGCCATCTGGGTTTCTGAGGTAATAAACTTTCCCATCAATCCATACCTTTCTTAAACTGTCCACTGGCTCTTCTTGTTTACCTCTCTACTCAGAGGGTCGCAATCTAATTGTGTGATCCAAATGTTCAGGTCATTAACCAAGATGTCTAGAATTTTTAATGTTCATTATAAACCAAATCTAAGTCCAAGAACATCTGGTGGATTTGCACAGGGTGAAATTCCTGCAAAGCTGAGAGTTGGCACAAGTTCTCTGTGGGCAGAAGCAGACCACATAAACAGCACACAAACTTTTGTGCCCTTCTGCATAGAGAAGATCCCGATCCCCAGTTAAGAACTGCAAATAATAACAGGTGATTTTGCACTGAACTTGCTCTGCTCATATGCAGACACTAAATCTATCAGCAATGCTATTTACTGTGACCAATGCATGACTGCAGCCTTTCTAGCAGTGAGCCAACTACTTTATCAGATGGAAACCATTCATACAGCACTGAACTTTCAATCCATGTAATCATCGAATACACAATTATTTCATATTCCTCCTATAAAGAGAATCCGGGTCAATTTTTTCTGCCAAAATCTTTTAAAATTCACCAAATAAATAAATAATGTTATTTCACCTGTTAACACACAGGAACTATTTGTTTTGGCCAGCTTCTGTGGGTTCTGTGTGCCAGGTTATGAATAAAATAACGTCCAATACTCTAAACATTCTGTGATACAAATTCCTGGCTCAGCACAAATACAGATCTTTTGTATGTGGCTGGTTCTTAAATCATGCTCCAGCACTGACACCATTAAATTCATGCATCTCTGACACAGTGTATCTATAAATATTTGTAATTCCTAATCATAATGCAAAAAATGCAACTGCAGATAAGCCAATTTGCCCATCATGGGCCTCTGCTTTAGTGGATTTTGCTTGCTGGAGTTTGGGTTTTTGGAAAGCAAAATGCAACTACTGTATCCCAGTGGTTTCTGCACATGCCGTACATTCCAGTACAAAAGCAGGCCTTCTGTTTTGAGAGCAGAACAAAGATAAGATAAAACAAAACAGGAATATAATATTCCTGGAAAATTTCAAGTCTTTATACAAACACGAAGTTGCTAATGTAAAGAATGTTTTACAAACAACACTGGCAAAGGCTGAATTTCTTATACTGCTGAGCCTCCTACCCAAGCAAAACTACCTGTTACTTTAAGATCAGAATGCAAACACGGAGCAGATCCTGCATTGGTTGAATCCCCTGCATACATGAATTAATTCCACTGATGTCACCAGAGAAACTAAGTTCAGATGTATCTAAGTGAAGGTGAAATCCAGCCTGATGGTTTTGGCTCTGTCTTTAGATAGAGGGCATCTCAGGTGGTTGGTATAAGTCTGGGACTGGATTGTGCTGTGTAGGTCTCAGAATAGCATGAGATTCAACTGTACAGCTCTGGTTTTGCATCTGTGGTAATAAAATGGTATACCATCACACCTGCATAAGAAGGGCAAACAATTCAGCAGTGTGTGCCCTCAATTAACTTTTGTCTCTGTGTGAGTCTGCTAAGGCTCCCTCATGTTCCCCCCAGCTGAAGTCTATTTAACAACAGTTCTCTCAAACCCTCAAACTTATCAGCTCTGGAATAAGAGTTGTAAGGCTCAACTCTCTTTTCAGCTGTGTACCGATGCTTGATGCTTCGAGGGAGGCAAAACTCTCATCACATCCTCTCTATGAGATTTCTCTTTTTCTCAGTGACTAGCTTTCTAATTTGAAGTCTCAATACTTAGCTCATACACATACTCAAGAAAAGAAAACATCTACTATTTTCCTTCTAGGCTGCCCAGGCTGGGCATGGGGCTCCTCCACAACTCCCTGCAGTCCTGGCAGATACTGCTAATGAACTTCTTTTTGTAGAAGTCATCCTCTTAGCCAGATGGATTCAGAGCTGTTTTATTTGAAACACATAGAACAGTTTCAGCACTGCTTATAAAGTAGCCTTTTAGTGCTGAGAGCTGAGTCAATGGATGAATTTTGGCCTGTGGTGAGAATCTTCATGGTTAGGGTTGAAGTTGTGTGGGCTTAGCCTTTGTATGGATAAGATGTCCATTAATATTCATTTTGCTCCTGTTTGTTGATGTATCCACAAGCCTGCATTGCAATATTTGGGTTGCAAATGGCATAAAGGGAAAGTTTAAATCCCAGCAAAAACTTCAGTCAAAACCAGTTAAACACTTCCTTTCCAAATATTTAAACTGCGGAACAGACTGCAACATGGAAGCACTCTGAACATCTTTGGATTTAGTGAGAAAATACCATGCACTGCTCACTGGTACCTTAGACCAATCTCCTGTTTTCCATTCGTAACAGCCTGTGTGATCCTCACATTCTTCCTCATCTCTCGGCCTGGTGGCTGCATCACATTTTCCTTGAGAATTTGTACATGTCACTGTTCTTTTTTGGATCCCTTTGCCACAGTCTGCTGAACACTGCAAAACAACAGTTAGGTTTTATTACTTCTAGGAATCATGCAACAGAATTTTTATTTTTGTAACGTGTCTAAAATGAAAGCTTAGTTTTATGCACACAAAGAAAACCTGATAACTTGCAAGACTTTTCCCCGACAAATGAAACCACTTTCAAGCATGATTAATCTGAAAAGTGTAAGATATACTTGTGAAATCTTTTACTTATGAAAAATAGCATTGTGCTAGAAATGGTGTTACTAAATAGCTAAATCTTGCATTTAAGTGCTCATTATTCATAACAGAACTGCCACATACCTTTATGTATCACAAGAGTAAAATGATGATGAAAAATGCACTTTGTGTAGTAGGAGATGGTGGTTACAAAAACAGCTCTGCAGTACTGTTCGTATGAACCATGGTGAAGTCACTGTTCTCACACACGTTCTCATGTGCACACATACATGACCTTTACTGTTTGTATTGCCACCTCCTCATCACCACAATGTTAATTTCAAAAAACTTGCAGTGCAGATAGCTCAACAGAGACACCACTCAGTGAACCACGGAGTTGTCGTCAGCTTCCAACTATGCATGGCCAGCAAGTTAGCAGCATTCATCAGCAGGTACAAAAGATGGGCTCCTCAACATCACAAGCATTGTCAGAGACTGTGAGAATGCAGCAGGCTACTAGGGCTGCTAGGATCAGTTGCTGGAGAAAGACTTGATTCAAGCGTTTAGGCACTAGTTCTGTGCAAGTGAATAAATACTGTCCACAAATCTTTTAATGCTTAGACACTGATATTTATGCACTTTGAAAAAGCAGATAACTGGTCGCCCGTTTGCTATCTCTGAAAATGGCTGATGGGAAATTCTGTTTTACTGGTGAATGTCTTGACTGTAATAGGTGGGAAAAAGGCACTGCTGTGAAGTGAAATAGAGAAATGTTTTAAATAACCAGTTCAGTCACAGGTTAATAGATCTACCGATGCTGAGACAGCCATCTGTGTGCATGCTACTACTACACAGCAGTATAGCTAGTCTTTCTGCTCTTCATTTTCATGCCATTGCAGTGGTTAAGACTGAGAAATTTTCTTGAAGAGCCACTGGGGACAGGTGGATGGAAAAATGATATCTGTATGAACTGAGATAAAAACTAACCTTCTCTAGCATGTCAAGTTCTCCCCTTTAGGGGATCGGCATGGAAAAAGACAGCTGAGTTGACACTGAATAAACAGTGAAGATATGAGATATTCTGTGAGGTCTTTTGAACATAATCCAAGAAGTTTCTCCATCCAGGGGGTCTATGCTGGAAACAAGCATCAGCTTGATATAAATTACATCAAATGGACAAATCTCAGCATGCCTGTCTAATCATCTTAAAAATACAATCCAGGCAGTTCTGACCCGCTGGCCTTGTTAAGGACATGAATGACAAGCGTTTATGAGCTGGCAAGCAAACAGACATGCCTTTAAATACTTCAGAGCACTACAAAGTGACTTCTTGAAAATCTGGGAAACCTTCCACTTAATTTACTATGTGCTGCTCGTGGCATGACCGCCTTATGGATGTAACATCTTTGTAACAAGCACAATTGTATAGCTGTGCTAGATACCAGGATGAATTTGTCCAGGCTTTGCACAATTCCAGAAACTGCTTTCCTGGAATCCACTGGAGCTCCCTAAACAGTACCTTAAAGGCATGAATTTGCCTTAAAAGCAGGACAGATTTTCCCATATTAACTATCATTTTCCTCAGCCCTGAGGGAGGACTCCTCAGGGTTGCTCTTGTTCATCTCAAACTACAAAGAGCAATATATAAAATCAAACGGCCCAATTTACTGAAAGTAAACCAAACTTAAGTAGAAGTATTTTTCAGAGTGTGAGAAATCTCTAGGTGGGTAGCACAACCGAGTTAGGGAAAAACACCATTTACTCTTTGCACAAGCTTTTAAGTCATTCACAGATTAGTATTGCATTTACTTTTCCTTGAGAAAACAGCATTTGCAAAAGGTTTCCAACAGATCTTTGGTTGTCAGGTATAAAACACTCCCTCTAAGAGGTTTGTTCTTTCCTCAAGTCCTCGGTGATCATGATTTTTTTCTAATGTATAGATTTCACAGAGATTCTAAAACAAGATACTCTACTAAGCAATATAAGGAGCCCCTTAGTGTCCAGTTTAGATAATTAAACTTAATTTTATTAACAAATTATTTACTCAAATCCCACAAAGTTTTGTAAAGGAGTATCACAACATGATACGTAACGACAGGATGAGAGGGAATGGCCACAAGTTGCGCCAAGGAAGATTTAGATTAGATTTGAGGAAAAATTTTTTCTCTGAAAGAGTGGTCAGGCACTGGAATGGCCTGCCTAGGGAGGTGGTTGAGGCACCATCCCTCGCACTGTTCAAGAAGTGTTCAGATGAGGTGCTGAGGGATTTGGTTTAGTAGCTTAGTGGGTAGGGATGGTGATAGGAGGATGGTTGGACTAGATGATCTTGTAGGTCCTTTCCAACCTAATGTATCTATGAATCTATGAATCTATGAACTTTACAGTTAAGGTGCAGCTCTTTTATTTTAAGGAAATCCATTATTTTTTTCTACTCTAGTTCCCTAACAGTAGAAACATTCACCTTTTTGTGACAGTCTCTATTTCAGTCATTAAAAATGGATTAAGTGGTACTTTGTCCAAAATAATCTCAAGTGTTTGGCAATAAAAGTGGAACTTAATTTTTTCCAAACTGAAGATTGTAATGGAATTTGCTTTGGGAACACACATTTTTGATTGGGGACCAGACACCAATGTGTTCAACTGCTTTTTGTTGCATAACTAAAAGTTCAAAAATGCACACAAGAAAATCAATTTATAAAATGTCATTACTACTATGATATTTTTTCCACAATATTAGAATAAAATGAATTACATAGTCACAAATACAGAAGATTTCCACTTCATAAAAAAATCTTCTGTAACTTGACTTACTCCAATTAAAAAAAAAAAGAACACAGAAGTACCTAAGATTGTTAAAAGACCATGAACACAGAGATGACAAAATTCACCATGTAAGGCAGGTAGGAGCTGCAGTGAGAAGACTAGCCTATGCTATATACACTGCTACAGTTCACCTTGTGTAGCTGTAAGAAATAAAAGAGGGCATCATCTGAAATTTGTAACACGTGAAAGATGTATCAGAGAAATTATTAAAACTCTATGAATTTCTCCACATCTTTTGAAATCAGGTAAAGGAATCTAATGCATCAGTGAACAGGTGCAGTGTCCCACTGAAAGGAAATGCTACTCTCACTTAACTATCTCACTTGCCAAGCAAAGATTTTCTATTTAGAAGGTGGACAACGAATCCACACTGTGTTCTTGTTAAGAGACACTGTTCTTCAGTGCCAGATCCCTGGTATCTCGTGTTCTGTGACTTTTCTAACAATAATATTTTGCAAAAGTTCTTTGACAATGCTTTAAACAGGAGCTCACTGTTTCAAAATAGAGATGAAAAAACACAAAATATCCTCCCCGCAGAAATGGCTGTCGCTGGAGAGCCTTGTACCACACAGCCAGTCCGGAATGAGACTGGTAGAGTCATATGTACTGCACCAAGACTGACATTATCTTTTAATTATTCAAATGAGGCTAACAGATATAGTAATAAATCTAACACGGAAAATCTGTAAGAATGATTACTCACAAGGTACAGACAAGGTTACCCTGTATTAGCTGAGTGCTTGTCATGAACTACAAGCATATTCCCAGTTTACTCTGTTGCTAAACAAAATGAGGACTGTCTAGATCACACGTTACTCATATGTGAAATGTTTTTATAATATCTGAAAATAACATCTTAACTCTCTGCAACTACATGGAGACACACATCAAGCAAAGTATAACCATCTTTTCCATGTTCCTGGAATTACACAACAGAGGGTTGGAAAAGGCCCAAAGACTCTACATTCTCTGTAATGTGCAGATGTTTGATAAATCTGGTATTTTGTTTCATACCATGTTTTAAAAGAGCCAGAAGACCCGTTGGGTTACTACACTTCTGGCCGTAGGTCAGTGAAATGTTTTTCCTTCGTGGTCAGAGTTTTCAGATGGAAAGATACAGTTAACATAGCGTGGTATCTAACACTTGCCTTAATAACTCATATGGTATGCAATGCAAACCTCAGCTTCAAACAAATCGTCTCAACAGAAAACAATCCCACCTAGTGCCCCAGTACTGCAAGTTATTGAGTACACTGACCATGAGAACATGCTTAACTTCAAGCACTCAACTACATTAGAGCAGCATATCCAGAACTGTGTGCAGTCTGGCTCCTTTCTTGGGTCAAATTCCTACCTTTGACCACTCTGATGCTTCCCAGATTGAGAGGCAGTCCCGTCCTTCACAGCTTTGTACTGTTGCTGGTTTGTTGCCAAGGCAGTAGAGGTCTCTTGTGTTAACATAGGTGCCATTTTGCAGCTGATAAACACACGTCACTTCCCGGTGCTGGATACCTTTCTCACAAGTGGCAGAGCAGGGACTCCAATGGCCAGTCACCCACCTGGGAAGGAGACAGAGAGGGAATATTAAAAAAATAATAATAATAAAATAAAAAAGGTAGGATAAAATACTATGCTTAACTTAAAAACAATATGAAATTGTCAACACTTCCTAGGTTTGTGGGTTCTCCAGTGGTGTTGTACTGCTGTAAAACTGACATCAAGTACCTTCTGCACCTGAAGAGTCTAGAGCAAAAAAGGGCTGGTACACAAGTGAATATCTACCCTTGGCTCCATGCTAGACAGAAATACCATTCTCAGCATTAGGGATCTTAGTAGTGAATCTGAATACTATTTAACTGCTCAAGAAATACTTAAAAATACAAGACTGCTCTGCTAGAAAGGAACCTGCAACATTGATTCAAAGCTGCCATAACTCACAAAGATGTACTATAACTCAATATGGATGGGAGTGGGGGATACTTACCTATAACTATCAGTTTTCTGACCTTTGGAATTCATTTACTTTATAAGCACATTTCAGTTGCTATTTGCTTTCCCTTTGATCAAATGTGCTGGGAACAAATACATGGACATTGTTTTGGTTTGTTTGTTTGCTTTATTTTCTCTTTAAAGCTCTTTGGCAAACACTCAGCACAATGCTGTGAGGTGGTTGGATTCCTCCAGTGTAAGGCTGACTGTAAGGCTCCATAACAAGCAGCCCTGGAAGCATCACTGTGGTTAAAGCTGGCCTACATGGCAGCAGATTAAATGCCTGAGAAGAATCTGAATTAGGAGGTATGTAGAGAGGGATGATTACTTCCTGAAGACAAGCAGCATCCATCTTCATGCTTCCTGTAATGTGTCAATGAGGAACATGCTCTTTGTAATTACAGGCATTCCTGGATGAAGTGAATGATGGGAACAATAACTGTGTAGGTACTAGGCACCGGAAGGCTATCATCACCAGGTAATTGACCTTCTAGCCTGTTATTTAGGACTGTCATCTAGATTAGTATCCTAATACCATGAATCTTTACTTGTAACCCAATCCTGGGTTGCCTGTTATGATAAGGAGATAAATAAGACCACTCAAATACAAAAGCTTGCTTAGAAATATTGTTTCATTTTACTGATGGCTGCAGTAGTCCAGGTAGAGCAACACACATTACTTTCTTGTCACACTTCTTTTGAATTTCCTCTGTAATGTCTCAGAAATCTAATAACTCTCATTTTGCAATTTGTGAGTGGGGAAAAATCTATTCAAAACAGTTTGTAGAAACATCCTCACTTGGTACAATTGGCATGAGTTCATCTGCCAGCTGCTGTGACTGATGACCTGCTGTGACAGCACTGGTGACAGTGAAGGCAGAAACCAGTCGGTCTGAGCAGAACAGGATCAGGAAGGCAGGCCACCTGTCTTTTGTGGAACAGAGCCCCATTCAGATGTTTCTTTGCAGTAAAGCAGTTGACACATCTGTGAATTTCTGCTTGCTAAAACAGCTCACAAGCCACCAAATGAGTTTCTCTAGACAGTACTTCTGGTGCATCACTGTGGCTGAGTGCTTGCTATTTTGCTCATGGAACAGGAAAGTGCCAGCTAAGTAATCGAATACAGGGACTGAAAGACTGACTAAAACAGACTTCAAGTGCAGAAATCAGTGTTCATGAAAATTAATAGCCAGGCTCTCTCGCTATCAGCTGGGCTGTGCCCTGCTAGAGCCCATGTGTAAGCAGCTATTGAGATGGGTGAAGGAACTGCTCAGTAAGGGCACAATGGGGGAAAAAGTAACTTTACTTTATGAGCTGAATGTGAATCACAGGGCCAGGAAGGGTTTCTGTACAGGCTCCACTAGACTAATATTCACTTCAGCACTGTGCTCTCACTGTGATCTACAGCTACTGGCAAAAGAAAAAGGGAAAGGGACTGAAAGCAAAGAAGAAAGATAAAAATACATTCTTGGCAGAAGCTGTCTGTGTGCTTTCATTTAGGATGGGCAGCACACTGCATGCCAACTATTTCCAAGATGCCGTAAGAAGTCAGGTTATGACTTTTCCTTCAGGAAGGAAAATTCCTTTTTCTATTTTTCTTTTCTTACTATTGTGGAGGGGAGAAGTCACCTCATTTCTACCCTGCTCAGCAGGCTCTGGTTCGGGCTGTTCTAGCACACGTAGGTCAGTGCAACAAAAAGTATCATCATCAACATGAGCAGTCTGTATGGAACGTCAGTCAAAACCTAGAGAATCAACAAAAAGCTACGACTCTGGTCATTTCTGATCCAGTCTGTGGTAAAGATGTAATCACCCACAGCATTTTTGTCAGAGTGGCATCCATATGGCCAGCTCCAGCTACACATCCACTACATCCATCCCTGATCTGAGTCTTTGTTCACTGAAGGGTACAAAGAAGATGAGGCACACTATAAAGGATCTCTGAAATCTCGTGCCTACTATGTTCTACTGGTGACAACTGCTGATAACTCAAATTCTTTGAAATTTAATGTTATTTTGAAGCACATATTTTAGCTTCAGGTCTGAGAAACAAGAGGCAGATTAAATGTTTGAAAAATACTAACATCACTGAAGTAGGATATTTTCTAAAGCATCAAGGGGATGTTCACTTTGAGCATCAAACTTCATCCTCTCAGTGAAATCTGCTTTGTGCTATAGCTCATAAAAAAAGATCTGGAGAAGGAAATGTGAGTCCTACTCGTAGCACTGAGAGTGCCCTGATTTTCTCTCACTGTTCTTCCAAAACTCCTTCATTATCAGCTGAAACTATTATTTTAGTGCCTGAAAGACAAAAAAAATCACTCCGACTGGATTTTAACATCATAGTAGACTGTCAAAGTGAAATGACAACAGATTTGTAGCTAAAATGACTAAATATGAAAATTCTTGTCAGTTTCAAAAATGGTAAAGGAACATGCAACACACATTAGTAGAATTACTGTGTGCAAGTAACACAATCTGGCAAGACAAATGTGATGCACAAACAGTAGCTCATAATTGTTAGTATTAAATTACACTGCAGATGTTTTCCACTCTATGCCATTATTACACCTTTTGAGCACTTCTAGGTGAATTTAAGAATGAGACTTAATTTCCATTTTCCATTTTTTGTCAAAAATAATTCCAATAGGCAAATATTGAACACCCAGCCAGCACAGTGTTATTAAGTAAGCCCATTAACTGTCGTACACTAAGCCATGTGTGTATCACGTATGGAAGATTCAAGGGCTAGATGATCCTGATGGTGGCTAGATTTATGAAGAAAGAGGTGAGCTTTTAATGCAGTGAGTGGCTGTCTTTCTAGCTAAAAAAAAATGCACAGAAGGGTGTGTTTTTCTCTATCTTCAAAAGTCTGGGATGGGCAGAACATGCAATCTGAGAGGGCTATTTTAAATCTTTGTCTTCTGAGTCTTCCTCAACCTCTGACCTCTCACTATCTCTGTTGAGGAATTGGGAGTTCTTCTCATCTGCTTTCACAACAACCATCTGGCAGGCCCCTGGAGCAAATGTGAAATATCTTCTGGAGGTTCAGTTCATCATTTGATCTTCCTAGA
Organism: Odontophorus gujanensis; assembly: GCA_013399175.1. Taxonomy (NCBI): domain Eukaryota; kingdom Metazoa; phylum Chordata; class Aves; order Galliformes; family Odontophoridae; genus Odontophorus; species Odontophorus gujanensis. The sequence goes on along the minus strand of VXAB01011477.1, from coordinate 484,214 downwards.
GTCTGGATTAGTCATTAACGTTGAATTATCCATTCTACCTACTTGTCTAAGACTCCCACATTTTCTATGAAAAAAAAAAAAATAGAGTTTACAACACTGTATACATGAACCCAGGGGAGATGGAATGTCTGCAAATGACTATTTGCAGCTAAAGATTTGGGAAAATGTGCTATGAAGATAAAGAAGGTCATGGCTGAAGGACAAGCTGGAGAAGTGAAATCAAAAGGCATGTGGTCACTTTTCAGAGATTTGTAACCTCAGAACAAAAAATAATTGTATGTTCTAGGATAAATATTGCAGCTCATTAAATTTCACCTAGTTATTTCTGACTCGAGCCCTGCATAAGACCACTGCCTGCAGGTTGGTTCTGTTCCACTAACTGAACATCCATGACACGTTTGCACATGTGCTCACTCTCCACAAGGATTGGGTTACTTCTGTTCCCTCCCAAATGCTACACTGAAAATCATTTCCTTGCTCTGGTAGTAATAGCTTGGATATGACCAAAGATAGGTTTGTACTAACACTGATCTTTCTATTTTTAGTAAACCTGGTTTTTGATTACTGCTATGAGTTAAGAGCCTGTACTACTGCTGAATTAAGTAGCAGAGGACATTTGCTACTAAACAATCTAAAGTTGACTTGAAAAAGCACATGCAGCAGACACTGATGTAAAGCAGTGCAAATTGAGCTCTTTGACACTGTGTTGTTCACTTTTTGGTTTAACACAGGTTGTTGAGTTACTGTACAGGTGGGGATAACTCCATGTTTAATTAGAACTGGTTGTCTTCAGCTCCAGTCTGCGATGCAAAACTCTGTTGAAGTTGCTCTTATTTTTCTGAGGCACCTGGATGAAACTGTGGCTCTGCTGAAATTATGCAAAACTCTGACTAACATCACTGGGGCCAGGATTTCACATGAAATAACTGCAGAAAGCAGAACAGGAAAAGATTTCTGAGAATCAGTCACATGAAATTGATCATCAGATGTTTTTTTGCTTGCAGCTCCCAAACTAAGTTCATGCTCGAATACATAAAGGGATGAAAACACTGTTTACAAGCAAACTTGTGATTTCCATCCAATACACACACTCTGCGATTGTATCTTTCTCTCTCCATGCACTTCTGAAACTTTCCACTACATCTCTGCTGTACTGGGGTCAAAATAATCAGGTGAATCTTGATTTCTGGGAGCAGGTTGTGCCACACCCAGTCACTAGTTGTTGCATTGGTTTTTTTTTTTGGAAAAAAGTACAAGGAATCTAGTAGAATAATACAGCTGCTGATGTCGAAAATAGGACTCCAAGACTAACATTCCTGTCTGATTGCCTTTATAAACAGTGCTCAGTAATTTTCCAGTACAGTAGTCATTCTGCTAGCAGACTTGCCAGCTTTCACTCACACAGATTTCTTTTTTTTCTTTCGTGATTATCATTTTGACAGCTTTATTATTATTTTTTAATTCCCATTATAAAATTGGTCAGAAGACAATGTTTTACAATTTACGTGCACTTTAGGAAGCTGTTTTTTTTTTTTTTTTTTATCTTCTTTAGATCAAACACTTTGATTCTCCCTCCTCTCTCCCTCAGATTGAACAGATTGCTCTGTTTCCAAAATGTCAGTGTGGCATTAATGCAACTAGTTGTCCTTGTTTGCAGCTGCCTCACTGCACTAAGGCACAAAACATCAGCATGCTAAGAGACCTTTTGCAGTGAGATCCCCCTGTCCTGACCCACACTGGTGTGTCTTTGGTGGGGCAGCTGGTGCCCAGCTTCATTCCCTGCCATCCAATGAAAGCCGTGCAGGATACAAGCAGGCAGCAGTAAGGGTGAATTTCACCCATAATTAAATATCTTGCTAGATCATCCCACTAATCCCTTTTTGCGGGTAAAGATTACACTTGGCCTGAAGAGCCTCAAACCAAAGAGGCACTGATCATTTAACATTTTAAAACAATACGATGTTCAAACATAAGGTTGTTGAGTCAAACATTATAACGGGAATAACTATGATGTAAGCCAGCTGGGGTGTTTACACCAAAGCTAAGAAACCTGTCTCATGACTCCATGTGAAAACTAATGCCAAATAAACTTCAGCTCCAGCCAGCCATCTTAAATTATTTGATGTAAATGCATTTACCAGTAGCCAACAAGCCCTCCTAATGTAATCCTCTGCTCATTCCCAAGCCTTCTCTCTTACTTCTTTTCCAGAATTGCCTCAGTGAGCTGAGTTGCTGGCTTTCCTTCGAAATACCTTTTTGTCTTTCAGTAGCTAATTAACACCTGACTGCCTGTTGCTGTGCTCGATGAACCGCATACAACCCAGAACGCATGTGATTTTGTCTCCTTCTAGTGGATGGTGATAACCAGACGTGCCCACATCAGCTACCCACATCAGCCACTCACAACGGTGCCCAGTTAGTATCGTCCTTCTGTTCTGCAGCATTTGGTTTTACCTGCGAGCCCTGCCGAGCCCGGGGCAGTTTCCCAAAGAGCAGCCAGCAGGGCGCAGCATCGCCTGCTCGCTCAGCCTGCAGCCACTGGGTCTCGCACAGAGTCCAGCACAGTCCTGGCAAATTCATTAGACTGATTTGAGGAATCCCAACTCTGTTTTTGGGAAGTGCTTCAAAATGAGCTCTTACGTGGTACCTCCTTGGACCAGAGGGTGCTAACATTACTACTTATGCCAGATTTCCAGCAGGCTAAAATGATTTGAAACCATCCCCATAGCTATTCTTTTTTTAGTATTATTATTATATTTTTTTTCATGTAACCAAAATCGAAATACACAAAAGACAATGTTTCTTAGCATAAGGCACAGATAAGGTTTTGAACTCTGTGCCACTTGATCTTAAGGATGATAAAGATTTGTTCTGGTTCCAAAGGAGTCTGAAAACATTGATGACAGGACATAACCCATTAAATACACAGCACCAATCCAGCTCTGTCCCTTAACATATACTCCCAATATGTCCCTCCGTTTCAGTATAATTTCCACACAGCCTCGTGAGCAACTTGTTGGTTTTCTCAAGGAGGCTTCCACTAAAGAGCTCTCCCAAATTTTATGTTTTTAATTTTTTTTTACAAAACTTTCACCCTGCAAAATAAAACCTTCTCTGCTCCTCACCTACGAGTGATGATAACACAAATAAATGTGGTGCAAACCGTTGGCACGATTGAAAAGATTGAACACAGGGGGCAGAACAGAGTGAATCTGAGTACAGCCCAGGTCATTCTACTCCAAAAGAATTTCCCTTCTAAGTGTCAGTGATCATCACCATCCCTGGGCTTAAAGCTGACTGGGGACCACTGTCAGCCCTCACACACCAAAGCCAGCTCTGAGTGGTCATTAGCCTTCTGGGCAAGCATGCAAGGTGCTGAGCCAGCTGAGGCCTTGCCTGACTCTTGTAACTGGCTTCATTTTATCCGCAGCGGGAATCACTGTGGTGCATGAGCCTTTGGACAGCATGGTATTGGATTCCTGCCCACAGATGGAAAAGTGAAAGGGGACTAAAAGAAAGAAAGAATGAAAAAAAGAAAGAAGTGATCCATATAACCACAGGCCTGACCTCAGCAGCGTGCCAGCTTTTAGAACGGATTTGGAGGGAAACAACAATCAAGGACATGGTGGTAAGTGGAAAATAGGAAAAATGCAACGTTGGCTTTCTCCAGGCAGACCAGGTGGGTGTATTTCTTTGATTAAAGTAACTGCTTTTCCAGGCAGTGGAAACATGGTAGATTTCATTGATTTGGTTATCAGTTAAGAACTCCTTCTGCTGCACTGGAAATGCTTAAGCGAGTTGGAGAAACTGGTCACGTGCTGGAAAACATGTATATCAGTGTGCATGGTAGGTGACAGTTGGCCACAGTGTAATGCTGTAAAGGAAGTATCAGGTATGATATTGAATGTAGTTCAATTACCAGTGGACTTCCTGAAAGCACTGTCTTACTTTTGATGACTTTGGCACAGAACTGCTGAAAAACTGGTGAAATACACTGCTGACAGTACAAAGTCTGGAAGCATTGTCAGTGTTGTGGAGAAATAGGATATCATATGAGATTAACTGAACAAACCCGAGCACTGCAATAAAACAGATAGGTTGAAAATAGCATTCCTTGCAAAGTTGTATACTTAGGGGCTAATAACAAGCATGTCTGTGCTAAAGAAAGGTTCATATGTTGAAACAAATGAAGGAGAAAACATTCAGAATGACTCTAAGCCATAAATGTGATGCAACTGTGAAGAAAGCAAAGAATACATCAGCACTGTTACTGACAATGAAGATAGGAAAGTATAAATGCAACTGTATAAGAGCTAGGTGAAACTAAGCATGGGATTTTCCATGCAGTTCTGGTCACCTATGCACTCACACACTGCAGTTGAATAACTTAAATTATGGCTTGTGTGCAAAACATGACCAAGGTGACAAAGGGAAGGGAAAATCCATGGACAGCCTCTCATCCAAGAAACAGTTAAAGAAAATTAATGGGTTTAGCCCAGCAAAATGATAGAAGATAAACTGGTCTGACGTATCGAATGGCACTAAGCATAAAGAAAAGAGCTAGTGAGGGAGAGTACTGTGTAAGTAAATAAACAGTCCTGATGCAAGAACAAATAGCTGAAAAAGGACAATGAGGACTGGAAATAAAAGATCTTGACCCACATGAACAGCAAGGTCACAGAAGAGTCTCCCAGAAAGGGAAGTAGACTGCAGAACAAAATTGTTTCATGGAAACTAGTGTATAACATGCCTCTAGTAGTACTAGAAAACTAACCCTTGGACACAGAGATGCTTTCAAGTCCTGAACAGTGAAAATAAGGGCTCAGGTCTCCTGTGGTTTTCTGTGAATGAAGGCAGGGATTTCTGGCTGTTCATGCTGCTGTTAAGCATCTGTGTAGGAACAGCACATATTCAGCAGGTCCCCAAGAAGGACTCAATCTCTGTTAAAATCTGTTACAGCAAAGACAAAGAAAATTAACAGTGTTTGCATACAGACCACAGCAAGTCTAACAGTTGGGGAATTTCACGTGTTTTTGGTTCTTTTTCTGCTTTAGAGGGGGAGCATTTTCATATCCATAAACCCAACCATGCATGCTGAAGTGTGTGGCCACTGGCCGACCTATGTTTTCAGTAATAACAGCTGATGTGATCTGTGATTTCTGAATCTTGTGCCAACATGAGTGCTGGGTTTGCCTATATATTTGGGTTGGTGTTCAGTGTGCTGGAAGCAACCCATACGCACCGCATGCAAGAATCCAGATTCCATCTGGTTACAGCAGGGTTTTGTAAAAAAATATCTACAGAGCTAGGCAAAGGATTAGAATAAAGAGGTGCTAATAGGGTGCAGTTGGGACAGGAAAGGAAGCTGTAAAGAATTTAATGGAAAAAGAGGGTCAAGGAACATAAAAAATAAAATAAGAAGAAAAAGAGGCATTTTTTTAAAAGGTGAAAGAGTAACAATAATAAAGAATGAAAGATTCTTTTTTTTTTGCCAGTTTCAACAAAACTCTTAAGAAAATTCTGTTCTCTGAAATTTGATTTTAAAACATGTCAGTATATCCAATCCTCTTTTTTTTTTTTCAGTCTGCTTTGTCTTCTTTAGATGCTATGTTGCAGTTGCAGAGCTCTAATCTCCTTGGCCTCATGAAACTACTGTCCCCTACCCCACGTTATTTGGCTCTCCCAAGAGGTGGCTGAAGTTCAAAGGGATGTAAAATTTGCAAAGCACTTTGAGATCATGCTGGAAGAAATACACTGTTATTAATATCATAAACTTTTTCTTCTCTCCAGATCATTTTATGTATAACGTAGGTTATTTTTTATTTTTATTACGATCTCAACATCAATAGCCTTCTCTGTCTCCTCCATTTGTACGACATGATCTCACTCTATCCCAAGAAGTTTGTGGGCCACATTGTAAGTGAACTAAGAGAAGATGCAAAGAGCGTGGCATAATGAATTAAAGTCACACAGCACACCCAAAAATGAAACTGAGACCGAGGGTCCAATGACTGAGTCCTGGGTTCCAACCCTTACACTTTTCCCTAGAGACAAATTCTCTGTAAGATGATTCCCTTACATTTTGAGTAGAAGTGTAAATGTGTATAAAAATGCACAAAACAGAGCAGTCCTACTGCTGAAAGGAAAGCATTATTCTTTCTTCTGCCCAGGTAAAGGGCTTAGGTCTGAGTGGAAATGGGAAAGAACCTTATTGTAACAAGATGCTACCATAATTTTACTTGAAACCCTAAAACAAATTCAGGGTTTATTAAGAAGAAGAAGAAAAAAAAGCACTGACATGGTGAAAGAGAATGGTTTCTTTAAGATGTTCTTGGTCAGAGAATATGCTAAGCATGCATTTCTAATATCTGGGTGGGCAAACGCAAATGGAAATTTAAATTCTACAGAGGCACAGAGAATGTGCTTCTTGAAAATGTTTCCAGTCAAAAGCATGTTAAGTGTGAAAGTGTGGTCTCCACAGAGGGAGTGAGGGAGTGTGGTCTGTCAGATCATCTGCAAGGATTTTGTGGCCTTTCTGGGCACTAGGGACATGTCACTGCTCAGACAACAGAATGTCACTGTGCTGGAGTGAATTATTCCTGAGGAGAGCTAGGCTAAAGTTGCCTGATACTTCCATACAGAAGAGATACTTTGGAACAATATTAAGGGCTGGACCTGAATCCACAGAACACAATTCGGATATAGTAACAGGTTTGGTCCTCTCAGGAGGTTTTGTGTTAATCTAAACTCAGTGTCTCTTCCCTGAAGAGGCAGCAATATAATGGAGTAGGTGTGCAACGAAGAGGAGACTTCACCAAGAGCTCAGGACCATGGATACTGCACTGAGGAACAGCACTGTGGGTCTCAGGGTTCTAAAGGACCGGATGACTTTATGTGGTGCTCAGCTCATAGTGGCAAAAACTATTTGCTTCTCCTTCCCAAGTTTTTTTACACCTCTAACACCTGAAGCCCCTCCACATGAACACACTGACTCACTCCAGTCTCTTCCTCAAGCCATTGGGAGTTTGGCTCTCCTCATATACCTAGAAGCACACACAGTATCTCATTATACCTTTCAGTACCACTGAAAGCATTTTGGCCACAATACTGTGCAGCTGTAATAGGTGCAGAAACAAAACGAAACCTGAAACAACCTAGTCTTATTGATGGATCACCTAACACTAGATTTTCCTGCTTCAGGGCACTTAAATCAGAATGCAGGTCCAATTAGAGGGAAATGTGTTGCTTCTTATTTCCCCTATTGTTCCTGCCAGCAGGATGAACTTTGTAGGTACATTCCCCTGGCTTCTCTGATTATACAAGATGCAACAGATAGCAAATTCCTTTCAACAGGCCTTTGTAGATATTCATGAACTTTATTGTAAGTTTATTTTGTGTTCTAACTGATATTCAAAGTGGATGGTCCATTTTAGTCCACAACATTAAGCACAGCTTCAGAGCAAGAGTGAAATTTTTTCTAGCAAACAAATAGAACAAATGAATTTGCTGCTCTGTGTTCTGTCATTCTGGGCAGAAACATCACCTCTTATATAATGCAGAAAAACTTGGCTGAAAGTGCTTCCCAAATCAAAAAACAGTGTTTTTTATTATTCTTAGAACTTCCTACTATTAGAGCTTTAATTACTCCTACTGATGCAGAAAGCTATCCATAGCAAGGAAAGCATACAGAATGTTTCGTTTTAATTTCTTGACTTCAGCAAAATTCAGATATGCCTCCCAAACTATGCAGGTGTTGATAGACACTGTACAAAGTTAACACAAAGTAGAGATGTTCCTTGCCTGGAGACTCCCAGTCTGAACTACTCTGCTAGCACAGATCAGGCATGTAAGAAAGCAATAAGCTACAGTAGCTTAAAGGTCGTGGGTTTTTTGGAAGTTTTGTTGTAGCTCTGTGTGACAATTAATCAGATTCTACTCTGTGTTGGTTTGAAACAAAATGAAAGTTAAATATGCGGTCGCTGCTGTCTTGTCAGCTTTTATACTGCAAGCTGCACTATCTCCCAGGAGGCATCCAAAAGGAAAAGAAAAGAAAGTCATCCTCAAACAATGCATGCAGGCAGTTGCATGGAATCTGGACTTACTGGCCACACATTAAATGGACTCTGAGGCAATAAAAATCTGATCTGCTCAACAAAAGGAAATGAACATTACAGCTGTTTGCTGTGGCTAACAATGTGTCCCAACACTTTTAAACATTTTCACCATGTTCACCAGATGGAGACTTTGGAAATGTGTGATTCGTGAAGAAAAAGGATATTGGTTTTTATTATTTTTAACTCCTTACCGTGACTGGCAGGGGTGTGTGTTACATTTCCTGACCTGGGGCTCGGGGCGATTCACTCGTTGGCAGTCACTGTCATTCACCACTGTCATGGTCTTGTTAATAATTCGAGTACAGGACACAATTGTTTTCCGTTCACCTGCAAGCCAAATGAAATACTACTCTGAAAAACATGAAAGACAGTGGCTAAGAACAAAACCATGTCAACTCATTAACTAGATTTCCCTACTATCTTTATGATATGCAATCTACACAGACATACAAACCCTTTAAGCAGCCTTATCTTCCAGTGCCATCTTACCTTGGTACTGTACTTTTTTTTTTCCCAAGAAAAGATTAGAGTCACTTATAAAACTGACTACAAACTAGACTTGATTCTTCTAGTATTTAGTAGGAAAACAATACCAAAAACAACTTGCTTTCATTGTGTTTGTTCATCATTTACAGCAGATAATTAAAAATAACTCAAATTCTGTTAACACAAAATTTGTACAGTCTATAAAGAAGTTATCAATAGCTGAATTGACTAATGCAGTTCAGGCTCAAACTGCACAAAGTGAAGTTTGAAGGGAAGAGGCCTTTCTCAGCTAGGATAAGTAGAAGCATCTGATAACAAAAGGATATAAGATCAACTGCCATCCAAGCTGCAACTAGTGGTAACCACACTGCTAGGTATAGATATGATCCACGTATGTGGAAGGTTTATAACACAAATGAAAAAAGCCTCAAACAATTTCCTACTCAAGTGCTTAATGGTTCTAAGAAATTGTTTTAAGAGGTGAGAAAAATGTCCATTTTAAAAGAAGCTTTATCTACAGAAAGGAATTCGTGATTTCAGTATACTGAGGGCAGTGAACTTGCAAATGTGAAGATGAGCACTCTCTTCCTGTGTTATAAGACACGATAAATAACTCAGTCTATTTGTAAAGAAAAACTGGCCTGAGTGCATGGAAAAAATCCATTTTCCTCTGGGAAAACACTACTTCCAGCAATGAAAATTCAATGGACAGTGACTGACAAAGCAGCCTCAGGCCCCGCAGGCCTCAAGTCCCCTCAGGGTTTCAGTAGAACTCTTTCAGGGATCATCTGAAAAGTGATTTGCAACGTGCTAATGCACCCCCAGAAAGTCCACTGCACATTAAGAGGACAGAATGCAATCTCCGGGCGTTGTCGCAGCAGCACCGTCCCTGTCTCATCCTTGGGCAAGGAAGTGTCTCTAAATGAACATGTCTGAACACCTGTGAAAACTCTACTCCAAGAATGTGACAGAGATTTGAGATATGAGGCTGCACACAGTGCCTTAAGCCATCCACGGAGCACTAACCCAGGTGCAGTTCCAGCCTAGAGGAGCAGGCCGACAAAGCAGCGTCCCTGCCAAAATGCTGGGTGAAAATTAACTGCGGGGATGGGGATGAGAGCTGGTGAAAATGAGCTCTCATTTGAGGTCATTATGGTAATATACATTACCACGGCCAGTTTCCTTCATGCTTTGGCAACACTGCCTTCTGCAGGCACCTCTCTAAGGGCTGATGTCTGCAAACACTGCACAAGTCCCACAGCAAGCTTCCTCACGGCCTTACCTCCTCCACACTGCACACTGCACCCTTCCCATCCACTGTGTGTCCAGATGTACAGTGAATCCTGTTGCTTCTCTGGCTCACTTCTGTTTTCAGCAGTATAGTTTACAGGAATGGTGTATTCATAATGGATTCCGTAATTCTGGTCATGAAATAACAGCACCTGGTTCAGCAGGAAAAGAAAGACTGTTTCAACACTGTGAGCTGGGAAAGTCAGCAGAATGTAGGGACAATAATACTAGAAATGCCGTCTCAGGTCAGTATTTCCATAATGTAAGTATTTCATGAAAGGCAACCAAATCTTTATTTAGGAACCTGAAATTGCAGTACTGTTGGTAATATGGGGCATCTCTGAGATAGGTGAACTGCTCATGATTTATATTTAGATGTCTAAAACTGGAATTTAGTTCAAAATTATTACTTTCGTGTAAGACTCAAATGTGATCAGCAATCCACCATCTAAAGAGAAATAGGAAGGCAACAGGAAGCACTGAAGCAATGGTTTTCATATAACTGTTTATATTCCATATAAACCAGTCACATAAACTATTATATATACTCATATAAACCATAACTATTTATATTTCATATAAATATAGCTGTTTTAATGAGTGCCTAGAGTTAAAAAGCCACTCATCAGACCTGTCCTACCTCTGTTCTCCAGAAACCACATTGTCTCCAAGTCTCTCCAAGGCTTCTGGCTGGGGAATTTAGTAGAGAATGGGAAAGTTCTAGATGAACATGGTACAGTTTACAGATGATTGCAGCCTGCTCAATCCTATCCTGCCCAAAAAGCAGGGATTGGTCAAAATAATTTCCAGTTATCTTTTCCAGCATCAATGATCCTGTGGCTCCAATTGTTGAGCTGCAGCATTTACTGATGCATTTGAGTGGGGCTGCAGCATTTCACAGTTTGAAGGCAGAAGAGTTCATTAATGCATCTGAAAGCACAACTTGATTCTTCTCCAAGCAAAAACAATGAACAGTAAAAAAAATCACATGCCTCCTGGGTAATGTGGCACTTAAACTGAAGGAGACTATTCCTGCTGACAAGCTGTAGGAGCAGGATTTTATTGTCTCAGAAGCCTGAGGACGGCAAGAAACAGCCATATCATACATTTTCTGGCAGCATATGTATTTTCATACCCCTGCCCATTGCTGGAGGGAGGTGAAACCTGCTTTCAGCAGCAAGCTGATTACTTCCCGTGGAGTCACTTGTGATGTATGTCTCTAGAATTATTACTCTGGAAATCACTATTAAAAACTGCAGAGGAATGGAGAAAAATGCTTAACTTTTCTCCACTAGCAAATGACAGGTCTGGTCCTGTTCTGATTTACATATTGAGCTTCATCTGGCTCCTATTTCCACTGGCTTAAGTCAGAAGCCACTTGAAGACACCCAAAAAGCAGTATGAGGCCCACAAAATCTGAATTATCACACTAATACAAATATGATAGAAGTACTGCTGAGATGCTGATGCAGTGACTTCAGACAAGCCTGTAATAATTAATTCACAATCTCAGTAGCATTAAGGAGATGAATTCTACTGGCTCTGGGCACCTACTGAAATAGAAGCTGAATCACACCAAAGAAGATATTTTAAGTAATGCTGTCATAAGTGAACAGAGCAGCTGCCCAATTAAAAAAATAAAGCAAATCGGCAAATGCTATTTTATCCCAACAATCTTCGCTTCCAATTAAGAACGACAGAAATCCTTCCTGCTTTACTAATCATTTCACTATCAGGAATCATTTCAGGTATCAGAAGCTCTATCTAACAACAGCAACCACACCCAGCACCACATAGGCTGAAATAAGGGGTCCAGTTCTAGGCACTGTCATCCTGGAGGTCTGTGCAGTGAATGCTGTGGGGCAAACCCAAACTCAGCTTGTGAGCTGCTCTGCGCAATGCAAAACAGCACTCCAAAAAATACCTTCAAGAAGCCTTGGAGAACAAATATATGGTTTTGCTTCAGCTATGGAGGGAGCCTTACTATCAGAACTGAATGCCAAGGTAGAACCCAGGCATCATTACAAAATTACTGATCAGTTGGCCCTGTCTAAAGCATCTTTATGCTTTGGGAGGGTCTATTTGTCCCCTGTTGCCAAAAAGACATCTAGCACAAGCCTAACTACACAAACATTAATTTCTCCAAGAAATATACTTACAGCAATGCACTTGGAGAAATGCCTCAAGTATTAAAAACCAGCCCCTAAAAAGAAATCCTTATTATCTCAATATGGGAGCAAGACTAGTGAATCTAAAAGCCCATATGAAATCAATTTAATGCAATTTTGTAGCCACATTTAATTGGTGTGTGTGTATGTGTGTATAATTGGTTTCAAATGCAGGTCACAATGGATTGACTGAAGCTTCTGGCTCTTTGTCAGGCCAGTGTATTCCACCACTGTTTGAACAACAGTTTTCTATTTAGAGGTAAGTGGTAACCATCCTGCCACTCTTGTGTTGAAAGAATGAAACCCACCACCCTATATCAGGGAAAAGATTAATATCTGATCTGAAGCAAAGACTTCACACGTGCTTTGTTTATGACTGGTAGCAATTTTAAGTCATGCATTTTTTTTAATGTTCTGGTAACTTTTATTTTCCTCCTAATTTCAGGAGGAAAGATGAAGAAGGAAAGTTTGCTCTGCTCACATTTGCTGAAAATGCAAGTCTGCACCTGAACATGATACTCAAAGAGAACCTCTTAATCACTAATTTCCTGTGTTGTTTACTTACTCTTTAGTGAAGGTGAAACAGTATTTCTTTAAAGATAGGTATCTACTGATGCTGTAGTTTGAAAAAAGCCAGTACAAGATTTACAGCAATATGCTTCAACCAAACAGTGCTCCAAAAGCTTCCTAAAGCTGGCAAAGAAATCCTGCTCAGCATCTTCACAAACAGTACCTTTTTCTTACATGAGGTTAGGAAGATCTTGCAAGCATGAGATATTATTTTAAGCTGGGTTGTGAGATGTGTTTTAATGAATGCTAGTGATTCAAAAAAATTTAGTGAAGACAGTAAGAGATTTCTGATATTCAGTAGCATTTGAAGTCAGCATTCATTGAACAAATGACAAAAAGATGCAAAGAAAAGAAACAATACACAGAAAAATGCAACTGAATAATAAAGTCTCTGGAAACAGTGCAAACATTAAAATAATCTATGTTTGTATGCAAACCTCTCTCTTGAAACTGAGAAGCTTTATGCATATTTCAACTACTAGCATATGTGAGACAGGCATTATTACAGCTATCTTACAGACAGAAACATTAAGGGACTGACCCACGAGTCACACCATCACCCACTAGTAACAGCACTGGGACTACACTCCTCACCCCTGTGGACTTCTGACTCATGTTCTCATGCAGCAACTGTAAGAGTGCTTATGAAATGACAGGCCTGGTTACCAGAAGGACATCAGCAAAACTTTCAAAAACAGCTTAGAACACATAACAAAAAAAAAAAAAAAGAATGAACATTTCTGTGTGCAATACCACTACAAATTCATGCAAAACATAAATCTTTTCTGTTAGAGTGATGTGTTTAAAAATACAGAATATTATAAAATCATAGAATGGTTTGGGTTGGAAGGGATCTTTAAGGTCATCCAGTTCCAATGTCCCTGCTATATACACCTCCCTCTAGACCAGGTTGCTCAAAGCCCCATCCAGCCTGGCCTTGAATGAATATGCTTTGGCACCAGCTAAGAAGGAAATTTGGTAAATATCTGTCTGTGTCTGGGTGTGTCCATGAAGTAAAGAAGACTCTTGTAAACCTATGTTCTATAGATTGATCTGTCACATTGTCTGACACATCACAGGAATGTTCTGTACTGGAGATGAGTGTACTGGGACACTCTATGTTCTTCCAGAATAGAGTTCCAGTTATTTTTTAGTAGTGATTTAGTAGGCTCTCTAGACCTTCCAATGCTGCAAAAGAATTCAAGGAGAAGCACTACAGCATATCTCTAAGAAAATCTAATGAGGAAACAATCAAAATTTAACTTTCAGCTAGGATATAAACCCTTTAGGTTGAATCACTTAAGAAACACAAACAAAGGATATAAAGTTACCATCAAGTGCAGTGGTATTTTAGTTGGTCCTTTGGCAGAGATTTTCTCCCACAGACCCCTTCGCACGTATCGGACAGTAGTGCCTGCGATCTGAAACTCACCAGGAAGCTCAATTTTCCAGTCGCTGTTAATGGATCTCTTACTGGAATCTTTTAAAGCTGGAAAGAATCAGATATCATCAATAATTGCAATATGGCCTGCTGACTGACTGCACTAAAGACTGAGCTTCATTCTCAGCCCACCTAAAGAGCAAGATGCAGTAGCTTCGTAAGAGACACTAGTTTTAAAGAAAAATTAAGCATAATTTTAGCTGATTAATGGTAAGGTTATTAATTTGGGTAAATTCTGCACGTCAGTTGAAGAAGGCATTTCTAATTATATTAATATTGCAATTAGGTAACAATAAAGTCATACAAACTGGTATTGCTAAGTTTTTATTACTTAAAATTATTACGTTCTGCTTTCCAAAGAAGCAAATTGATCCATCTTGAAAACTTCAAGGCATTCTCTATGCCATTCCACAGCTAGAAAATTTCAAGTGAGGGGGAAAGAAGTGTGCAGCAGCAGTTTACAAAGGAAAATTTAGAAAGGATAATTACCCCCTATCCTTAGGGGAAAAAAAAAAAAAAAAGCTAATTTAGAACTAAATGGCACAACTCTTCCACTATTTCCCCTGTTTCAGAAGTTTGCCTGAAAAACACACACATTCATGGCATGTAGTTGAACTTGGTTACACACTGGCAAAGAAAAGCTTGCACGAGCAAGATGTTTTTCTTTTATTTTCAGTGAAAATTTAATTTGTTTTTTAAGTATGACTAAAATACTACAGCACTGTATCAACAAGCAAAAACTGGTTAGGAAAATGCAAAACTTACGGACTCATTTTCCCTACCCAGTGCAGATTGGGAACAGGCAGCATAATTAAAGAACAATTACTTAGAGCCGTAAGTCTTGCTGGAATAATCTCATAATTAGCCAAAAGGTAAAACATCAAGCACACACATATACATAAAATGAACATGGCTGGTGTACCTTGTACATCGAAAAATAACATTGGAGCCACTTTATGCATTATTCTCAAATCTCACAATTTAGATGTGAATGTTAGAAAAATGGGCACTACCATAAATTGCTAGACATGATAGAAGAAGCACCTCTGTGCATCAGTAAGGACAAAGGAAGCCCTGTAGATATCAAGAAGGAAAGGTACTTGCAGAATTGTGTCCTTTCTTCCAGAACAACCTACTGCATCAGCAGTATTCTCTAAACACTCAGAGGAACTCCAGCCATATGGACACAATATTACTGTGAGCTGTCAGTGCAAGTTCATTTAGGGATTTCTGTGTTATCTACATTACAATGGAAGCAAAGTTATTCAGATGTCTGTGTGATGCATCGAGGGAAGAAAAAATTGGCAGGCCATCCTGCTACAGAGAGAAAGTCTGAGTGGCCTTTGTGGAAATCCACGTACTATGATTGAATTTGCTGTGACACCGGGTAGAATAGTCTGTGTGTGTTTCAGTTACTGGGCTTCCTTAGTTCAAGGTTAACTGTGTCCTTTGGCTAAGCCTTTAAAGTGGTGTTTTCTTAACCTCCAGCATTTCAAGCCTATTTTATTCTCTTCCAGTAAAAAATACAACTTTGGCTTTCATTTTACTGAGTGTATTGTCAGGAGGTAAGAGGAGCTGATTTAAAGCCTTTTCAAATGGCAATAGGAAAATCTCCCATTGTCATCCCTTCGGATCAAGTTCCCCAAAGCAGCAAATCCTTCCAGCTGCTCACAGGCTATGTATGATTCCCTGCTATGCTTAGATTCAAGTCCAGTGCACAACACACCTGAATTATCAGTTTGGTCTAATCCACTGCAGAGAGTGTCAGTAGTGGTACTGGATCATTCTACAAAAACCTTCCTTTTATTCTGGTTGGCCTTTTCTAACATCTTTTATATAGCTCCTACAATGAAGATTCCCTTAAGACATGAGGGGCCTTCCTCAAATGATGTTTAAGAGGATAGAAATCCGTCAATTTTCCCTGTAGGGGACTTCCTTGGCTCAACAGCACGAGTGCCTGGCACCAGAGATCCCAGAGAGGCTACCAAAAGTATGAGCAGACATCTGAAGTGACTTCAGAATGGGGAAACATCTCAGCTTCCTCATGCTGCTCCAAGTGTAGCACATATACATGTTTCCCAGGCATCCAAGCATTGCCATCTGTCCTATTTAAATGATCCCTGCCATACTTTATAGCCAAGTCACCTTGATTTCTCCCAAACAACTCCCAGCAAGGGTCAAAACTTTCCATGGTCCATTCCCAATAAGCAGCACACACAGAGCCCCTATTCTGCAGGCTAAGAAATGAGTATGATGATGTCCTGGTATTTGCATGGTACGGCAATACAACTCTCCTTGCAGCTTACTTCTATCCTGCTTTGTTCTCCAATCGACAAAGTGCCTTCTGCAAACTTCAGACAAAATTCCAAAGAAGGACTGTTTTCCTCTGCCAAAGCCTACTGGCTTCCAGGCTGATCAAAGCAGCCATCACACTGGGCTTGAGGAGCCGTGAACATGACATATCAAAGCTGTGGATGAGATATAACTATCTCCACAGCAGTACGGCTGACTAGTAAAAATATCACGGCACATGCTCACAGGAGAATACGAGAGCTTGAATAACAAACTATGCTTTGGCTCTAGCTCATCAAAGGAAGGCAGCTTGCTGGTAAAAACGAACAATGTTTAGTATTTGTGGATCTCTCTTCTGAGAAAGGCTTGATTTCGACTGTTGCAGGCACTGTTCCCTAGATGACTGAGTAGAAGGAGACAGCCCAAAAGGTACTTCTTGAGGATTGTAGGAGTTACACTGGAGACTGTGCAGAGTATCTGAGCCAGTGTGTTCACCACTGGTTGTATTCACTCTGTGCAGGTGCTCTATCAGTAGGGATCAATTCAGCTCTCAGACCCAGGGTACTGCTATTTCTCCATTGGCTGTTGTCATAACCAACTACTCCAAGCCTGTCTCTACTGAGGTACTAAAGCAGTCAGCTGAATACAACCATCTACTCTTACTGAATATTTGTAGTTCACCTGGGACTTCATGCCTCAACTAGGGCAGCAAAACACAGTTCTTTCTTTTCTCCCCACTGTGGGTGCATTTAGGTGGCAGCAAGCATTCACTAGTACACCTCTAGGTTGTTTGGTGGCTCACAAGCTGTAACATAGAAGAGCATGAGAGAAAAAGAACCCCAGCAAATAACCCATAACTTCTTTACTTGTTGGCTCGAAGACAAGAACTGACCAATCTATTTCTAAACCTGGCATCTTGTCAGATCTTTATTTCCACCTTGGGTCCCTCCAGCTTGCTTCCCAGGCTGTGGACACACACTGCCGAGGCATTTCCTGTTCAAGGTGGTTTTTAAGCATTACAGCCAGCCAAGCCAGCCAGCGTGGGTTGCCTGTAGGTGGAGGGAAATTCTTCAGGCACTGCTCCCAGCACATGGAATAATGATTCCAAATTGTGCTGGGCTCAATTCCAAAGCACTGTACCCAGGTTCTGAGTTGAAATAGGGCCTGATTGGGCTCAACATTGACAGCATAATCCAAATAGAAAATCCTTCCACACTCAAGCCTGGATTTACAATGCATTACTAGGTGATCAGAATGACTGGAACTTAGTTTCCCTGGTCATCTTTTTTTGGAACACTCTGCTTAACTCTTCAGTTGAGGTTAGCAAAACATTGGCTGTCTTTTCTTCGTGTCCAGTCTACCAGATAAAGCTCTGGAAATCTCAGATGGCTCTCCTGACTGTGAACCAAAGAGCATAAAGCATTCAGAAGCTTTCAAATGATCGAACTAACACTTATTTGATTCAATTCATGGTCTAATAACTGTAGAATTCTTATCTTCCTTTATGGGATGCACACAGGGGCCAAATCCCACCCTCAAATATATATAATCCTAATCTTCAACATCTGATGGAGAAATACCTGCTTAAGTCAAGGTTACGTGGTCACAACAAAGGGCTAGCTCCACATAAGGTTCTCAGTGTTGCAGCTATCTGCCAAAGCCCAAGCCTTTGACAACCTGTATAAATCCCACAAAGACAAACAAAAAGGTTGGCTTCCAGAAGACAGAGTATTTGCTAAGCCCAAGGAAACACTGGTAGTCATTGTTCTACCAGTGCTTTGCTATGTCAAACATCTTACGTGTAGGCGTAATCCTCTCCCAGCAAGCTGGCTGCAGCATTAGTAGAAATACTAGCAGCAATGATATATGCTTCCTACCAAGAAGTAGTACAAATGCCAATATTTTGACCCAAGGGCAGTTGAATGACATGATTTGTCCTCTTTCTTTCTCTGAATCTGAATAGAAGAGAATAAAAGCATCTTTCTCTCGGTGATTTTGTCAGCTTTGATGGCATCTCATGACAGAAAACCAGCTAGGATCCAAAATCGTAGCATACAATCGGTATGTAAATGTTTTTAGCAGCTTCCAATATCCTGCTACTGGATTTTGACATCTCTTGGCTGCAAAGGAAAGGATTATCAGTAAAATACACGGAAATCAGAAACAAAGGGTCCTACTGTGAGCCTTGCTGCTGACTCCAATGTAGCCATGAGCAAACTTCCCCATCTGTAAAATGGGAGGGCTACAAGCTCCGCAATCCTGTCAGATTTTCTAATAACAGGACTGATCCATCCCTGGAAGGAATTGAATCTTTCTGAATGCTTTTCAACCCTAAAACCTCCCAGTGTCTCCACTCTGAGAAGCTCACTTTGAGAGAACCAGAACGTGCACAAGAGAAACAGTACCTAATACTTTCCAGGCTAAGCGACAGCTGGAACAAGCATCTGTTCCAACCACTGCAACAAGAACATCAGGCTGTGGAAGCACTGGAACACTGTTTGATAGGGAAGGCTTTGGTAATGAGCTCATCAAAATCAAGAAGAGCATAGCTTTGACAGTGCAGGTATCTATAAAATGCAAAAGTCCACGAAGCATAGGAGGAGGGTGGGAAGAGAAAAGGATGAAAGAAAATTCCAAATATCACTCCACAGCATAAAGAATTTAAGAGACAGCAGAAACCCCCTTCTTATGAATGGTTATGCAGCTCTGAGTGTGAAAAAGGTTTCAGTGTGTTGTGTGCTCTTCTATGCCTTGGGCAACCTTCTTTCAACTCCCTGCTCTGCCACAAACTTCCTGTGGGGATTCAAGGTGATATGGCACTAGCACACCTACGACTTAGTTTCCCTAGAAGTAGATTGGAGATGATAAAGCACTTCATCTATTCTACAGTACTGACATGGAAAGAAACATCATAACATTGGAGATAGAGGCAGAAGACCAAACTTACAGACGTACACTATAGCTGACTGTTGGCATTTAAAAATGCCCTTTCAATCCTTAATCTGAGTGATTAGTAACTGGACAACCTCAGGTGCCCTGTCCTGCCTCTGTTCCAGTTTGAACTGGGAGCCTTCCTGTCTGCATCTCTGCTGCTCAGTTCTTAAAGTGTACTGTCCTCTTTCCCACTCCTCCACAAAGTGCTGCATGCTCCTAGCAGCTATGTTTAACATAGTTCCAAGTGCTGTACAAACATCCTTCAGACTATATAAATGTATTCTCTGGTCCTTCAGGCTGCACAGGGTCTGAGGAGCGCCATTTTTTACCACATCAAGCAAATATCATGAAATCAAGATTGCAAAAGCAAAGAGTGGATCAAGAATGAAATCAACACAGCAACTCGGAGACAACAACAAACCTGTCATCTTACAAATCATTTAAGACAAAAGTCATTTTAACAGAGAACAGAGCTGAGTTTCAAATCAAAACATTTTTTTTTTGTCTTTTTTACCCAGAAAACTGTGAGCAGGTTTGTCCTCAACCACTCTGATCCGTCGGGCACCTGCAGGGATCACAGCTGCTTCGATGTAACCTACAGCAAGAAAAGGGCAGAAGGATGAGAACACCCCACAGACAGGCAGAGGCATCAATCATTCAGTATCTCACCATGAAAAAATCAACTCCTGCCCGAGTTGGGGAATGGGTGGGGAACACTTCAAATGAGATCCCTGCTTTGGCAGCCAAGTTTCACTGCTGTGACTTGCATGGCTATGATTAATCATTTCATCCCGAGATGAGGGACAGCAATGCACGTATGCTGCTTAACTGCGACGTAAGGCTTGTGCTTGGGCCCAATTATGTTTGCACCCTCTGAATCACTCTGGTTCTCCTGCAGTACTGACAGGGATGCACGAAGACTGTTACAGAGCTGATGGAAACTGTCACTGTCAGGAACAACACTGCACATCACAGACCAGATATCTGTAACGTAAAATGAAGTCTCTGATAGATGCTCCTGTTGTCTCCTCTTATTAAAACAACAACAGAAAAACCTACCACAAAAATCCTACTCAAGGCTATGACCAGTATCAGAGAGAACTCTGCTGCATAAAACATTTGGATGATGCTAAAACTAACAGAAGGAATTAGTGGGACAACTGGGGAAAAAGAAATTTGTTTTCACTTGAATATTTTCATAAAGTTAATGTGCTGGAGGATATAATGGTTAATGGGCTCCTTGCACTGGGCTGCTAAAAAGAATTCCACAGCTCAGACTTAATGCAACACCAGAGCTGAAAGTTTGTCAAGGATTGACCACCTCTAAATGCTGCCAGCAGAAGCACATGCCAAATTAGACCATCTGACACGGTATGGAAGTTTTTACAGCACCCCATCATATTTTTATGGAATTCTCTTGGCTTTTATCTTTCTGAAACTCTTGGCCTCTTCATGCTTCATTCAGCAACCAGCAAAATGACGTAATTATACTACTTTTCACTAACAGAATAACAGTAAAAATAATAAGGAGCTAGAAAGAAATGTAGCTTACTTTCACCCACCACAGAGTCACGTGGAGTTACGTACTTGTTCCATGGGGTGGAAGTGGTGCCTTTAAACTAAAAAGCTGAGGAACATTAGGGCCTGTTTCAATGGCCTGGGAGTCAGGGAGAGATTTTCCACTGACCCTGAATCAGATCCCTGTGAATGACACTAATCTCATCACAACCATGATTTGATTCTTTCTAATTGGCCACCCAGTTGATATTGCAGTGTATTATTTGGTATATCTTTTGGGTTATTGCTCTCCCTTTCTTTAGATGTTAAGCAGCTTATTCTGCACGTCCTCTCACCTTCCTCCTTTTTTTTTTTCCATGGCTTTATAAAGGGCTGTATGAAGCTCTCCTGTGTCAGCATTGCCTTAATGGGAATCAGGGCTGGCTGGAATAATAGGTCGGAGAAGTGGATCCTCTAGCAGTAATGCTTGGGAAGCTATTTTAGAGACAAGTACAGTTGAAAGGCCACGTTGCTCCTGCACTGATATGAGAAGCCTTAAAGAAGGATGGTGACAACCCCAGGTATCTCAGGACTGAGTCATTCCCTTGCCACAATGATATGAAGTAGAGGAGGATTTTAGATCTCAGACTGCAGATTTGCTTCTCTCTCTCTGAACAAGCAGAGTGTCCAGCTCTTTGTTGTCCTAACAACAAGGCCTTGGATTACATGAGGGTCACTGGATGGATAGATGATTTGGGCTAGACTCAGTTCCTCTTTCCCTGATTGTTTTACATGAATCACACTTATTATCTGACCCTTCAGTTCAGTCTTTTTTGCACCTTTTCCTCTCTACTTCTCTCTTACTCAGAATATTTCAGAAATAGGCAGCCCTTGCAGGAAAAACAGAAAGAGGGACAGCAGAGCTGCAAACCATATCTGGGCAGAGAAGTCAAAGCAGTGGCTCCCCATCTGAGATCACAGAGTAGGCTTCATTGGGAACAATCTTTATTTCCAGGATGAGCTCTTAAATGCAATACGGAAATCTGTTATAAAATCAAAGCAAACAGATGTTGGATTTTACTCCACTTATTGCCAGGAGTTGTTTTTTCATCAGCTGAGATACCAAATTACAGTCAAAACAGAGCGTTCCAGAAATCAAACATCCTCACTGCTCCCCATGCATCTGCATATAAACCCGACTGAGAATTACCACCACACATGAGCACACAGCAAAGATGTGATCCATTACAGTCCAGCACAGGAAAATAGGGCCCTGTGACATATCTGAGCACCCCAGTTAGGAAGCCAGTTTGGAACATGCCCAAGTTTCAGGTAGTGTCACGTACCTACAAGGTTACTATGCACTTATATTTTAAAATGCTTGCCAGATATGAATGCCCAGAGCTAAACTGTGAAAGAGCTAAATGCAATGTGATGCAGAGCGTAGTGGAAAGCCTGCCACTGACTTCAGTGAACTCTGGGTCTGTCCCCTGACCTGGCACAGCCAGAAGTTGCACTGCTTTAGAGGTGAGCAAGCCATAGAGCCATGCTTGAAGTTCAGCTAGTACCATAAATACACTCTCATTTCATCACTGTGCCAGGAGAGAAACACCACGTGAAAAAGCTGACTTTTATGTTACTTTTTACAGTGGTAAATAGTGGAGTATAAGCTATTAATAGGGTATTAGTTCTGGAGACTGTTTAGTTTGGTCTTATACCAGAATTTTCTCCTCATGTAATTTCTTATCCTGACTGATGGCTTTGGGGGGTTGTATTCAACAGCTCCTGCGTAAGAAGAAACATACTGTGTTAACTCACTGAGATCATGTGGCAGAAACCTGACTGCCGACTCTTACTTTTGCTTTAGTGAAATGTGAACCAATTTGCAGTTATATGAATCTGATGAGTTCTTTCAGAGATGAAGCAGAATTCTTGGGCATGTACCAAACGAAGAATCTTGACACTCTCAGTCATTACTTCTAGTAACATTGTGAGTTAGCAGTCAAATCTCAGTGCAAACATACTATACACCATCCATGCAAATTTATCCCAGCTACAAGTTCAGATCACTACCACTACTCCAATCTGGACCTTAGAGCTATCGTGACACTGCTGGTCACATAATAATCCAGGTCTTTGAGATAACTGCACCAGAAAACAACTCCATTGTTTTCCAGGCACGTTTTATTAAGCAAACTATCACTGCAGATTGCCAGAAAGATTATCAAGTGCTAGCTAGTAAGACAAAAAAAAGTCTAAGAGTTGGCTTAGTGTCAAGGAGTCTCAAAGAGCTGTTAGGCTTTAGGATAATTGTCTGCAATGCCGAAGTTTGCAAGGTTGGGCTTAAAGTTCTTTAAATGAGGAATTGGTTAAAGACTGATGAGATTTGGCAACTACCAGGCAATATATCTAGTAATTTCACCCATAAATCAGCCTGTTAGGATGAAGCTTTGAAAGTATAACAGGAGAACTTCATTATTTGATAATTTACAGTGCTGCATGCAGTGTATTCCACCTTGGGAACAGTTGCTTTGGCACACACCAATCTTTCTGGACAATCTGCATTACATCAGTGTCTCAGGAATGTAAGACCGTGATTGAAGCAAATCCTAGATACAAATTACGTGGTGTAACTCGTATTAGGAGAGACACCAGAACAAAGAGGTGGCTTTGTCATCAAGGAGATTAATATGTGAACAGTGGCTACTGCATCTTCATTTACGTGCTGGAGAGATTTGCAAGAGGAAAGCAGTTCACACAGGGAAATTCATTGTTAGCCACTGTTATTATTCCCAGAATGAAGACAAAGTTTAGCATGAACTCCAGAACATCACCGATCTACTGCAAAACTGGTTTCCCATTGGCATCTCAGCAAAAGACAGACTTCTGAGGTAAAGGAGAAATTATCCCATGGCTGAAAATACTGATCTCTGGGCACTGTACCTTCTTATCTTGTCTTTCTACACACATGACAACTATGTATGAGAAAACCAACTGTTCTCTGTCCATTATCAGATATCATGAAAGTGTTTAGAACAAAGATCTCAGGGCAGAAGCTAAGGAAATTAAACCGCCCTGTCTACCTGTTGGTCATGGTAAGCAGAGCTTCCCTAATATTTTAGGGATGAGTACCAGCTAGGCATTTTAGTTTCCATTGCCCTTCCCACCTTGCACATTTTACTGAGTAGTAGTTTTTGCAGTGGAGTGGAAACATGTCCAGCAGTAACCACATGTCCATTATCTGAGCAGCTGTGATGATTCTCTCCTGTTATTATCTTGAGAGTAATTCCTTCATCGGCACCTGTCCACTTCCAGCCATGGGATAGCTTGTTTGGAGGAAAATAATTTCACTGGGGAGCCATGGATAGATTTCAAAGCCTCCTACCATTACTTCAGCATTGGCTGCTAGATTTTAACTTGCATTTTCCACTTGTAAGACATCCCAAGGGTTACTGCTGGGGCACTATTTTTTCTCATCATTTAGATGTATATCCTATTGACAAGAAAAGAATGTCTTGCATTATATAAAGATGCAAGCCAGCACTACAGCACCACTGTCCAAATTTCCTTCCTTTCCTTTAAATACATGATGGAAAAATAAAGTACAAAATAAAAGGCCTGCTTTGTCATCATTGTAAAAAAAAAAAATTGCTCGCAAAGGTGCATTAGTCATCTCTTCAAATGACAGAATCAATATATCATCACATCATGTTCTGCAATTCAAAAATAAAAATAAAAATAACTAGAGTTACTTTAGGATCACAAAGAGTTGTGATATTGATTTGGCTGAGAAAAAAAATCAGCAGAGACAGATGCAAGGGAAAACATCTTATTTGTAATGCAGATCTGAGAACGACATGCACAACAGGAGTCTGGACAGTTATCTCAGTAGAAGTCTGTAAGACAGATCAGCCACCCAACAAATATGAGCTAAAGAACTGACTTCTAGGTCCCTTGTACAGTAGCAGGAAGACAGAGATGAACTTCAGAACAAGTCTTTCTGTATTATCATCTTATCATTATTTCCTACAATTAGGTACAGGGAACGGTGCCAGTCAGAAGTAAACCTTGGTCTACAACAGTGCATTCAGCTGCCCTACTGAAGTCAGACAGATGCACTGTAGTGTATGTGACATTTAGCATCACAAATACAAGCTTTTCAACTCCTCTCCAAAAGAGAATTAGAATCCATTTACACTTGGATCACTCTGAAACACAGGCTGTAAGTTTTGTACTGCTGGACCTGTGGTGAGGCACTTTGAATGTTTGATCATAATATTCTACCAGGATAGCAAAATCTTATAAAACATGGGGCAATAAGTTACAAAAATAAGTAAAAAATTGGTTCAGTATTTGCCACTTGGCTAATGAAAAAATCTCTTTCACACAAGTAGATTTTCTAAAGGGAAGAATCTGTACTTGGTACATCTAAAAAACAAAGCAACTAGTAAAAGGTCTTGGAAGTTTATCCATGGCTTTTGGTACCAATCTCCCCATTTAATTCAACCAAAAGAAGACAAAGGACCAACACCAAAGGATGTCACCAACACCCACTGACACTGCAAACAGCATTCAAGAATCTTACACGAGAAACACTTGGGAACAGCCTTTGCCTTTGCCATCACACATGTGGAAACCTTCTTACAATGACTATTGGTTACTAAGAAATAGAAATGAGTTGGCATGGGTTTAGTTCAGTTAACAGGGCTAGTCAACATAATTTGCAGGCACAGGACACATACGGACCAACCCCACAGTCAGTGGAGCTCCACACATACAGCTGCTGAGGATATGGCCTGAAGGCATCAGCTGCAACTCACAAAACAGACACTTCTCCAAAACGATCAATACATTGATATTTGAAGGTTATTCTCTTCTGTACTAATAAATTAGCATCCTTCACACAGTGTGTTAGCCTTCACTTGGACAGTAGCAAGCTCGCAGGCATTTGTCACTGTGCAGTCACTTGCAAATTCAAAATCTGAATTCACACTTTGTATTCTTGCACAACCAAAAGATTGTCAGATTTTTGTATGTACTTGCTGAAGTGCTGAAAAATGCCCATTTTTTTGTTCAGTCATGATACTTCAGATCTAACACTGGAGCTCTGCTTACTGCATGGGGTACAGTAAGTTAATCTGAGGACCTGATTCTGCAGAACGCCAATGTGTGAGCATAAATTGATGGGAATAACTCACAATGCATATAACGTTTGCAGAACTGGGCCTGGGAATTGTAAGTGAAAATCTATTTTCAGTGTTTAACACAGAAGAAACTCCAAAGCAGGAAAATAAGAACAGTGACTAATTAAAAGAGTGCAAATGTTTTGGGTTTTTTTGTTTTCTTTTCTTTTCTTTTTCATTTTAAGTAGGCTACGATGTTAATCAAAAGAGCATTCTTTTACAAAATAAAAAGCAAAGATGATTCCCAACCTAGAAGATGACTATTTGACAAATAATGGAGGTTTTTTAAAGCTTTTCCCATAAAACAGTGTAATTTTTACAGTTGAAATGAGAAACTTCTTCAATCACTTCCAAGAAACTCAAATGCCTTGACGAAAGGTGAAAAAAGGTGAAAAAATAACTTGGACGAAAGAGTCAAAGACAATAATGCAGAAAATCATTCAGCAAGTTGGCCTAGCAATGCAACAACACAAATGTGCTCCAGAAAGACATGGTAGAGGTGGGAAATCCTACCTGCACCTCACAGATAAGGAGGAAGAAGGTACAGAGGAAAAGGTCAGTGAACAAAATTAGAGGCTCAGAATTGAGTGCTGAGACCCTGATTCAAGGAAGCTACTAAACACTTACACTGTTTTAGTAATGAAAATTATTTCTAATTGCTTTACTGTGTTGTCCTGGAGTAGCACATCTTTTGAATGTATTTCTACATAGAAAAGTGGCAACTCTGCATTTACTGAATGTGAAATCACTTTTTCTGGACAATTCCTTCCTCCTGGAGGAGCTTGCAAGTCCTGAACCTGACTTTCCCTCTCTTTGTCTGATGAGTGATAACACATTTCTTAGAAGTGCAGAAGAGAAACTCTGGAACAAAGACTAATTCAAACATCAAGCTGTATATACATTAATGTAAGAGAGGGGAAAGTCTTAAGTCTGACCAGAAGCTCTTTTATCTTATAGTGGATGCTATTGCTGGCAGAGTTTCAGTAATAATATTCAGAGGGGAGGTCTTTTTTATTTAGCTGAGATATACTGATTATAGAATGAATCATTTGTAACATACAATGTGTGTCATTCAGAGCTCCCAAAGAGCTCAAAGATAGTGCTGAAATCAGACCTCCCTCTAATGGAGAATACACTACGATTTTATCTGTTATTCAAAAATCAACAGCACCAGCAGCATTTAAAATGAGAAATGCAACTTCATTCTGAATTTCAAACAGAGGAAATGGCTGGTATCTGTACAACTCATTAAGAAACAGACAGAATATCATCACTGAACTGAGTGTTTGGTGTTCCTAGCTAGATTTTATGTTTTGGAAACTGCACAGTACCATCACATATAATCCTATCAAATTCTCAGCAATCTCAACTCACTATTCTACAAGATGCTTAGCAAATGAGAAGACTGATTGCTGATTATCTATGCTTGGATATCTAGTTTCTCACAAGCAGGACTAGAGACAAGCCAATATTCTCATTCCTGCATGTCTTTTCAGCCATTCCTCATCACACACATTTGCAGAACATTTTCTGGTAGCATAACTGGTTGAAAGCCAGAAAAATCAGAGAATCAAGAGAATCATGGAGATCTCATGAACATTACGAAGTAATGTATGAGACATACATCAAAAAATCACGCAATTTTAGAGAACAGTTGTCCTATGTTGATCAGCACAGGTGTGAAAAATGCTATCCTAGAAGAAGTGCTATTACTGCCTCTCTTCAACTCTCCTCAACCAGTTAAGAGAACCTCCACTCTACTGAAATGCTGCTGAGGGTTACTCACCCATCCCCTTCGTGTGGTTGAAGTCGCCTTTCACAACTTTACAGGTTTTGCCATCACCACTGCAGATTCCACAGCGATCCTCTTTGGCAGCTGAACCAATGATTCCATCGCAGCCAATTTTCTAATGACAACAACCAGAGGTCCCCATTATTTTGCTTGCAAGGTTAAAGTATCTCTAAACATTGATGTCAAGACTAAGATAGACACCCGACTGAAAATCTGAACAGGAAGAGAATGCTGTGAATCAACCAAGCCTTCAGAACAGCGTTGAGTTGGTTATTTAGCAACCTCCTTCCCTAACACGAAGAGCAGGTATTTTGAATCACAAGACTTTACTGAAGAGAGTTTCCACAAACTAACTTTTCCAGATATCATTAGTTATTTCACACTAACCTACTCTAACTTGCTTCAAAAACATGAAAGTTTAGAATGATGTTCCATGTTTGTATAACAATTTATAAATGAGAAACTAAAGACATCCCAAAGACACCTACCAAAATAGTCACCAACAAAATTCTCTGAAGCAGCCTTACTTCAGAGACAGGCATTACTAGAATAGTTACAGTACTCTCCCTGTAGCTACAGAGATTGCCATGGTAAGCTTACTTACTCACAAACCACTGAAAGGTTGTGATGCTGACTACTGCACATCTGTAGATTTAGAAGTCAGTAAGATTAAATTGCATTGTGCCCAGATATCATATTAATATCACGATTACTCTGTGTGAATTGTGCTCCTGTCCATGTAAGACTCAAAGTTATCAGTAACTCAATCCACGAACTTTTACTGACACGTGCGTTCTGATTATGCAAGTTATTAGCAAAGATTCTACTATAAGGAGAAGATTCATTCTTTGTAGATAAACAGTTCCTTGGCAAATGAGTTAGCAGAATTGGCATTAACAACCCTTATTTGAAAAAGGCTGTCATGTCTCTCCCTTCCTTGTCTTCTTATAATAAAGCAGGTTGGAGAGATATCTCAGAGAATACTCACAGCTTAACCAACGTTTTGAAAAACAGGGTAAGTGGAGAAAGACTAAGAGAACTCCAGATGTTTTTTTCGGAGGCTGTCTGCTTGTAAGCGATGTGATTTGGACCTGAACTAAAACATTCTCCTTATTTCAGAAGACACAGGCCACTGCCTAAGTCCAGATGTATTCCAGGGATCAAAGATGGCCAGCATTCAGACACACTCTGATGTGCTGTTTGTCAACACAAATCATTACAGACAGATAAAAGCTGAAAAAGGATAATCATTCTCAGATACATAAACACACACAAGTGAAACGATGCTCATTCAGTAGAACAACATATAAGTTGTTGGACTAGGACTGCAGAAAAAATTGTATAAATGGGCATTAAGTCAAGTTGACGATGAAGATGATCATCGAGCAGTTCCAGTTCTTAGGGCTAAACTTCACACCCATGTCCAACAAACAACTGTGGGATATTAAATATGGTTCTGCCCCAAAACAGAAGGATGTCCCAGCTGTTCTCCTTCCAGGAAAATAAATATGATTTATTAATAGGTTTGCTGAAAGGCAGCTGGAAATACATGCCTGACTGCCACCCTGCTGAGATACTGGAAAGGCTGTGTTTAATTTAAGATTCTTGCGCTATCTTTTATTGTACTGCACTGTTATTAGCACTATGTGAACACACAAATGAATAAAAGGAATATGATGAGTGCTGAGCCACACTTACTCCCAGTTCTACATGAGGAATCTGTAGGACTATAATGGAGGCATGCAGAGAATAGGGAGTCAGCAATCACATGCTTTGCATTTATGCTGCAGCTTCCCAGTGCAAGTCAGCAAAGCCTCTGAAAGAGCAAGTCCCCCTTATTTTGACACTGGAGTTCAAGATAAGTCATTTCTTTCCATGTTTACTAAGTCACTGACACACTTCAATTTGAGAGATCCTCTCTGAGGACACGGAAAGCACATCTGCTGAGTCCACAAATACACCCTCCAAAACCTTTACTGTTTTTTACCTTTATCTTTCATCCCTATCAGTGGACAAAGTAAAAATGAACCCTGAAGTATTCCTTTCGGAGGCAGCCCCCTCCCATCCACCAGGTAAACTCTGCCTGTCAATCCAGGGCTTAATTGTTAAGGCCTCTGTCAGATTTGGGCCAGGAAACAGCTTCTTGCAAAGGAAAACTTCTCAAAGTATAGAAGAATTTTCTTTCTTGGCTTCAAGATGAAAATCGGTGCATTCTTGCTACTTCATAGAGTAAAAATACTTTGGAAGCACTTTACTCTTGTCTACATAAACACTAGAGCCCATTTTCCCCTCCCAAAGCCTTCCAATCAGCTCCAAAGTAAAAACATACTTAATAACAGCACATAATGAAACAGCTTTTGTTACGATTTGACGATGGATTTCCAAAAGCTCTGAAGTCATTTAGAAATACATTACAGTGGCCACCTCAGTCGCTTGGATGCTTTGAAAACTCCACACATTGAAAACATCTCCAGTCTTGCTTGCAACAAGTGGCAAAGAAGAGGAGGCAGGGCTGGAAGGCCAAGGAAGCAAAACACAGTCAGCATCACCCTTCCTGGGAGGGAAGTATCTGCCAGCAATCCTTGGCTGTTTTACGTGAGAGAGATCTTCAGCCTCTCTCCAGGTGAGAAAGCTGCTAACACTCCAGCACTAGGGGCCAGAGGCTAAAGCCTGAATCCCATCAGATCTGGGGGAGGATCTCTCAAGTCTGTACACTATCAGCTTTTCACTGAGAGTACACTGTGTGCTGTATGTATTATATGGTTAATCATTTAAACGGATATAGACTTCCCCAATCTGCAGCAGGTTTTCAAAAATGTGAGGGATTAATAAATAGTATGCCAAGGGCAAGTTACACTGCTTAAAACTCAAGTGTTCTTAGTGCAGAAACTATGCCTTGAATTCTAAGCAGTTCATGCTGGTTATTTGATCTTTATCAACTCTAACTCTGCACTGCTTGCTGTTCAGACCAGCATACTCAATGTAAGATGACTTTTTTTTTTTTTTAACAAGAAGCAGAAGAGCAGAAAGGGGAAACTTTCACATCCTGAGGAAAGACAGGTCTTGCAAATAGCATCCTGTGTGTTTTTTGACCCAAGAGTTATCCTGCAGGTTAGCAGATTGAATCCATGAACAAGTACACCCAGTACTGATTGGATACTTTCAGTTTCAGCAGTCTTGAATAGACTGGTAAGAAGAGAAGCATTTCTCTTTTTCTGCCAAGCTGATCCACTCAGGAACGAGCAGGGCACTTGGAGCTCTACTGCCTTCAGAAGAAAGAACAAAAAGTAAACAGCTATCCTGGTACAGCTGCCAACTCTTTGCTACCAGGAGTTTTTGTGGGTACCCACCACTGCCAGTCATGTTCTTGGGCTCATGGAACTTCCCTGTACTGTCAAACGTGGACTTGGACAGTGACATCCTTAACTTTGGCGAAGGCGATGATGCTGGTATCACCCAGAGGTTCCAGTTCCCACCTGCTCTGTTGAAAGCTGACAGTGCTGTAATACTGCTAAAACCAGCATGAGACAAAGAGGAAGCAGATTTTAAACCAAAGCCAACCCCTTGCCCATATTAAAACATGAAGTGCTGGCAGGAAATCTCAAGATAGATTTTTCGGGCTTCAGCTACTCAGCACTGACTGATAACTGCATCCACAGATTTCTTAATGATTTTCAACCCAGGCAGTCTCCTGCTCTGACATCATGTTTTGTAACTATTGACTGACCTTTAAATTGGCAGGTAATTATATGTTCACTGAGCCAAAAGCCTGAAATTCATTTTCTCTGAGATGATACCTCAGTCCAACCCTTCCTTTTCTCCCTCCCCCTTCTCGTTTTTATAATTAAGCATCTGAAAATACTGCTTGTTGGGTGGTATTTCCAGCTTCAGTCATTGCTGGCTCCAGCATAGGAAAACTCTTCCTCTTGAATGCACATCATTTGGGCTCTTCTGTGTGAACTATTTTCTGTATTGCTTGGATATTTTAATGATATTTTTATTTGTATTGTGAATGGCTGTGCAAAAACTCAATCGATACAGCCTGTGTGAATATGTTTTGCTACATAAACACAATTATTTTTGTTATATACAAGCACCCAGTGTAAGAAATGACATTGTAGGCTCACATAACTGTAATGCATCCCATATGCTGAGCTAGCTAGCTGTCTCAATGGATCAAATATAAATATTGATGCAACATGTGCCATTTTACAAATTAATCATGTACAGAGCACGGTGGTTATGACAGATCCATCTGCACTGCCAACTTTCTGTCCGAAGTATCCAGTGTCCATTGATACCTCGTGGGATGGACCACATGAAACAGGAATGTACACATGTGAGCAACTGATGGTCAGATCTCAGGGTAAGAGAATTCTTATTTCTTTGTTTTAAACATGACGTGTAGAATTATGGGTATCTGTCAGGATTTGTACAGGAGAGTGAGCCTAGATCTCTAATAAAGCAGTTCATCTCTAAGTTACTTCTCTTTCTGTTCCACAACAGATTGGAGTCAACATAAAAGTTAGTTTGGAAAACATTGTTCTGGATTTTATCTGAATCAGAGCGGTGCTGCTAGAACAGGAGATATGCACTACTAACTTTATATTGCTATCTTATCCACATTAGACACACAATGATGCCCTCTGAGTGTGTGCTTAGGTCTCTTAGCTGTTCATGATAATGCTACATAAAATTACTGCTGATAACTACTCTTCCACATACAAAGCTTGAAGGCTTGTACGTCAAAATTCCTACATTTCGGTGTCAAAGCAGACTACATGAGTGAGCATGAAATTAATATAAAGCACTTTCCTGCTCAGAGACTTTTCCCATCCCAGGAACTATTTTGCTTCTGTTTCTTGGCCATTTTCTGTAGTAATCCTTTTCTGGTCCTTCTATATCAGGTTCATCTGAATGGACACCTCAAAGCTGACTCCACCTCGCCTCAGTTTGTACAAATATCAACAGGCTGCATATACCAGAGGATTTTGCATCAACTACTCGTTCTTTAAAAGCAGAATCTATCGTGTCAGTTCTGAATAAGAAAACAATAA
The DNA here is from genome assembly GCA_013399175.1 of Odontophorus gujanensis. NCBI lineage: Eukaryota > Metazoa > Chordata > Aves > Galliformes > Odontophoridae > Odontophorus > Odontophorus gujanensis. Next base: position 451,390 of record VXAB01011477.1, on the reverse strand, counting down.
ATATTTAGCAGTGTATGATATATACAGCCTCCCTTGTGTTCAATTCTTGACTGCTAAAGCAACAGGAACAAAGTCTCCAAGGTCTATAAAAATGAATTGGCTATTTTATGGTCTGCATGGGTTAAGACAGAAGAAAAATAGTGGGAAAACAGCATGGTTTTTCCCACTGTAAAGTACATGAAAAAAAAGTACGATATCAAAAACATCTTGTGTTTTGTTGCTGACCTCCACTCACCAAAACCCCCAGCAGTCTTTCTAGGATTATACTTGTACAGACTGAGAAAAAAAAACAATTATACAGTAGGTATCTATAGTTCAAATAATCCCTCTAGACTTTGTGAGCAATACCAAATCATTTATCTAAGAACAGCACGGAGCCAAGCTGTATGAAGACAAGCTACTCAGTCTGGAACATCTTGTACCACAGTTTACAATGCAGGAATATGAATAATACATGGAAAATCATCAAATGAGGAGGCAAAGCCAGAACTGCATGCATCAATCAAAGGCAAAACATGGGTACTAAGTATGTTAGAGAAGCATTTGCCAACAATAGGTCCAGTAGACAACTGCAATTTATCCTCTGCCACTTGTGGCCCTCTCCTGACATTCTGTCCACCCAATCTGCTAAGACTGTTCTTGAAAATGTGTCTGTTTTCAAATATATGCTCGTCTTTCAGACTGTATTACAATCACTTCTGTAAGAAAGTCATTCTATAGCATTTTTTACTGTGCCAGGACAGCCTAATTTGTGGCTTGTCAACATTGAATGGACTGTAGATTCACCAGTAAGTTCAAAGTAGCCATGATATGGCAAAACATTTATGAGAAAACTCTAGATAAAACCAAAACATCTTCACCTTTTATATTATTAAATCACAGCAAACACTGCCTTTGATCTCCAGCCGGGTTCTGCTGTACAAGACCTTAGATTACATCCTGAAGCACAATCTGCAGTCTCCACTGCAGATTCTTATGCTATCATGAGTCTCTGAATAATCCTCCTTTGAAAAAAGCCAGCACAAAGTCATACATGTCACAACAGTCAGCCGAGCAGCTTGTTTTCTCTCAACACCATTTTGTAGCATCTAACACCCTTTTTTTTAGCTCTACTTCAGCCAGCAGTTCACTTCTAGCATGAGCAGTGTAACAGAATGAAGAACTGAAAGTGGTCAGAGAGCACACAGTTTGCATGAATGATGGCTCATGAAATGTACACTGAGTAGCCTGGAGGGAAAACAAAACCTCAGGAAATCTCTCTGAAAGCCACTTAGAGAGGAATAGGAGAAGATAAAAGCAATCAGGGGTGCAGTTTGTACTGTGTTACCCTATCTCCACCAAGACTGTAGTGTCCATACCAGAGAAAGAAAACCATGAAAGAAGGCAAGAGAGACTGCAGAGTTCTCCAGCCTCTTACACATCTTCCATCTCTGAAAAATTCCAGGAGAAAATAAACTTGTCTTGCTAGAACACAACGTGCGTTTCAAAAAGAAAAGAAAAAATACCTACACAAACCCTGCATCTTGCACCAGAATATGGTAAAAAAAAAAAAGTGCATTTATTTTACTCTGCAGTACCTTTTCTAATGGCAAAACTTTATAACACTATCCTCAATTTTCCACATCTACTCATGAAGCTCTTATGTAGCATAGTCCTCATGCTAGCAAACGTCTACAGCTATCACAAATGAACTGCTCTTTCCAAAAGGCAACTCCAATAAACAAAAACAGGATAAAACTGAATAAAGATCTCAGGATTTATTTCCAAGACAAAAAGCAAAATTATACAAAATTATTGGTGGCTTAGGAATTTTCTGTGCTAAATTTAAGGCTACTTTGCTCTGTTCTATTGCCTCTCTGAATGACCACAGTATTAATCAGGTTTACTCAATCCAGCTGCCTTCAGGTGTAAGTGGTAAATACTGCTGCTTACCATGATTTTGCTTCAGAGACTGTGGCTTACACACACACACAAAAATCCATTCATGCTGTTTAGACTGGAGCTCAGCTCACAGCTTTAAAATGAAGCTGTAAGAAGTTTGTAACATACAATGAAAGAAAGACTGTCCACCCTTTCAAGTCCAACTCCAGTTAGGGTACTTTGAGGCTCAAAGAACCTGCTCCTGCTTCCCTCCTCAAAACCCTACTCTCCTTGAAAGAATAGATGAACACAGCAAAGAGAAACTGAATTCCTTTTTCCAGCAGCAACGCATGAGTTTCATGTAGGAGCAAAAACTGCTGAAGAGAGCTATTACATTGCCTGGACTAAGTGTTCACAGGCAATGGGTACTGCTAACATGCCTGTTACTCTGGCAGTGTATCATTCCTGCCTTTGAGAGCCTCTAACCGCACAGATCGCACAAGAAAATAAATAACAGCAATACCACCCTCTGATTTCAGCACTTATTCTGTACTCCCGACCTCCTGCCACGCTTGTTGCAAGGCTTTGTCTACACTGGGTAAAAAAAAATGAGAAGGGTAATTAAATGAATATGCCAATTAGATTCATTTTAGAGACAGCTAGTTTGACACACATCTATGGGAAATGAGGTACACAGTCACACACGGTGATTCTCAGCACTAGACTGTATATAAGGCAGAAGATTATTATAAATGGCTTCACAAGACTTTGAGAACTACTCGGCTTGAATTGATCATTTTGCATTTTCTCCCAGCCAGGCGCAAATGGACTGAATGTTCTGCAGCTGTCATCACCTCTCTGCACAGTTATAGGCGGTTGCCCCCAAGTTAAGAGCACAATTTGCTTTCCAAGATGTACCTCCAAAGCTCCGGGCTCATAAAGGTTTTCATTTGGAGGGAAGCTGGCTACTGCTGTTCACTAGAAGAAGAAAACGTACGTTGCCATAATGTCTGATTTACCATTTGTGGCTGATCTGAACGTTTGGAGCAGTAATACTGGACAGCCCAGCCTAATGGTCAATGGTACACAGCTGGAGGTGCACAGCTGGCCTTACTATAAAAGATTATTAATGGATTTTTCAGGTTGTTTTTTTTTTGTTTTTTTTTTTTTTAAGATACAGATGAAAACAGGGAAAAATTAAGTAACTTGGGATGCACCATAAACCTGGCTCTGTGCAAGGCATTTTATTAAAGAGCATTTAAAGAATCAAGCCCGTGCTGGCTTCCACACAACTTGCTGTTCAGATTCTTCATGTGAATAAATTATATGGGCTGAATTAAACATGCCCCTTCAGCAGCTATGTTGGCAGGAAACAGTGGGAAGTGTCTATTTCAGCAGTGCAAAATTCAATCCAGACAAAGCCTTTTCACTTACCTCGTCACATTACTATTAGGAAGACTGCATTATGTCCCCAAGGCCTCCCTCATACCCACGTTAATATTATGCTCATCTACAGTCTATGAGCAATAAAACAGCTAGTTCTTAATCACTGCCCACAGAAATAAAGACATTTGGACAGAACCCTCTTCATTTCCATTCCCATCTGTCCATCCTCAGGGTTTGGTCAATCCACACAGGTATAAACATCTCATGGGGGACAGCAGAAGGAGGCCTATCCTACCATCTTTCTGGTTTGCTCTCTCTGTTACCCGTGCTTGAGACAATGAAGATGAGAGGCAAAAGAAAACTGGTCTGGGTCATGCTCCAGACTGCTGGATCTGTTCTTGTAAATCTAATACTGTCTATTGCTCAGAGCTTTATACCTGAGCTTTTAAGAGGAAGGGAACCTTTTTCTTACTGCAGAGGAAATAGGCCTTTCAAACATTTTTGGTGGGCACCGAGGTCAGAAAAACACCCTGGCACTGTCTAATAGTACAATGAAAAATCACATGGATATAAGATGCCCATGGGAAGCCACAGATTTATGCAGCTCCAAGAGCCAAAAAAACAAGTAATATCAAAAAGCTTCCTTACTATTTCTATATAGGCAGAGATGAAAAGCATCATAATGCTGTTAACACAACTCTTAAAACAGGCTAGTAATGATTTATACTCCAATTCTCAGCATCAACATTTTTTCAGCAACGCCTCTAATAGCAGAAATGGAGCAGTTAAGCAAGCCAGATTTCCACTCCTACCTTCTCTCACAGAAGCCCCTCCCCACCCAAGCCATTTGATGACTACACACGAGCAAATATGATCACTGAACATTCCCAGCTGGTCAGTAATACTTTTATACCTCAGGCATTTATCACAGTGCTCGGTACAGGACAGACCTACAGAGCACTTGCAATGGGTATTACAAAACAGGGTCACCCTCTCACCTCAGAGAGGGCTGCCCAGCCACCCACACAGACATCTGCTCTTCTAGAGCATATATAGCCACCCCAGATTATACATAATGCTAAAAACAAAATGAGAAAAGTACTCCACCTGGCACTTGCCATGTACACAGAGGTCAGTCTCATAAGGCCCGCATGGAGTACCATCAAGGACTCTATCTGTCACCAGCACAGGGGAATCCTTCCCCAGTGGAGAGCAGAAAAGCTCACATGGTTTATCTGTGAAAAATAAATACAAAAGCAGCTGCCTTTATGAACAGCACAAACAAGTGTATGAGGTAATGGCAACTAAGCAATGGAATGCAGTCTCTACATGAATCTCTGCATGAATATTTGCCTGCTCAGACTGGGAATTTAGTTCAGGTACCTTTTCTTCCAGGTGTATAAAGGACTGACAGCTTCTGTTAAGAAAGATAGAGGAACAGCATGGCAGCAACAAATAATTGTAATTCCTCTTTCAGATGCAGCTAAAGGGAACATTCTGCAGCTTTCTTCCAGAAAATGGGGGTACTGCAGATGAAACCAAGATGGGTTAAGAAGCTGCAGTGGAAGGACAGCAAGAAACTAAAGAAGCAGCTAAAAACACTTACCATCAACAACAACAGCTGTCAGGAGGCTTTTCTTCTTATTGGTGTATCTGTCATGGGCCTGGCACTGCTGGTCTCTGAAGCTTGGCACACCTTTGGGGCAGGGTAAGTTCTCACACACGGTGTGTTCCACGCTGGCCCCACGGCAGTTCTTCCCACCTGGCCCTGGGCTATTGCACAAAGGAAAAAGCAGGGTCAACAGGTCTGAAGTTCTTTTTCAGAACATGAAAACAAAGTATTACAGAAGAAGCTACAAACTGTAGTATAAGTAGGGTTTCCAGAAGCAAATCTGTGCAGTGGGTAATCTCCATCCTTGAAAACCATTCCATTTTACAGATTTCCTTCTAAGCATGAAGGAAGGGCAACTAATCCAGCATCAGGATCAAGCACCTGCAAAATCCTTTTATATATAATATGTATGTCATAATATATATAATAATGTACATATATATTATTCCCCAGAGAAGGAAAACTAAAACTCTTGAAAAATGTCTGTATTTTGTTTCTTTGCAAACAAAACAAAAACGAACCAATCAACCAAAAGAGGAGAAAAAAAGAACCCAAAAACCAAAAGCCACCCTAAGTGATCTCAAGTTTTGTAGCTACTTGCTGATACTCTCCTGAATATGTCACATATCCGTCTTTCAGTTGTAATCAGCACACATGGATAAAGTCATGTCCTTACTTTTTTTAACAGATGCTATGAAAAGCAAATCCAGCAAATTCCAGTTGTTAACAGCATAGAGGTTCAACCCAAAGCTTTATTCTCCCCTCCCTCCCAGAAGAGGGAAGAACATCGGGTTATATCACACAGCTAATTAGAAACCAGGGCCCTTGACTGAACAGTATCTACTTGTGTCATTAGTCCCAGTAAGACTTGTCCTGTTCATTTACACATTGGCATTAGGGCTGGTCCTTCAATTTCTTATCTCAATAAATGCAGCCTTTGGAGAAGGAGAAATACGTTATTCTGTACAAGGAGAGTTTTATGCCAAGGACATCTGTGTGTGTACATGCACAGGAAAAACAAACAAACAAAAAAAGAACATTCAAAGAGTAACAGAGTTCTTCTCTCTGAAGAGCAGAGTATCAAGTTGATGAACACGGAGCAGAAGACGCAGAGACTGCTACTCACTGTGTTTTCATCAGCAGTTGTTTTTACTTTAATCTTCAGATATCATTAATCCGTGATGGGAATTCAATGAGTTTGCCAATGCAGACTGGGAGCAAGCAGCTCTCGTTACTGTTAATTATAAAGGTCCCAAGTCCTCATGGTGTGGGTTGCAGCAGTGGTTGGGACTACCAACAAAACGTACAACTCAAGCCCATCCTGATACGTGCCTGAACACTGACTCCAGGAGCTTTCCTGGTAGAAAACTTCACAGTCATCTTCCACCATTCCACCACATTTCTGCCAAGAGAATCTACCCACTAATAGAACTGAAGAGATCATTTATAAAGCCCCGAGTCTTCTACATGACAAGAGAGGATGGGAAAAGGGATGGGGATCTCATTATCCTGTTCTGTTTAAGTCAGTGTTTTTTTTTCCTTCAGTCCCACTGTATGAAAATAGTCCAAAGCGTAGACAGGAACACAAGGCAGTATCGCTCAAAAGTTTGCATGTGCAAACTGGCTAATGACACACTGCTTTACACTCATTTGGAGGCAAGGCATGCAAGTACTGACAGAAATTACAGAGAGGAAAAACCAAATCAAACAGTGAAGCAACTGGTTTAAAAATACTGATAGTCCCACTGGCTCAGAAGTCAGCTGGCAAGAGTACAGATTCCAGCAAAGAAAAAAAATTTGAAGACCAAATACATATAAAATAAAAGATAAATCCCTTAGCCAATACTTTTGGACAGTGAATAAACCAGCTGCAGAAGAAGTGGGCTGATGCCAGGAATATGAAGCAAAAGAAGATCACGTGTGTATCCCCAGCCAAGAATGTATATGAGCAAGAGAATTTTAAAATCAATGTGCAATCTTGGAGGGAGCATTTCCTGTAATTTAAGAAACGATGATGAATGGATTTAGGTTTGGTCAGTGCTGTGGTTAAAGAGACTTTTTGTAGCTGACAGCAGAGAAACCAGCTCAGTCCCTTGTTAAGGAAAACAAGCTGGTAAAAACCAAGTGTGGACATTACAGGCATGCATTTGTAGTTTTGCCTTACTAAAGGAGAGAAATAAACAAGAATATTCCTTTTAATATGAATATATCCCAGCAGAAGCCAGTGGGTGTCTATCTGTCATCTGGACATGTCTTCAAAGTGACTGCTCCTATCCAGAATCTCAGCCTCCACTTAAAAAGTAAAGTTTCCTGTGCTTTTTCAGTAAAGAAAATCATAAAATATAAATAAATCTGGAGATGCATAACTTGGAAGTTTGCTCTTATTAATCTCAAAAGTTATAACGCACCTGAACAGAGGTGTTCATTTAAACAGACACAGTGGCAACCTGCTCAGGCCTCTCATAAAGGACTTCCAGGTATGCTTTAGTTAAGTACAGAGATGAAGGACTGCATGAGGGATAATACCACCTTCATTTCTTCTTGAAAAAATCTGAAAAGTCAACTCCAAGCAGGAATGCATCAGTACCCACTGCAATACGCACTATGAGTGCATCTTCTTTTCATAAGCAGTGTATCCTGATGTACAGAATCTCTCTCAAGGTACCTGATCAACACTGCTACATGACACTATATGTACTGTCAGCCACTATTTTGCTTCCCAGAGGCAGAGGCAATGCCAGCACTGCCTGCAAAACTGATCTCTAAGACGCATTGGCTCAGTTTGCTCTGTAGATCCAGATTACCCTGTCTCATTCGCTGCAGTGCTGAAGAGAAAACACAGCATTGTTTCTCTGCCAAACTACAGGTCTTGAATTCAATTGGATCTGCATTTGAATCATTACTTTGGGCCACTTCCAATGGTAACCCCTGAAGCCATTTCCACACAACATGCTTCATTCCAAGTAGTCGCTCTTGGATTCCGACTCAGCCCTTACTGTGGGTGAGCACCAAGTCTCTTGTGTCCCCCCCCTCACAGCTCGGCTGCTCATTTCTTTACTGTACTTCTGCAGCAAGGTCTGCCTAGGTGCTACATGCAAAAAGAAATCAGAATGATGTGAAGACTTACGGGGGATTGTCACATTTCCTCTGTCTGAATCGCACTCCTGTGCCACATGTCCGACTGCACATGCTCCACTGACTCCACATGCTCCAGTCTCCATCCACATGTTCAGGGATGGGAGTTTTACTGACACACTCCCCAGCTCGGCACCACTGAAATGCAAATTGTGTTAGTAGAGTCTGGAAAGGAGCCCTGGGTCTTGCAATCCTGTTCTGGTAGACTTTAAAAGGATGTCTCAGAGATCGCACGCCCATGTTGAAATTTCTGGAGATTCACAGCTTCTGTGTGATGGATGAAGAGAAATACAGAAGTTGAAGTGTCACCCTCCATCAATCCCTAAAGGAATTTCTGTCATTAAAAGAACATAATCACAGAAATTAGCCCCTTGCTTCATAATGCACATAATTATCTAAATGCAAAGACTTCAAACCACGCTCTTCACAGAAACAGAATCCAAGAAATTATATCCCAAAGCAATGTCTTCATCAGCAGTGTTCCCTGCAGGTACAAAATCATTGAGTATTTGGACCCTAACTTGGCTAAAGCCCCAAACAACCTTTGATTCTAATAAGCTGCTCTGGCTCCTGGCCAAGGAGCAAACTTGGCCCATTCTCTTGCTCTGTCCAGGATATGATATAGTAAGCATTGCAAAGCAGTATTATGAAAGAATTGCTGAGACTCCTGTAGTTAGAAAAACATATATTTAAAAACTTCTTGTCTCAATTTCCTTGTTATGCTTTCCAGAACACAGCTTTTCTTGTCACTGTTTATCTTTCATTTGGAAGCAAAGGCCTCTAATCTTTCTTTTTAGTAACAATCGTTTAAAGTTTACTCTTTTTTACCTCTCTAACCATGCAGCATACAATAAATACTAGAATCCCAAACTACTAAGTAGGGAGAGTTGGCAGTTGCCTAAAGCTGTCAAGTTTCTTCACAGTTTAATGAGTTACCAGCCACAGTGGGAGAATGAACCACACACCACCTAGCACAGCCCATCTTAGAGGTTAAACATGTTCACTTAAATATACTTCTGTTAGCACAGCTGGGAGGTAGCAGCTCAGTTTCAGAAACTCCCACTCTTACAGCACTGAAGCTAGCTACCGGAGCAGTGAATTTCACTGGAGGGAGATCTAATAACCTATGAGTTTATTTTGTGTTTCTTATAACTATTTTCTCCATTGACCTGAACTCTGGAAAGTATATACACACCTTATTCATCTAAGTAGATACATATACTAAAGCAAATATTACTTAAAAAATAACTAAACATTGCTGAAATTGAGCTCAATGTGTTTTGAGGTACTTTCAGTAACTCAAAAGTTTTTAAATAGCCTCTTGTTCTTTCCCCATCTGCCTCCACTCCCAAAATGCCAGTGTAAATGCTCTCCATATTTCCTATCTCAAATACAGCCAACCTTACCTTAGCATGCACTGAAAAAACATCTCACTCTTGAAACACCGCCTATAGCAATGAACAAACTTGAGAAAAGTGGGTGACTACCTAATGTGACTCACAGGACACTTAGTCTGCACAGGGTACTTAGTCTGTGCACTTAGCAGAGTGAGGCATGGTACCCAGACCACAAGCTGGGATCTCCAGAGGCTACTGGAACACACGTAATAAATTCAGAAAGATCTAACCCAATCCAGCTGTTAATTGAGCAATTTTTGTTACAGAATTGGTATAAAACATGGACTCATGACAAATACTGAACATCTTGGAAACATTACTCCACTGACAATGCTGGAAGAAAAACCAAAATCACTGCTGCTGAGTGTTTTGATTACCTTGTCTGCACCACACTCGGTGCCATCCAGAGGGGGATCCAGCTTTGTTTTACAGGATGTATCTCCTTCCACCAAGCACCAGAGCCCAGCGCACATCAAATGCTGTAATTGCAAAGCAATGAGATGCAGTTATTACTTCTGGATGTCAGCTACCATTATGAGATACACTGCAAAGCTCAGGCAGTCTCCCTCATGTGAATCAAGAGGCATCTAGTTGGTTTGGGAGCCATTATTTTTAAGGACAGATTGTCATTAAGTGTTTGGGCTGGGAACATAAAAGAGATTGATGGTCACCACTGTCAGGAACAAAAGCCATCCTGAACAATAAGACCATTATTTAAAAAGATTTCTTCTTCACTAGAATAAATTTGGTTCATTAAGTAGGAGTCTTATATAGGAGGGCAAAAGATGAGTGCTTTGGAATGATGTCAAAAATTTAGGTGTCTGAGCTGCTCAATTACTTGCATGTTTTTCTCTAAAGGTACTCAAAGAACTAAGCACAGTAAAACTCAGTAAGCCCTGCTGATCCTGGTGGTATGGCCTCTGAGAGAAAAAGATTTAAAGAAGTAATAAGAAAGAGGAAAGGATTTCACAGCGTGCCACACAGCACAGGAGCTTGATGATAAGCTACAAAAACGCAGACAGGCAGGGAGAAAGTTAGAGACGGTTTGGGAGCGAGCAGTAGCTGCAAGAGCCCAAGATGCAGGAGGAGGTGACAAGTCAGCTGTTAGGGCAAGAGCTGCATGAGGTACTGCACATCTCACTACCAGACTTGAAATATGTTTTGGGTATCATTTCTCAGCACTGCTGTTCTGCTCAGCAAATGTGTGTTAGGGGGATATTAATAGTGACCACGCTTGTGTGATCTGTCAGATCAATAATATCTTCAGAATCTGAGAAAAAGAACCAGGAAAAAGGGCTTTTACACCGTTAATATTTTCCACAGCATCCACCATGCTTTGCATTCCATGAAAGTGGATGAATTCAATACAGTGCTACAGATCTGAGTACCAAAAAAAGAAAAAGAAGAGTTACATTTCTTTCCACTATTGTTCACGTTTCAGTGTAATGGTAAAAAGATGAGAAGCCTGACTCTAGTGCCAGCTGGTCTCGTCAAGATTTATTGCACCTCATTAAATAGTTGAGTCAACATGCTCAGACCTTTTGGTTCTCTCACAATATGATGTTTGAAACTGTAGGTGCGTGTGTGTTTTGTGTACACACATGTTGTGTCTCTATGAAATAGAGTTGTAAGGCAGAGGGTGTGGATGAGACAAATCCCAACACCAGAAGTGATGATGTAGAACATACTGAAACAAAACAGCCATCACAGCAGTATCTGCATCCTGCTTTGTTTCTACGTTTCTCTCTGGAAAGAGCCTTTTGCACTACTTAGACCATAAGACCATTCACAAAATATAGAAGCAGACAGCACAATTTAGCAACATCTGTACCAAACACAACACAGAAAACTATCAAGCATACAAACAGCAGCAAATGCACTAGGGAAACATAAATCAGTGAACTTTCTAGACAATTTTCCTAAGTTAGTAGTGCACATGAGAAAATATCAGACATCATTTTGACTAAATGATTGTGACTAATCAGCGGTTTACCCACAGCTCTTGAGCACCCATTAGCGGAGAGGACACTGTATGCCATTTTACAGACAGGTACACAGAGGGAAAAGAATTGACAAGCCACAGATTTCAGAACAAACTGAGAAATCAATCGTTCCACACTGCATCTCACAAGTTCTCAAAACCACTCCTTCCCTGGAGAACACTAAAATCAAGAAGCATGTCTATTAACTGTCAACTCTTACAGGGAGAATGCTGATCTAAGGCAATAAATCCTTTAAACTCAGAAAGCATTTTCCCAAAATGCCAAACTTCCAGCTCTGAGAGGATGCTTATTTTCCTAGGGGTAAAACCACAGCAGCCCTGCACCTGTTTTAACTCACAGGGATCAAAAAGCAATGAGTTATTCCTCATATTAAGACTACATACATGAATAACTGAAAAAGGATTCTAAAACAGAGACGTTAAAAGCACGACACAGACCTAAGAGGAAAGCATCATAGGAGGTTCTAGCTACAGAAGCAGCATGTGCTAGGTGTAGCTACAACTACAATTCACAGCAATCTATGAATGTGATGGACTACTGAATTCTAGAAGCTGCATGTAAATTAGGGTTAAAGTCTCCTGTTTGATGTTAAAAAAATAAATTAAAAAAAAAAATAAAGGAAGAGGGGTGATGGAAAAAGAAAGTAATAAAAATAAAGCAGCTTTTTTGTACAATTTTGGTTGCCAAACAGAATTCCTCCATAGTCCACAAGAATGTGGAAGGTGATATACTCATCTAACAGACTCAGCTATGAGCCATGGCCTGGGGGAAGCATTGGGCACAGCTAACCTCAAACAGGTGTGTCCATATCAGCAGAACCACAGCACCCAAACCAGGCTGTAAACACAGCTGGTGCAAATATTCACTCACACGTGTGTATCTGTATATACATGTGTATATACATGAACACATTTACACACATGTATAATAAATAAATGAAAAAGATCTCTGTTACCAATACCAACCTTCCTGAAAATACCCATTTCTGAAGTATGGAAAACATAGGATTTTTATAGTATCTCTGTATTTGATTCTAAATACTAAATGCAAAGCATATTTCAGGAAGCAGTTATAGAAAAATCTGGTAACTGCACTTCAGCTCTGTGTTCTAGTGCCATACCACTACAAAGCTGAAATACTCATTAGTGCAGTCCCTTGTATTTACTACAGCTTTCAGATACCTCAACAAAGATTAAACCATCAGCTTTGGTACTGTATATTCCCAAGACGTGTTATCATGTTAATAGCTCATTTCAAAAGAGATTGTATATCCTCCTCAGCTGCAATATAAACCCAAACAAAAATCCTCATTAGAAATAGTCCTCCAGTTAACCAGTTGCAATGACTGATTTTTTAAATAATTAAATAGCCAGCTTTGTGGGGAAATATCAAAGCAAGAAATGGCACAACTTAAAAGAAAGCTGCTTGTATATCAGCATCAGTTCAGAGCTTACACTGATACAGAAGAAGCCATCAAAAGATCTCTGTTACTGCACATCAGGTTTTAGAAAGATCCCTGCCTGCAAAGCCCTCCTTACAGCGTCCACAAAGTGCCCACGAGGATTTTCCAGTGATAGATATTTTTCTCTGGACAAATATTGATGAAACTGTCTGTGGGGAAAGGTCATGCTTGGATCAGCCCCCAGCCTGACATATTTCCAGGAGGGAAAGAAAAAAAAAAGAAAAAAAAAGTGAGATGGTTGCTGAAATGTAGTATTTCAATACAAATTCAGATGTTCTTCTTCAAAACTGAAATACTTGTTCAACTGAAACCTTAAGGCAAGAAAACAAACGAACAAGCCAAAATCAAAGGAGTGAAACTTAGACTCTCAGAAACTCCTGCAAGAGAGGAAAACTTGCCTGCATAGTTGTTAGAAGTCAGTCCTGAGAGAGGTCACAGCCTGGAAGCTCCCAGGCTGGGAGATATCAGCTTGGCAGGTGAATGCTGCTCCCGACTGCAGCTGTTACAATGGCACCTATTTGAGAAAGGGGCCTTACTGTGCCAGGTGTTTTCTCTTCCTCAAAGAATGTGTAATCTAAACAGACGCCTGGAATTATGGAGACAAAAGAAGTTTTCCCCTTTGTTTGAGGTGACAAGACAGGAACAGGAAGGGATTAAATGTCTTACTGAAAGTCTGCTGGGACACGAGCTCTGCTCAGAGCTCAGCAGTCCTCTGCTCAGTGTCACAGCCACAGACTCGCACTGCCTGCTGGCTAAACTTCAGAGCAAAACTAGAAACAACTCCTGGGACACTCCCAGGAACATGTCTGGCTGTGGGCCTTCCCACCTTTCACAGTTTCTCATACTTTTGCACAACACATACCGTCTCTGAAGATGGTGTTTACCTTGCATGCAGCTCCATCCCAGACAAGCCAGCACAGACTCACAGCGTGCAAAGCCCTACGACCACTCACATGTGGCTCTAGGGGAGTAATCTATTTTAAGGTTCTTTAACTCAGTGCTGCAGCTGGAAATGAGGAGAAGCCAGCATTAATTCAGCCAGCTCTTTGCCCACAGGCAATCAGTCTAGAGACTGTTAGTTTCTGGGTTAGCTGTTGCATCACCAGTTACTAAAAGCTGTGTGATTCTGTCCAATGACCTCATATGATCTCAGTGAAAAGAGAGTACTCACAAAACTGCTCTGTCTCAAAGCCTCACATTATTACCTACAAAGGGGAGCTTCCAAATCTCCAAAACAAAAAGCAAATCCAGTGAATAAAGAGAGCCTACCCACCAGCTAACAGCTCTACAGAAGCTCGTTCCTTCCCTACACATTCACTGCCCCATCTTGGATTCATCCAAAACCAACAAACTACAGCAACACCACCACTACAAAAAGTAAAAATAAAAACACCTCACAGTTAATTCTTCTGAAAAAGAATTTCTTCCTGCTGCCCACTGGAAAGATGGGCAACTTCTTATTTCCAGGAGCAGAATTAAACCACCATGAAACCAATTTTGCTGTCAAAACAAGAGGATTATGAAGAAGGACTTAACCAGGAACAAATATCCTTAAGGAAGAAAAGCAGGAGACCACTTAAAACAAGGGCACCTTTATAAATAGACGGGTTTTCAATGAAGTATCAGATCTCCTTAATTTTGCCAAGGTTTTGGCTTGGCATATAGCTAACAGTGAGATAAAGCATGCAGAACCCTACTTAACACCTATTAAGTACAACAAGCACACAATTTACACACACTTTTCAGTTCGAAGCCTTGTGTATATGTTCTTGAAGCCTCACAGCATGCTTCTGAGGAGGTCTTCTTTACACAACACAGAGAGAAAAACAATGTCCTCTTTTTCTATGTCAACACCATTACTTTTGAGTGTGCAAACAACTGACAGTCTACCATGGATTGCACACGAGGTGAGCACTGTTCTTTGCCACTGGTGTTAGTGGAGCTTCTTCCTGTTGAAAACTAGATGAAAGGTTCTGAAAATTATAATCGTATAAAATTGGAAGGCACTTCTGAAAAGGAGCCATTTGCTGCTCCAAATAAGATAATTGTAATACTTGGGTGTGTGTACCAGTGGGCAGCTGCTGACCTTCCCGCAGATCTGATAATCCAAGGAGCAAGTGGTAGGTCCAGTAGTGAAAGTGCACATCAGTCCAAATGACAGACCTGGTCCACATATCAGGGAAAGGCTTGAGAAATGATCACAAGGTCAACCCTAGAATATCCAGGCAATGGTCAACATCCACAAAGTTCTTAATTGAACAAAACTGGCCAACAATCCAGCAAACTCATAATACACAATTTTTTTCATCAGTGACAAAGAATGGATCTCTTTATTATTAAACAGAAACCACTTCAGTTCATTATTAAAAAGGTACAGAAGGTTTTTTTAAAACCATCTCTTTGTTTTCACTACTGAACTACATGCTTTAGAAAAAAACCCAAAAACACAGAAACCTGAGGGATCATCAATGCCTTTTAGATGATCATGGCTAATAACTTTCCTGCTTGGAGCCAGTGAACAAATATATATTTTTTTTATACTAGTTTTTATATCAGTGCAATGCAGTTAATTCAAAGAATGGCCTCTTCATCAGTACTCATGTGACTGGAAAGTCACCAACATCAGATAAAGTGTGCAGAGTCAAAGAGTTTGTTTTAACTTCTGGGTAACTGGCCTTTGAGAGTTAAAGTACTTTTGAGGAAATGGCCCTTCAGAGTCAACTGCTTTCCAGTGCTACCCTTCTTCCCTGTGGAACTGCACAAAACATTCATGATAGGCATTTCTGAGATTTGTTAATGTTCTGTATAAGGGAAAACAACAAACCAAGCCCAGCAAACATGAAGGGTAGCATACCAGGTTTGGTTATCTGAACTAGATGGCTTGACATGCTTTACACCAATTATAAAGACATGGTTCCCTTACGCAATGCACCTGACTCCTTATATCTACATGGAGTGATGCTAAGAGCTTTTCTGATCTACAACCAAAATAGAACATTTCCTCTACATATTTCTGGGAGAGAGAGAAAAAAAAAAATCTATTAAATTCCAAAATGGTAACTACTATGACATACCATGCACACCACAGGCAGTTTAGGATGGTTTCAGTTTGAAAGAAATTAACTGATTATATCCTTCCGTGAAATAACCTTTCTAACAGTAGATGATAGTCTAATGATTTGAAAAGCCCAGATAGCTTCTGTTTTGACAATGATAGCAAAAGCAGTCGACCTAAGAACCGCCCAAAGCACACTTCAGACAGAAAGATGAGCCCTGACCCCTCTAGAGTGGATGAAGCAGGGATCATTTGCCAAGTATGCCATCATCTGTCATAGTAAAACTCTGCTCCTAGGGCTATATGAAAAGCTCTGTAGGAGAGATGGCGAGACAAAGAAATATAAACATTCTGCGTTGTTCATTTTGAAAGAAAAAAAAAAAAAGACAACTCAAAAAAACCTGAGGGAATTAGAAAAATGAAATCCCAGACTGCATTTCTTGGCCACGGGGAAAGAGAAGACAGGGCTAGCAAAAATAAATACAGATATGTACACATGATGTTTAGATGGGGCTGCAAAGATTATGGGAGTTTTCTCTTGAATTGTTTCACAGATGGGAAGTTCCCAGAAGGCCAATGGGAGAGGTCTGAATGCCCTTCAAGCTTGTTACACACTATTTTCAGGCTGATACTCAATAGTATTTTGGCTAATTTTGTTAAGTTCAAGCTTCAGCTGTAGATGCCACATCACAAGGCTGTACTAATTCTTTCTCCCTCCCTCTGTGTCCTAATAAGAAAACGTAGAATTTCCAGGCTCAAGTGCTTGATTCCTAATAGGCTATCTGCATTATTTTTAAGAGTTTGTTATTTTTATATTCTTAAATTTCCACATTGTATTTTTATAATTTTATTTTGGTTCCCCTCTCTCATTTTATTTTTCTTTAAACCACTGCACCAGAATGTGTTTTGACCATGTTCCAAACTGAAACACATACAAAAATTTCTGAAGCATTCCAATAATTGTAAACTGGGCTGTGCTGCCCAGGCAGGAACTCTGCTTCTCTCTCTCTCTTTCTCTCTCTTAAACAAAAAGTATTTCCACTGAAAATAAAGAGAAAAAGGTCTTTCTGCAACGTACAGAAGCAGTGAAATAGGACACTTCAGTTTCATATGAAACAGTCAACGTGAAAATGGTCTCAATTTTAACAATCTACATTAGGAAAACTATAAAATATAGCATGGCAATTAAGTAAATTGTTGCCTTTACCTATTAAAAAAATGTTCTAATTTTATTTTTAGAATTGCTAGGCTTCCTCCCTGCAACCCTCAATTTTTTCCAGATACATTATTATTATATCATCCTTTTCCAGACACATTATTATTGCATTTGCACAGAAGTTGAAGTGTGTGCATGTGATAGAAAATAACGTCGACAAAGTCCCTGGTTATATAGAAAATGACAACACAATCTCTATTATTTTCAGAGGAAATCAGCTCACAATCTAAATACCACATTCTTGTAAATAGTCTATACATTACTAAATAACAGGGCTTACTATCATTGTCTGGATCTCACAAATGACTCTGCAAAGAAAAAACAGAGCCCCATTGATTCACATGCATGGAGTCCAAGAGTCCACTCCGGCAGTTTCTGTGATTAATATCAAGACCACAGAAAGACCCACATTTGCTTACATTATTATTATATTCACCATTATGTCATAAAATATGAAAACTGAAGGGATATTTACCATGCGCTTAATTACTACAATTGTTGCTTTTCCTTGATTACTGCAATTCTTCTTCCCTTACATTTTCTTTTCTGTTCCTTTTCCATTTTAGCCCAGAAGCCTATTCAGCCACATTTGGCTTGCAGTCAATTATGCCTTCTTGTTTCATGCTGCTGCTTTGTGGCTTTCAGAAACTGGGAGATGCATATATTTATTGCAAAACAACTTCAGTTCAAGGAAAATAGCAGAGCCAATTCTAGCTGTTTTAAATTTTCTAAAATCAGTATCATGTCAAAATCCACATTCCCAGCTACATCCAAACTGAGTGCCCCTTTTTCAGAAAAAAAAATCTCTTCGTAGCAATGTTCATCTCTTCCCACATGCCATTTTAGCCTAAGCACAGTTTTGACTCAAAACAATGCTGAAAGATAATGGTTATGTAAAAACCCGCAAAAATGTGTTAATAATAAATAAGCCAAAAGTCATATAAAACAAAAAGCTAAACACTGGATACAAGAGATAGAAATCACATTTTTTCCATAAATATAATTTCAGTGCAAACACCTCTATTAGTAGGCATGCCAGTCTGAAAAATAAACTCTGTGTTCAGACTATATGTGCAGGATATTTTCATATGAGATTATGAACAGTGCATTTTAATGCACTTCCGGTGGATGGACACTACTTCTGCTTTGAGTGAGACTCAGGCATAAAGCATTTATGCTTTTTCTCTCGCTGATTACACTGCTGAGCTAAAGGGACAGCAAAGTGTTAAAATCTACCCTCTGCAGAGGTCTTCATAGCTCGAGTGGGACAGAAGCCTTTCACTTCCTCCTGCGTAGGGGTCAAATGAATTCACAATACTTGATTCATCGCACAGATCTGAAGAACAGAGGCCAGGCAGGTTGAATTTCCAGTAATTTGCACAACCTAGCATATTGGCCCTGAACTCCCATCAGCATTCAGCAACCACAGTCCAAAAAGGTCTCTGTGTTGGGGTACACAGACAATGCACAGTGTCAGAAGTGCATTGTCTGATTTTGCTCAGAACTGGACAGTAACGGAATCATTTATCTGATTTCTCCTAAAAGCAATTTCTCTCCCTCAAAACAAAAAGGATTGTGCTAACACTTAGGTGGACCAAAATATGTCACAGCACCGCAAGAGGGCAGGTAATCTTATTATTTATTAATTGTACAACACTGTAATAGAAACAGTGCTTTTCAATTAACAGAAATGGATTGTTCCCTGTCAGACAGCCCTCCGGTTTAAAAGCCTGATTCCACGTCTCCTTAAACAGGCAGCATGCACAAGGACATCCTACCTAACAGAGATGTTACAGAATCTGATCCTGAATTACACATCTGAGAAGCCATTAGTTTACAACAGTACATAATGGTAGAGTTGATTATCATATGCTTGCTCTGTTAATTATTGTTTTTAAAATATTTTTAAATTTTACTATGCTAAAATGTAGAGTCAGTGACCAAATCAAAAAGGAATGCCAAAAGGTATAATATGTGTACAGCTGAGCCTACCTCATATTTTTTCATTGCTCTTTTAAATTTGGAATAGGACAGCCAAGAACTGCCTTTTTCTGGTGTGGCAAACTGTTACGGTTATGAAGGCCACTATTTTGTACTATCATAGAATGGTTTGGGTTGGAAGGGACCTCAGGGATCATCAAGTTCCAGCCCCCCTGCCATAGGCAGGGCCACCATCCTCCAGATCTGGTACTAGACCAGATTGCCCAGGGCCCCCATAGAAACTGGTCTTGAAACAGAGGTCTTAAGGCACATGAGTTGTCATCAGTAACAAATATGGAAGAGGAATGGTGGAGAGTCAATCTGAATATCAAGATAAGGTTGAATACTCATGGTTTAACTATCAAGTTGGAGCAGTGTCTGAGGTCCAGACGCTGCCAAGCATTTAGGCCCCTGGCTCTCTGAAAGCAAAGAATATTACATCTCTTTAAAATTTTGTTTCTTGATGCCATAAAAGGAAAGAGCTTACTGCACAGACAGTTGTTGCAGGTTGTCAAAAATGGTGAAATTTTGAATTTATCTTATCCCTGGAATTTGCTCTACGATCAACTGTATGATATTTCTGCATATAGGTCTCTAGTTTGCCTGATGTGATTATGTGGCTCAGCTATCCCCAATGAAATGCTTTTATGTAGCTCTTTTATTAAATAAGAAAAGTAGATAGTATGCAATCATAAAGAGACCGATCAGGCTGATTTCCTGAAGTTTATTTCCTTTTTGTAACAAATATTTACTGTCAAATGTTTATTACTTCTCCATTTAGATTTTTTTTAAACACTTTATTGAATTAAAAATACCACATTACCATTGGCTAAAAGAGGAGACAGCTACATTTGCCAATAATTTCTACAGCTAATGCCAATGACTAGTGCCAATTTTTTCTTGGTTCATATTTTTGTAGACAGCTTTGAGACTTACAATACAAGCATTCTGCAGATGAAGCATGAGAAACACAAAGGTGAAAAGAAAGAAATCTTTTACGGTTTAAAATTTTAAGATGATTGTTTTCTCAAAAGAACTAATTTCATTGCCTTCAAACTCCATTTCAGAGTAGCATAACAGGATGCAATTATTTACTTAAATTAATGGCATGTGCTGTAATTGATCCAAAGCTTCACAGTGTGAATGTTAACTCTAATACACATCTGATAGAGAAAAACAAATACTTCTAAGTGTTTGTCAGCTCTTTTTAATTAGCAGAAGTTTTATAAGGCTTTTCTTTAGAAACTACTGAGGGTTTAGGAAACATCCTTTTTGGTGTGAGATCCTGAGGCAGGGATGGAAGGAAAGAATGCAGCTTTTACTGTGTTCTAAAGAAGTCAAGTAACAAGACAGGTTAAAAATCACAGGAGACGCAAATACCTGCTGTCTGTATCTTGCAGAGAAGAACAATACCTGTTGGTTTGTTATTCTGGCAAGAAACTTGTTCCTGAAACAATCCCAGACTCTCCTAGTGGACATGCATGAGAAATGCTGACCACCTACCAGCAGGCTGACATTCTTCTCAGGCATTGGTCTATCCAGAAACAGAATGCGTTTGTTGTTTTTTTTTAATCACAAGAAGGAAAATAGCAAATATCTATTCCAACACTAATGAAGCCTTGTGACACCCACACAAGTGGAAAAGCTTTAACCATCCTGGGTAGATCTGGGATTTTCTTTACAGACCTAAATAATATCATTTCGCTCCTAGTACGGTAGTCCCAGTGGTCTGCATTTTCTTGATGGATCTGGAAAATAGAATCTCTCTGGATTCTTTTCTTATTGTTTTATGTTATTTTGCTTCCAAATCCAAAGGAAATAAAACAACAAATTTGAAACTAAGACCATGTTCCCATGCTTTGCACATTTTCAACCGTTACAGTCATTTGGCACTTAGAAACCTCAGTTATCGCTGATTATTATTTTCATTGTTAGAAATGATTTCAGATCTCAAGATTGCTCAGAATGGTACTTAAGGACAGTTTACAAGTGGCCGGTTAATGACAGCAAGAAACCCAACTACACTATGCCTCTCTAGGACAGATTGCTCCCAGCTGACAGTGGTTACATGACACAGGGCTTCATGACATTCTGGATATTTCTGAGGCCACAATGGAAAGTAAGTCTATCTCCAGTCCCTATTTGAAGTGAGATGTAGACAAGCTCTGGTGAGAATACAGGACATCTAATTACATATAAGACCTTAGGAAGAGTTTAGATATCTAAACTGAGAAATTTATACAAAAGAAAAAAATCAGAAAAATCAGTTAGAAAAGTCAGGCTGCCTCACCTCAAATACGATCTACTTTTAGAAACACGGAAAATCACTGCTTCTATTATGGTGCCCAACCATGTGATATGAGCCACGTTCCAGCCGAAGTCTGACTAAATATCATTTTGCTTAGAAAACACATAGGAAGTGGCCTGATTCTGCATAGACATTTAATTGGTTTCTGCAAAGGAGATATTAACGACTGCTTCCTTTATATAGAGTATCAGCTTATAAAGACATTGTAATCATCCAAGGGTGAGGTCTACTGAAAGATGCAGACAGACATCTAACAGGTGAGCTTTCCTATGAGAAGATAACTTTCATCTCAGATGAACTGTCAGGAAAACGATCTCCATTAGAGTTCTTCAGCGAAGCAACTTTGAAAGGGAACAGTGCCTAAATTTAGAATGAGTACAAAACAAAAGTTCTTCTGCGTCTGCTGTGGGACATTAAAAATACTGATGCAGGGCAAAGAAGAGGACTGCAGAAGTATGTATGTGCCGTTGACATGAAAACCAATGGAAGTTTGTCTACTGATTTTGTAGCAGCAGTGCTAAACATTCTGAAAATCCCACTACAATTCTGAGGAAGGTAGAGACTCCTTCACTCTCAGCATTTAACCGCTGTATTTCCACATCCCACCTCCTTTCCAGATATACTCCATGAGCTCTTACCTCCATATTTTTACAGAATGTAGCATTGGTCCCAAAGAGGATCTGGCACTGTTCATCGGCACTGTAGTGCATTCCCGGCAGCTTGTGGGGGAGCCGCACTGCATATTGGCTTCGGGGGTCTGTTACTAGCAAACAGGTGCTGACCTTGGACCTGTGGAGTGAGATAATTAAAAATGCCTTTAAGGGAAAGCACCTTTGAACTGGAATGTTAGATCACTGCTGTAGAGCAGCTGTTGTCCTGTCTTTAATAGGGAATCTGATGACCCTGTGTGAAATAGTGACGATTTTCCCAATATTTTTCTGGAAGCTTTCTGAATCATTAAGCTGATGGATAGAAGGGTTCTTGAGAACTCATCTTCCACCTTGGGCCTTGAAGCAGAATACACTGCATTCACATCATTGTGGGTAAATATTTGTCTGAAATCTGATGGAGACTCAATTCTGCCCTTAGGCTGTCTACCCCCATAGCTTCATAAGCCTTACAAAGATCACTAGAAAGACTTCTGTCAAGTCTCCCTGAATCCCCCTACCTGAATTTTAGGCCCTCAGCTTCTTATCTATCACAGACATAAAGGAAGACCTCTGTCTTCAAAACAATTTTTAACAAACTGGAATATCATTTTATCATCTTTTGTCAGTGACCAGAGTGAGTTCAGATGCAACTCCTTTTTCATCTTTACGCTTTAATGTAAAAGTGAATATCTCATTTTCTTTCATTGTTTTCCTTTCACTTCCACCTCTAATACTAATTTTCCATTCGGAATCCATTCCTCGCAGTAAAGGCACTAGCTGCTTTCAGAGTTGAACTGTGTGTGTAAGACCACAATAAAGAGTACAATGCACTCCTTACTTTAGGAAGTTTTCAAGGTCATCGCGACTGCATGAAGACCAGGAGAGGTCACTGGGGTTCCTGCCCTTGACCCATTCTCCAGACATAATATGAGACCTCCCTGCACAGGGAGGATGATCGTCATCATGGCTCATTCCCATGCTGTTTGATTAAAACAAAACAAGAAAAACATCCATCAAGTTATCACGTAGGACATTTTCAATTCTCACAGTAGTTATCAGAGTTGAGAAGAGGCTGCACAAATAATTCAGAAATATTCATCTAATTGTTTATATTTTTTATAACTATGTGTATATGTATACACATATATACATAGTTAACTATGTGTTACGTATAACTATGTGTATATGTATACACATATACACAAAATTAAACTATAAATTGAAGGTTCCTTCAATTTATCCACTGCCTTAACTTCACACAGGTTTTTGTATTTCTTTGTTGGCAACTTTTAAATGTGCTTCACATAGATTTTCCTACCAGAAATTGTAACTTCTTGAGGACTCATGAAGAGTGAACCTGGACATAACAGAGCTGAAGGATATCTGCTAGAACATCAAAGACAGTGTTTACTGAAAATTTTGAATCTCTTTCTCAAATCCAGTGGATCCACACTGATAAAACAGTCAGGAAACTAGCACTAGAGATGGGCCAATTTTGTTGTTCTGTTAGGGTAAGTCTGCAGCAACTCCTATCTTGGGAAAAAGATTTCTCCAAATTTGTAGCATCAGACAATCTCTCTCGCCTAACTTAGAAGTTGATTGTTGAGTTTCTGTTTACATCACATGACCTCTACTGGCTTTTCCAGCCTAAATTATTCTGTGATTCTACAATGACTCTGTAACAGCAAAGCTCAGGTAGGAGCCTCAATCAGAATCAAGCTCCCATTTTTGCACGCTCTGTCCAAACAAGCACAAACACTGCCCCATGCCAGACTCAGCAAGAAGAGAATGTAACCTACTCAGCAAAACAAGCCATCTAAACAAACAGCACAAATGGCGTAGTATAAATATACTGGGAGGAACTCAAATACATTCAGTGAGAATTTTGGTAGGTGTTCTAAAATAGAAAAGCCTTGCTTTACTTCTCTCCACCCTACCCCTCAGTACTCTTCTACCATCAGTGATGTCTACCATTGGCTGCGACTGTAAATCTGTTCAGAGGAGCCTCTCTCTGTTGCCTTCCTAGGAAGGTGAGACTCCTCTGGAAGAGGGGAACCATTGGGAACAGCTCCAATGGCAGCAAAGAAGGGATAAATGATGTACACAAGTTCATCTGCTACATCAGTGAAATGTCAGAAGTCCTAATAGGCAATTCTGCACTCAGCTTATTGTATCATGCTGCCCAGCAGCAAAAGAAAGTTAAGGATTTTCCATCCTACTTAGAAACGATCATTAAAATTATTTTTGAAGTTACACAGAATAATAACATATTGAGATGTTAACATCTTTCCTTTGATTCCAACATGAAATGGAAAATGGTTTTCAGACAAAAAGTGTCTCGTTTGGCCAGGGTCATATATTAGCGAAGTAACAGTTACCAATGTTGGGCCAAAAACACAGATTAACAGGAACTCCGCAGGTCTCCAACTTGCTGGACTGTGCAAGTCAGAAGTAGTCCCTTAAAGAATGGTGTTGGACTCTTTAATATATGTTATTTCTCAAAGGCTCCTGTTTGCTTTCTGACTACACTCTTGGCTTTGCTTCTTTCCATTTTTGGGACTCAACTGTTCAAAGTCTAAACACAACATACATTTCTAGTTGCAGTGAACCAAAACCAGCTTCAGCAGCTTGATAATTATAGCTTAGATTAAACCACCACTTACGCTATTTTTAGCTTAAAGTGAAGATTATATGGCAGAGTCTATTATTTTAGGTTTATCTCCAGGGACATTATTATTTCTAGCAAAACTACGTTTAACAATTTTTAGACACTGAAGTTCACAGTTATGTTTGTTTTTAAACCTCTGCGGGTTTTGAACACAGCAGAAACATTAACATCAAGCACATTTTGTTTGATGCACGAAGGAATAATTTAACAGTCTATTAGTAACTCTGACTTCAAAACAGCAAAGAGTGAAATTCCTGCTTCGTTGAAGTGAATGGGAGTTTTGCCATTGACTTCAATGTAGCCCACATTTCACTCCAAATATTTTACTCATGTTGTTTCTACAAACTGAGAAAACTCTTCACATGCGAGGAAGAAAGTTCCAGGAGTATTCCTGCAATCCAAAGCCCATCAAAATCCTGTGTTACTGAAAGTAAGGAAGGGAAGAGCTAAACACAATGAAGCAGGTCAGGTAAATTTACAGGAAATCCTCCAGAGGAAAGTCTGCCTGTCCAAAAATGCCAGATTAGAGGGCTTGCAGTCACATCGCAATTGTGGTAACTTTTCTAGCAGAAACAAGGCAGGTTTCCAAGGTTTCTGTCAGCTTGCCTGCCTTCTGACTGCCACAGTGTTGAGACTTGAACTTACATCCCTCAGATTTCTACTCTGACAGGGTTTCTACGGGATGGGACTCAGCAGTGCAGGCTCCCATTGTGGTAGGTTCTTGTCGTCAATTCAGCTGGAAAAAAACCCACACATCTTCCCAGCTTTCCAAGCCATTTCAGAATAGCTGATTTTATCTCTTCCATGAAAGGATAGTTTATTTCAAAGCTCCTTAATTAAGAAATGTTTTAGCTTTCTGATTACTCATTCTTTGTAGACTTGTTAAAAGTGGGATATTTTTGTTGACAAACAACAAGGGGAAGTTACTTATTATTACACATCTGTCTTTAATTTCATTTTAAACCTGAGCTCATGAAAGACACCTGCCAGAAGAAATGCTGAGGCTAAAACTCATCACTCAGATTTGATTTTGCAGGGGTGTTTGACACAAAAAGAGCATAATCTCTGAAAAAAACTGAGTCAGAACACACATCTCAGAGCTTCTTGTGAAACTCTTTCAAGGTTTACTTGCGTGGAAATTGCCACTTTTCTGAATTGCTCCTGGTTTCTTAGCAGAAATTCTTTAATAAGTCATAGTGTAGAGGAATTGAGCCTCAGATATTGGTAATGCATCGAAGTAGCCCTGCTAAGTCAGAAGAAACATGGCAGTTTATATTAGCTTGGGACCTGACCTGAAGGTATATAAGCAACCTCTACTGGTCCCTCTGTGATGAGTTTCTGTTAGAGTGAAACCAGCAACACCTTTGGAGTCCGTTTAAATTGGCAAAGCAGAACTTTTCCCAGCATCTTCCCAGCATTAGCTGGGGGAAGAGAAGGCTGAGGGGAGACCTTTTTGCTCTCCTCCAATATCTCAAAGGTGCTCACAGCAAGAGCGAGGCTGGTCTCTTCTCACTGGTGACAGTGACACGAAGAGGGGAAATAGCCTTAATTTGCTCCAGGGTAAGTTTAGGTTGGATATCAGGAAACACTTCTTGACAGAAAGGGCTGTTGGGCACTGGAATGGGCTCTGCAGGGTGGTGGTGCAGTCACCTTTTACCTTACAATGATTCACTTGAGGAAAGGATTAAATGACCTGCAGGACCAAGGCATACACTAGCATGCTAACACAGTCCTTCCTGAAGTTCAAGGGTCCTTAGTGACATCAAAGGGGCCATTTTTTTTCTGAAACACATAGTAAATGCAGTGCCATGCTAATTCTTTTCACTAATGCTCTCCCCTGCTTTTAACAGAAATAAAAGAGAGCATTATGTACTTGTACTAAACAACAATGCAAACGCTGATTCAGTACTCTGCATTTTCTTTGTGGTCATCTAATCTTACCTGCTATTCAGAAGTCCACATGGAATTAGAAGCACATTATCAGCCTCTTGAAATGTTCTGTCATGGGAAGGAGTTCTACTCTTACACAAACAGATCATGAAAACAAAGCCAATAAGAATGGCTCCTAGAGTCGAAGTAAGAAGGTTAAAATGGCACTACACAGCCTTGGAGACCCTCTGTGCTGTTGGAGTCATTAGTATCCCTTTTACCAAGGGCAGCAAACACATTGTGCATATCGTCCTTTACACTGCAAAGTCAGCACAGACATTGGAGATGAGCAGGGCTCAATTTCACTTTGTGCTCGTACTACCACAATCCCTAACTCCGTTCTGTGCAGTTAAATGTTGGCCTTCGGTTCATCACACTCTCCTCCTGAAGATAACAAGATTCCACACGGACAAGCAAGAATGGCTGAGACTGTCAGCTCTTCAGCACTGTCCTCTCGTTGTGTATTTGTTCTAAGTAAGCACAATGGGACTCTGCTTTCACAGTCCAGCTTCTAATATAAATATTGCAATGATGAGCAGTTAAAGACACTAAGGGTACCATTGATGGAGTTCTGCAGCATATCTGTTATTGCTTATCATATGTGAGTCCAGAAATAAGCTGACTGACTCGAGCTCTGCCTGCTAACATGATCATGACGCAACAAATTTTATCCCTAGTCACTGTGAGGCAACAAAACCAGATTTCTTTGAAGCTGCTTTCTGCAGAGTGACGCTTTGCTATGAATAAAAAATACCACGCAGCCATACCCTGATCTCTCTGAAGCCTGTGCTCCTTTCTAGGACACTTCTCTCTGTCAGAGTCTACACAGCAAATAGAATTGGGTCAGCGTCCCAGAATTACACTCTGGGCCTGAGTTGGCCAACTTCTTGTGTAACTCTTTTTAGCTAAATGCAATTATGACGTTTGTTTTCCCTCAGCAATACTAAATAAATGCACTTGCTTTGTTTATTTTGGTCCTTAGTAAAGCTTCTCCTCTAGACAGTAAATGTAACTAAACTATTCTGTTTACCCTTGGTGCTTTCTCCAATGTTTCCTGTTATTTTTTAAAAGCCTGAGCCAAAGCCCACCAAAGCCCATGGAAAGCCTTCTGTTGCCTTCAATGCACAGTGCACTGCACCTCCAAGTTCTTAGGCCACGTATACAAATCTTCATCAGAACCACTATGACTCTCAACAGGTTTCCTACTAAAAGCCCCACATCTAAGTTTAAGAATAATGCCAAAGGCTGAGGGGAACTGATTTAAAATACGCTTTAAATTTTTTAAACAGCTGCACATTTGTGGCTGGTAACAGACCACTTGGAAAACCCCAAGGTTTATTATCACACACCCCTTCTAGTAGGGAGAGATTATAAAGTAGGGGGAAGACACGCAAGTTTGATAGAATATATCATCAGCCATAAATCAAATGCTTTCCTTCAAGCAGAAAGAGGCCGGCAAAGTAAATAACGAAGTATGATAAAGAGAAACCTTAAAAAAGCAGATCCAGAAGTGGAAATACCATGAACTACTACAACCCCTCTGTTTCAAATAAGCACTTGAGCTGGCTGTTACTATGAGATTCTCCGCAGCCTCCCTGTGAAAGCCAGACCTTTCCATTGGTCTGCACAGAACTCAGGGTGAGTCAAATGCTGATTCACTTTAGAAGGGAGTGGCAATCAGGGCAAATAAAGCTACCCTAGGGGACCTGGCTATCATTCAGCTGTTTGTTAAACTCGTGCACAACACACATGTTCTCCACGCAATTAGCACTAATACCAAAGTCACCATTTCTCTGAAGGACAGTGAAAGATGACGATCAGTTGTTAGCACAGAAGAGGACAGTGGTCTGTCTCTAATGACTACAGACAGAGTAATCCAAGAGAGAGTCTTCCTGTACCTGAAGGACCAGCTCAGAAACTGCTCTCACTGTGTAAACCCAGCAGGACATTGAAAAGGAAGGGCTCCTTGGATCCACTTGCCCTGTAGACCAACACCGACTCAAAAAATTGATCAAAGGTCCTGCTACAAAAATGTAACAGAGTGGCACAGGAAAAGGCAGGTTTTTACATTCTTGGCTGATCCTTGTTTGCTGGAAAGCATGTTTTTCTCTACAGGAGGCTCTCAGCCCTTTTCTAAAGCACTCTGTTTCTGCAAAGAAACAGTGCAGTAAGAGCTACATGCAGTACCAGAAGTAGTAGGTCACTACTGACCTTCTCATGAGAGCACATGGGAAAAAGTCATTCCCTGTGACTCATCTTGCCCCAACTCACCCAGAGGTGACCTAGCATTAACCACAAAGCCAGGACTTGGAGCAAATTTCTGCCTAAACCCCACTGTAGTAATGAAATGGGCAGGGAGGGCAAACAGAACATCCTCACTCAGTGTGAAAGGGAAGGGAAAAGAGGAACTGTAACTTAACCTGCTCTGCCATTTCAGTGTGGGCAGGATGAGAATACCAAATGGAAAGCCTGCTATTTACATGCTGTGGGCACAAATCCCACGTTTGTCCATATGAAGGACAAAATTCTTTCCCCTTCCTGCTTTCTATTGGGTCTCCATGAATGGCTGAGATGGGATTTCCATCTCCATACTGCATCCAACTTCAGCTACAAAGGAAGACTCTAATATTGAGGGTTATACAAGGTGCACGAGAACATTAAGTGTGAATACTAAACACAAATCAGTGTAGATCACTAAGCAAAGAACGTATGTCAACAGTTCTCATCAGCTACTGACTTGGGCTGGATTTGAACCAACAACTTAGAAGTAGGAGACAGTATATCACATAATCAAGCCTGTGAGTTGTCCAGTCCCAAATCAAGTTCAATGTTAGGAATTTTTATTAACGTTTGAAATTGAAGCTGTGTCACTGGAATGATGCCTACTTCTGAACTGGTTCAACATGTTTAACATTTCAATATAAAATGCTGATATCTTGCAAGTTATGAGGCTTCCAACCAGTTGAGAATAACAGGCGGAAGTGAGGCATAACAGAGGCAGAATTGAAACAGAGTTGCTCATTAGAGCTGAAATTATAATAGGAGGTGCAATGCAAAATGAGGACAGGAAGTTTAAAGTAAGATTGACCGAGGAAGGTGATGCATCTGTGAAGTAAACGAAGAGATGCAAAGACAGCCAGAGGAGTCAGAAGGGAGTCCAAGTGAGGCTTGGATGGAGGACAAACTAACAAATGCTGGGGAAACACACTGGGGTGAGCTGTGCTGGGAAAGAGGCACTGAAATAGCTTGCATAACCTTCTTACACAAACAGCGGTCACTAGGTCTGTTGGCTTAATGGAAAACAGGCTTTTTCACCTTGTGCTTTTCAAACACATAAACACAGTCATTTAAATATAACTCAACTATTTCAGAGGCTGTCAGGAGGTACTCTGGGGAGATGAGATGAAGGGGAGAAGACAACCCTACTTAAAGCATTTGAAATAATCAAAGACATTTATTATGTATGTCATGTTGTCTATGTCAGGATGGGCGCTATTGTTTTACTTATCAGAAGAGAACATTTTAAGGGAGTCATGACTAACAGACTCTTATATTCATAAGCAAGTTTATGCACTCTCTAATGATGAAGTAACCAGACATTTCATATAGTTGTCTACTCATCAAGTAAGCAAGAAGTCAACAACAGCGAGTGAGAACACTTGAATGTCTATGGCGAACAGCAGTGTGGAAAGCTGTGGCTTATTCAGCTGCATGACAGATCCAGCCCGTTATGATATGGTTTTGATTTAAAAATAATTATTTCTTTTGCCATGGGATCTGTAAGGCAGCAAGTATGAGCTTGTGAGGCAAGGGATGTACAGCACACGCTAGATTAACATGGCAGGCACAGGCCCATAGCATGGTGCTCACACAAGCATTTCATCTGAAAGCTTGCTGTCCCAGCGGTCCCAGATACTGGTAACAGAGCTGGCCAAACCCCACTGACACCAGTGGTAGCCTTTTCAGTTGCTTTGATGGAAGTTACACCAGAGCCATCAAGTTTAATCAGGTTACAATCTCTTCTCCAGCAATATTGTCCACACTATTAACTACTTTTTCCAATGGGCATTAGCTCAGGTTTCTCTCTTGAGATTCCTTGGTGCCTGTTCTGCAGATTCATAGCAGGACAGGCAGTACTTGAGATATTCCAAACACAAAGTCCTAGGAGAAGCTGAAGTTGCACAAATAAACTTGGTAGAAACTTCACATCAAAGAGACAGAACTACCTCAAGACACCTCTTCTTTCTCATCTTAACATCCAATAAAGAGTTCCGCATAACACCAAATCAAATCTCTAAATGTAAGAGCTACGAACCTGCTGTGAGAGCTGGCAGCAGTGTGCACTTAGATACAGAAAGGAACGTGATGATATAGCACAGAGTTAACTATTCAGTACCAGTAGTATCTCTCAGAGCACAGGTGGGGTCCTGTCCTGATCGGAATCTCATCTCTTTGAAGGAAGACTAGTTAAGATGTAAAGTAAGGTGTAACTTGCAGTCACGATGGGGTGGGCATGTAATATGGACTACACATAGACTCAAATGGTCCAGTTTGATCATGCTGATGTAGAAGGGAACACAGCTGAGCACAAGCAACAGACACGTAGGAAAGGTTGGTGCAATGAATCCAATCACAGGAGCACTGACCAGCATCACACAGCAGTGACTGTCCAGGGTTAAATGTGCTCCTTGTCTGCCCTTACACCCTCTGAAAAGGATCAGAAGCTCATCACACTTAACAGTGTTTCACAGTCTTTTATAAGCTCGTGACAGTTCACAAAGATTTCCTACCCAGCCTTTCTTTT
This sequence comes from Odontophorus gujanensis, assembly GCA_013399175.1. Taxonomy (NCBI): domain Eukaryota; kingdom Metazoa; phylum Chordata; class Aves; order Galliformes; family Odontophoridae; genus Odontophorus; species Odontophorus gujanensis. Next base: position 419,925 of record VXAB01011477.1, on the reverse strand, counting down.
TGTCTCCATGGGCCTCATCATCATCTCACAGCATATACATTTCTACACTCCTCGCATCCCCAGAGGGCTGCCCCATCTTCACAGCAGTCATTCAACCATATGCTCAGCATTTCTACTTCTTTTCCTTGCCAGCAATGCACAGAGACAACAGCAGCACCACGGAGAGTCATGGACTGTTTTAACAGTCTGAAGACTGCTGAAGGGGTGAGTGCTATACCAAAAACTACTCATCATAACATACATCAAAGTGAGTGCTGACTGGAAAAACTAAACAATAAAGCTTCTCTCCAGCTACTCGTCAGGATTGCTGCTGAGTTGTGAACCTAAAGCAGGAATAAAGTTACCTGAGGGTCAGAGTGCAACATCTCCATGAAAAATGTACATATTCAGCCATTCCCTTGGCCTCCACAAAATTTAACCCACTTCCTGGACATAAAAAATGCTCTCTCTCTCGTTTTCTTCAGTCTGGTTTCAGAAAGGAACACCATGAATGAAACAGAACACAGCAGTGGGCAGAGAAAGACTGTACATTTCTCTTTTTTAGTGAGCAAAAGCTTCTGCTCTCCATCTGCAGCTCCTTGTGCACAGAGAACACCCTGGTACATCACAGCAGTAACATGCTAAAACATAACAAGCTGCTTGCTTTCAGCACTGCCAGGAAGCGGGTGAGAACAAAACCCCAGAAAATGTGACTTGCATTTCCTCAACAGATGAAAAATAAATACAAATTGTAGGGTGTGCAAAACCCTGATGTAGATGGGTGATAGGCTCACCCACCCACTAGGGAATACAGACAAGGGTTCAGTAAGAATGGCTGACAGGTTTGTCCCTCAAGATGTGACCATCCTAAGAGGATCCCGTTGCAACTAATCACCTGAGTGCACTTCCCTGAAACTTCTAAGAAAACAGCAAAATCCTCCAGTCAACTACATCAATTACTGAAAATAAAACCTGAACCAAGAGATATAAGAAACTCTTAAAAGAAACATCTCCGGAGGAAGGAGAAACACTGAACATATTTGTTAAATATGTGCAACACGAGTAACCACAGATGTCCCACACTACCCCACCAGGAAGCCACCCACTACAGAGCAATGGGGAAAACAAGGCAGCCTGAGGAACACGCTGTTCCTGAGAATCAGGAACGCTGGCTGCCTTCCCCATGCTTGGAGACGAATTCTGCATTTATGGAGGTGGGAATGAGAAGACGGCCAACATCAAAAGACAGAGGCATGAAGTAACTGTAATGTATACAATTCTAGCAGCACCAAGTCTTCTGAAAGTCCCCAGAGAAGCCAATGGACACATGCTTCCAGAAAAACAGCAATCCCATTCATAGGAAAAAGTATTTTTTAGTCTCTTTCTTTTGTTCTTTCTTTCAGTGCAGGTTGCCAATCACTGTTGGAGTTGCAGACCTAATGCAAAAAACACATTATGTGTGATCCTACACCAACTCACCAACATGTCAGGTGGATGCAGGGGATGGTAACAAACTCGAGTGTTTTCTTTTACTTCCAAGAATGAAAAAAAAAAAGAAAATCTTTCTAGAAAAAAAAAAAATGTATCAGAGGAAACACGCGGCCCAATCCCACTAGTTCCAGTTAAAACCCAACAACAGATCAGTTTGCAAGAGCCAGGACCCTTCAGTTGAAGGCATTTGCTGCAAGGAAACTTTACTTTTCAGTGGTGTCCTTGTCACAGTCATTCCCTCTGGCACAGGTGGGCTTCCACCCTATCAGAAATGGTATTTCTAATAATGTTCCTCTTATTTACCAGTCTCTCTGAACTCTTGGGATTTTTCATGATGGTGCTTCTGGGGAAAACGAAAGCCATAACCACTGAATCATCTGGCCTTGGTTGCTCAAAAATGACGTAACAGTTCAGCACACTATGTTAGTTGTCTCACTTGTTTGATCAGTGGGGAGAGACTTGATGTCAACAGGAACACTGCAAATTGTGGCTTGGTATCAAAGCCCTTTTGAAGTGATACGTTCAGAGTAATACTGAACTGGAATTCTTCGGGGAGTGGGGATGCCGGGTTGCCTACAAACCTCAAGGAACAAGAAGCCAAGGTTGCTTTCATATTGTAAATTTCATATTGTAAAAGAACATCACATGAAAAAAAGTAAAAAAGAGAATTGAAAAGAGACATTATTGCTCTGAATGACCTTGGCTTGAGTGTGTTAATATGAAAGCAAATTACAGAGAAACATAAAACCCCGCTATCGTCATAGGAAGATATCTCTTTGTAAGGTCTTCAGATAACAGGGCGTGCAGCATGTCATTTAACTGAGGACATCTCTATGAAGACAGCAGCTTTTCCTATAGGAGTCTGTCATCATATTCAGAGAAGGTGTAGGCAATAACGCATTTTACAAACTGGTAAGGTTGAAAACACTGTACAGTTTTCAGAATAAGCCTCCAAGTGTTCACTGAAACAATATGGGAATAAAAAGAAATTGTCAACAGACACGCAAAGAAATCATATACGTATATATACACACACTCAGTGGAGAAGATGATACTTAAAAATGAACAGATGTGAGCTGATGCTTGCGTGCACAAGCAGAAAAGCGGAAGATAAGTAACTATTATAATGCTCCTGTGGGAAAACCAAGTTTTCCACATGCTTGTTCAGTGCTACTCAATGCAGGCAGTCTGCATTTTTATCAGAAGTCAAACAGTGATGATCGCAGTGTCTCGTGATAGATACTAGACAAGAGTTCTGTCCTCTTGAGCTAATTCTACCACATGCCATGCTGCAAGCAGTTCTAATTCAGATAAAGAAAGTGTTAGGATGGAATTTACCCACGGAAAGGTGCTAACCATTGATCTTTTGAGAGGAAGAAAGGAAGCTATGCTTTTCCTTTGAAGCAAAGATTTTTTTTCTGAAGTCTGAAGACTACCTAAAGAAGGAAGCAAACTTCATACAGAGCATTTCCTTATACTCCCTAGTTTTAAAGTTCATAATTAAAATGAATATTAAAAAAAAATCTATTGGAAGCTTGCCATTTTATTAGTGATCTTCGTAGTGATGCTGGCAAACAGCAAGCTGGCATGGAGCAAGCCTGGCTGGCAGCAGGTATACAAAGCAGGCATGCTCTGGATCTCATGGGCAGGTGACTCAGCTGCCAGAGATTGGACATCAGAAATTTCTGAAACGTCGAACTGACCCACACACAGATAAGATCTGGCATGCAAAATGAGTGTCATGGTAGAATTTGGAAGAGAGAAGGAAGGTAAATAAACAAACACTCATTATTAGAAAGCTCAATGTGCTAAGGTAATCAGATCTGAGCAGGAAGGAAACTTTTCAAACTAGGAAAATGCAGGGAAAGCAAATCGTTACGATCAGACTCCTTTTGATCTAATCTGCTCTACCCAATCAAGAACAAAAACAAAAATCTGAGAAAACTGTGTGGCTTCTCTTTTAGAAACTGGGGTTCATGTAAAGATACAGATGACAGAATTCCTTGTTGAATGGTCACGGCAATGGAAAGAGCCCAGCATCTTGGGAGGATGTTGAAATGGAAAGGGAGCTCTGGGAACAAAGGAATCCTGTTTATTTTGTCTGTCCAGTAACTTCTTATTGATGAATTTTATTTTACAACACAACTGCAGTTGAAGAGGCAGCCAACCTTGTTCCACTACAGTGCTGCCTTCCACTGACATAATGGTAAAGGGAACCACATTATTAGAGGCAACATCATTTCCATTGGCATTGCTGCTGCTGAGTTACTACAGAAGGTTTTTCCAATGACAGTCTGGGATTTATCATCTTCTACAGAAATGCAGTCATTTTCACCTGGAACCTGTTGAACTCAGCAGGCCAGGCAGACAGCCTGAGTTACAAGCTATTGGAACCCAGCTGCTAGTGGAAAAGTAAATACTTCAGCTAGATTGCTGCCCTTGTGTAAGAACAAATGATTATTTGGTAAATGGCACTCGCAAACCTAATAATTCCTCTGTTGCTGTGTACTGTGGAGGTCATACAATGGGGGCTTGTACTGTTCCTATGCTTTGGGTCATTGGGGCCACACGGCTGTTGCCAGCAAAGCCAGTAAAGTATGAAACCAGAACCCTAGTAGCATAGAAAGGAATTGCCAAATCATTATAGCCCAGTTATTACACACAGCCTCGGCTTACTCAGCAGAATTACCCTTCAAAAAGAAAGACATAGCTGGCAAAGCCACAAAGCTATTGATTAAATGGAATTGTGTTGTCTGAGAGTTTCTAAATAACAGTTGTTTGCCTGTTTGGTACAGTTTTATTAGGATAAGTAAAGCTGTACAAGATGCTCAAAAACAAATAAATTAGTGGGTCTGTGACAGAACATTGCTTCACTACACAGACATCTTTCACAAAGCATAGAGTAAAACCATAGAAATCCTTGCCCAAAACCACACAAATGCTTGCCACAAGCATCCACAAAGCAATTGGAGGTAGATGTTCCCACGCACAGTTCCAATGTGGTTACTCTCCAATACTGTAAATAAACAATCTAACTCAGAAGATAATAAGAGTGAGAAAATATACACACAACAAAAGGAAGGTACCCCACCAAAATGCAGTTTTACACACAACTGAAACAAAACCAATCATATTACCCAGATGCTAGCACATGATCAAAGCCCTCAATTTCTCCTTTGCTGCCTTTTTTTTCTCTATTTGATTTCCCCAGAATTTCTGCCTCCTTCAAATTCTACTCAGTTTCTACCAAATGACTTCACCTCTTTAAACTTGCATTAAAACCGATGATCCATGAGGATGCATGTTAAATTCTGATCTTACTAAAACAACTTGCCCAGCAGAAGTTAACGCAGAGGTGATGTTCTGTTTGGTTGTGCTCCACCTCAACCTCTTCCTTGACATTTCAAGTCAAACCACCCATACTTGCAGAACTTTCCACTGATTTCTTGATTTCTTGTTATTTATTTACACATGTTTAGATCTATATCTGCCTTTAATCTCCGTTTTCTCGTGACAAACTTAGGATGCAGTTTTCAGAAAACTGTCATCAAGCTACTGATATTAAGCTTAGGTGTACAGTAATTTTCTTTCTAAAATACAGCTCTCAGTGTGTTACTGAAGTGGGATATGCATCCAATGAAATTTTTGAGAGATAAGCAGATACAACCCAAACCAGACCGTGTTATGAAATAGTTGTTCAGGCTTGATCATACTAATTCTGACATATAAAGATATATTATGAATTAGACAGCGTTTCATTATGTCTGCTTGGAGCTGTGCAGGGAAGCACAGTTTAACTGTGAAAAATGTGCTTGTAATTATCTGTAGAAGAAGAATGAAACCTGGGAGGAGGGGAACAAGAGAGCATGGGAACAGAGAGGGACATTCCACAACTGATTTACAACACAAACGGCAGAAAATAAAATTAGCAACTCCAGGGTGGGTACAGACTGCTGCCAGCATTTTTGGGTAGCCTCAGGGTATGTCTACATGCAGGCAGTCACTCCCAAGAATCCTAAGGCTGCAGCGTACTGGAACAGCAATACTCATGTGAGATTAAAATGCAGTGTGCTGGCACTAGTAGAATCTAGTTGAGGCACTAACTGTCCGAAGGAAACTGTGCAGCTACTCAGGAATTCTCGATGAAACAACATGCTTACTAGTACCTGAGCTTCTCAGTGTAAAGTTTGCATGGGATCACATCAACTTCTGGTCCCCCATGGGATCGAACTGACCTTGGTCTCCAACCCCTACAAAAGCAGACGTGAGTTCCAGCACATTGTCTTCTGCCACATGGTCAAAGCAGCCACGAAGGCTTTAACAAAGGCACAGAAGGAATTGCACCACAGCTCCCACAAGACAGAAGCTACATCCAAGCCACCAGCAGAGCCATCAGAGAGACATACACAGCCACAAGGCAGCCATCCTGTCGAACAACCACAGTCTGCATCCATGAGCCATCATGTAAATGGGTATTAACCTACCAGACAGCAGGATGAGCACCTCTTTGCTTGTTCTCTATACGGTAGAACATAAACACAAGTGAGTAAGATGCCTATTGACTACAGTCTTGGACTACATGCTGAAACATTACCCTGGCGGTTTTGAGCACCCATACAAAACTTTTCAACTCAAAAATGCATGATGAAATCTTTATGCATTGAAGATGTTAATTTCCTGCTTGGTTCTTAGGTAGTACCCTTCTACACCTGCACCACACTGACCCTGACTTGCCACTGCAAGTTGTCACAGGTTTTTTTCCGTACATGTTTTGTGTTGGCTCAAGACACATTCACCCTGCAGTATTTTCATGTCCTGCCTTACAGTTATTTCCATGACAGAATCTCCCTGCTGGGTGCTGCACTAGAAAACCTAGGACAGCAAGTTTTTTTCACAAGGCTACTAGCATAAAATATCAGGCCCTCTGGGGAACATCCAGAGACCATTCTTCCTTACCTGCAACACCATTATTCTTTGTGACACACCACAAAAGCCATGCTTAATTATGCAGCAAATAATTATGCACCTTAAAGTCATTTTAATCAAAATGCACCTATCAGTATTTACATCTAAAGCAAATAATTATTATGGATAGAAACCTGATGGTTCTAAATGCCTCTCTTGGCTGGTTCCAAATCCAGAACTCTTAGATTTGTATATTAGTGTGGCTTGGTGGGAGTTTTATTTCTTCTTTTTTTGACATTTGGACTCATTTCTGTCCTCATCTATTTTAGCTTCAAGTTTGAGGCCATGCAGTTTCAGCCATGCAGGCAAAGGACTGCATCTTCCTTGCTGTTAGTTGATTTTGATTCACTTTCTTAAGGGCATCTGACACAGCATGGCTTCCAGCCGTGCCACCTCTGGCTGTGCTCTTACCATCTAGGCAGTGCCAGGATCTGCTAGATCATAAATGGGAATCTTCCCTCCCCACCCAAGTCTCCCTCCAGCCCACAACAGGGAAGCCAAGGCTGTTGAAATAAAATAAATAAAAAACAACAACAAAAAAAAACCCTCAAAAATGGCAACAAAGCTGGCATTGTCCTGCAAATCAACTGGCTCCAGCCCACCCACTTCATTTAGGGATAACAGATACAAGGATGAAGCCCAGTTTTTGTTGGGAAAAACAACAACAACAACTTATTTGCCTTTTTCTTTGAAGGATGTCTTGAAAATGGTAATGTCACTGCTGTAGGCCAAAAGAGAAGCAGGGAGGTGAAAACTGCACTATTTTTCTCAAAGCCACAGTTGTTCAGGGTGGTCTGAGGGGTATGAATCTTCACGGGGAAGGAGGGAGGCACTACCAATAAGATCCAGTAGGGCATTTTCAAATTCTTACTGATGAAGCTGCCGAAGTAGTCGCAGGAAAGAGAAAGTTTTCAACAAATTAAGCTGGTTTTAATTTTAAAATCGTGGAATTAAAGTTTTTAAAACTTCAGGGACCACTACGATTACCATCTTTTCTTTTGTCTAGCTCAGAACACAGTATTCCACACAGCAATCCCTGGATAAAAACCAACTAATTGTGGTTGCATTAAAGTGTGTTACTTTAAAAAAACATCTACTGCTGACAATGCTGAATGAAGGAACAATGCTTGCTGAGGGTCCTGTCATATATGCTAAAAAAATTATTATTTGTAGCCTCATCGTATATTCTGAACTCTTAACCCTGTCTTCTATGGTCTTACAATAGAAAATTTCTTCTCCTAGACTCTTTGTAAGAAGAATTGTACCTGATTACAAATCGATGCTCCAAAACAAAATTTTCACTTCAGATTTAAGGACATAAAAGCAACAGGCAAAAGTTATACCAGTCACTCCAGCATCAAGCAACAGACTCTCTACAGGGTAGACCTGAAGATGAATTTTTATAGGACATATAAGCAACATCCTGACTGACCTATTTAATGATGTCTCCATGTTTTCAGTGCAGCTGTCTGTAATAGTGTTCTTGCAGAGAGTCCAAGTGACATTAGTGGTAGGTTAGGAACTTGATGCATCAATTAGTAACCTATTCACTTTTTCCACAGTCTACATCAGAAACAATCTGTGGATGCCAAATTGAGCTTGTGATCTCCATGAACACTTGTTAGTCTTGGGGCAAGAAGTAATAAATCTCAGCTCTTCAACACTCCTAAAGAAATCAGTCCTCAATAAATCTCACAGTTATGCTTCTCCAAAACTTGCATTCTTGCCCATGTGGATGTAGATTTGGGTTGGATTTCATTAAAATAAAATTTAAGAAAATGACATCTAGTTCTCCTCGATTTTTCTTTTAAAATTGAAGCTGATCTCAGCTTCTCTATCTCTGAAGTGAATTTCCTTATATCTCACATTCACTTGAAAGGTTTCTATCACTTTGTAGGTCAAGTCTGAAAACGATCTTTATATTTGCAGAAGACATGCTGAAGGAGGATTGCTCAGAGCATCCTGTTACAGTTCAAAACCAAGTGAATAAGGAGAGGCCTGACACTTAGTAAGGTCAGTGAAAAGATTGCTGCTGACTCCAGGGCTAGAAAAGCACCAGTAAACTGACCCAGGCCAAATAACTAGCCAGGCCAGTGGTAGATGGCAGTATACACAGTATACAGGGGTGATTTTCATGCTCAGAGAGAGTGATGAGAGACAGATGGCATTTTTTTTTCCTTTGTCATAACGGGATTTGATTATGCATGCACATGGATGGGCTTAATTGAGGGAAGAGTAGGCAGAAGGACCCTCTGAGTCCCCCCAGCATCCCAGCAGCCTTCCTAGTTTCTCTTGCCCGAGCCTGTTCTAGTCTCTTTTCTATCCGTAACGTGGCCCATGATGCATTTCTATTTCAAAATGCAATCAGCTTTAGACACTTGTCCCTCTTCACCTGCAACCTTTATTGAAACTTTCAATCTCCTCCCACGACAGCATCTATAACTCTGCTGAAGTCAAAGATTCTCTGCACAGAAAAGTACACACTTGTTCAAATTTGGCAAATGCCATGGCAGAGCAGTTTCAGTCTTTTACATAAGTGTTTTCTGCAGCCCAAGTATTTTACCCTCCTGCTCTTGGCCCATCCTAAGATGAGTGCTGGATTTCCCTTAACATTATCCACAGGTTAATTTGTTATTAATCTTAAGCTCAGTATAACATCTTGGCACACAGTTCAAATAAAACCAAATCCTTCATTTCTGTTGAAACCACCTTTGGTTTGGTTCAGCTACCTTTGGTGTCACTGCATGGTGAACAAGTGATTCATTTTTATCTTGTCAGTCCTGGTAGTAACCTAGATATCCTCCACACAACTCAGAAATACATCGCTGTAAAATAATTATTTGTGATGCAGTGAGATTGACCAGAATCAGAACTTAATACACTGGCTCTGTCTTAGCTGTCAATTATTTGTTTCTGTAGAGAAGATACAGTAGACACATAAACAGTATGTGTCCAAAAGGGTGTGGACAAAATTTCTGCTTAGCTTCTCACTAGAGAAACAATAGTAGGATTTTCTGTCTTCTGTCCAGAGACACTAAAAAGAGGAGTATTTGAAAATGTCATAGGCACAGTCCTTACTCTGTATAAATTTGTTCCTGGTCTAATTCTATACATTAATTACACAGTCTAACTTGACACAGTGCAACCAGAGTGATGTCGATGGAAAGGGAAAAAAGTCTGTAAGGATTATGAGTAAGTGCACATTACACTCAGCTTGGAAAGCAGTGAACGTGGATGGTGACCTTTGGGTTAATTGCACTATGACTATGTAGTAAATGACTCTTCCAGTCAGTTTGTTTTATTCTGTCCATGGAATATTTATAGGCAACTTAAAACAAAGTCACCTGCAGAAAGTACCTGATAATCTCATGGGAATTATCATATCCTTTGCTTTATCTTTTTTCCCTCCAGTCAAAATGTGCTGGTCAGCTGTGATAGAGCTGATAAATCAAGTCATACCATTTATTTCTGTTGGTCAAATAATAATGCTTAATAGCATTTCAAGAATGCTGATGTTTACAATTCAGTACCTGTACAATATTTCAGTTGCAGAGGTCAAACTGCTATCAAACCATTACTGAAACCCTTGTCAAGTACCTGAAGTTCAAAGAAAATTTTGCAGCTTCAAAGATTATGAGACTGATGTGGTTTTCCTGGACCTATTCTAGAGCATAATTTGTAGAATTTGTGGCTCTAACCTTTACCATCAGTCATCTGAAGGAATGAGGCCTCTTCAAGCTATTCAAAATCATCTTGTGGAGTGGAGAATGGAAGAATCTAACAGGAAGTTTTATGTGTGCCAAAACAAGTACTTACATAAGTCTTCTAAAATTAATTGTCAATCTACCAGATTTATAAATTCATAATGAACACATCACATCAGTAACTTCATTTGTGAAGTTTAAAATGAAAGTATCCTACAGTGGCATCAGTAAAGAAAGAAATGGAAATATGAGTTCTTACTTGTGCCCAAGTTCATGTGCAATTGTAAATGCCAGATTGAGACCGTTGTCTTCAGCAAGAACACATTTTCTCTTGGCACTGCAAACACCTCCCAGGTAAGCAATTCCTGCAACACAGAGAAAGCATACCCATCAGAGTTGGTGAAACAATTCATGCACTCAAAACACACAGCAGTAACTCAGCAAAAATGAAAAAAATATGTACCCAGCATGGAAAAATATTGAGTAGCTGCCTCACAAAATCATCTGAATATTTTATTCATTGTCTGAGAAATTACTTCTTTGTTTTATTAGACAGAAAACAACTGAAGCTAAGCACAGTCACTCCCATTAGAAAATATTTCACTGCCCATACAGACTCAAAAATTTATTGCTGCTTGTCTATAAATTCCTGCTGCTACCGTGTTAGAAGATAGATACAGTCAGGCATCTAACAACTAATTAAATGAATTTGCCCTGATTATCAGATTAATATTGGGTGAGAAGGAATAAAATCATAGAAGTTGAGACTTCTGAAAAGTTACAATTTCCCTTATTTTCATACCTACACAAAGGAAGAGTGGCAAACTCAGAAAAGCCAGCAAACTCCTGATGGTGAGTCAAAAAGTCAACACAGGTTGCAGAAGTCTTCCATGGCTTAGAGAAATTTATCTCACAGATGACTGTGCAGTTTTCTCCTGATTTATATCTTTTATCGGAAAAAAAAAAAAACCACTGTTCTGTGCTAAAAATCTCACTGTTGGGTGATGGAAAAGTAACTTGGACATTCATCAGTGGCTGAAAAAGAAGACTCTGTGGCTCAGTTATAGACTCTTAACCACCTCATCTTTATTAGTTGGTTTCAATGTCCTGAGTGGCCAATTTCTAATATCTGCAATGAACAACTTCAAAAATCTACACATCTAAATCTTGCAGATTATTACAAAGACTAAAGACATTTGTTGCAGCGAAGCCTACTGATCAGACAATATAGGAACAGAAATGTACTAGGATCAGAGACTTCTAGAATGGCAGAAAACTTTGCTGAAGTTGAACACAGTTAAGTCCAGCTTACAAACTGAGTGCTTATTAATAAGAGTAATTCTGCCACAAGCTGGTTATAACAAATTGTTATAACATTATGCTTGCCTCATAACTGTTTTGAAATACATATTTTGTTTCAAAGTAATTCCAAAGACTGTAAATTTTTGAACTAATATATTTTACCATAAATGCTTTAGAACACAATAGCAAATATGTTACTCACCTGCAAACATAACACAGTTCTCTAGTTAATACATCCAAAGCACTAAGATCAACAAAATTATTTTGTGACCCAGTATAGTAATCCATATAACTGATATGCAGAAAAAAACCTTTACATGACAATGATAGTAGTCCAATGCCCTGGTAGATGCATTAATATGACTTATTTTCTTCATCGGAATGAATGGAAATTCAATTTTATCTGAGATATTCAAGATTGAAAAATTTTAATTTAAATTTCATGTATTCAGACATGCTCATGAAAATCCTGGCATGTTGTGATCTACCAGGCTGGGAATAACATAAGAGAAACTTCTCCTCACTTTATGATTTTGCTTCTGGCTCTGTCTAGGAAACAGATGGTTGAAAATTAAAAGGGGAAAAAAAAAAAAAAAAAAGGGAAGAAATGGGAACTGATTTATTTATTAAACTCACAACGTGTTCATGCAAATACACAAACAGTGTCTCTCTTTGGGACAAAAAGTCCTTATCTTTCCAAATACGCCACTAACTGACAGCAGTTACCATAAATCTATTTTTAATATTAAAAAAGGTCAAGCAGGTGCATCAGTGGTAGAGGGAAAGGAAAGCCAATTACTATTTTTACTATTACTAAGTGTGAGGGTTTTTTCTTGTCTCCCATGAGAAATTGCATAATTACAGTCCATAACTTCTGTCCTTCAGTTTGAACACGCAAAGCTATCCACACATCTACAGCAAACCTGAGGACACAGACAACTGTGTAAACTCAGATTTATCCAAAAAGTTGTCATGTATAAACAGTTTGCAGCTGTTGGCCCTTCTGCCAGCTAATAATTAGCCCTCTGGTAGTAGTATCTCTAGGGGGAATGATTACATATGTCCTACCAGCTCAGCTAGGCATTAGAATATTACATACTTGCCACAGTGATAGCCAGAGCTTGAAGAAGACAAGTTCTGATGCATGGCTTCACATTTCATCCTATTCAAAACACCTGGGACTTCCTTTAGACATCTGTGGAATATTCACTCAGCAAGTGGTTTATCCAGGTACTCCAGCTTTCAACCCTCTAATGTCTTGTTTTCACTGCACTTCTAATACGTTAATCTCTTCTCTTGCCAGCCACCTCTGGATACAGAACTTTTACTTGATTAAAACTTGGCCAGCTTTCCTCTTCTCAATGTATTTGCTGTTGGGAAGAGAGCCAAACTTGAAGTCCTGAAGTCTGCTTGGCACAGATGAAGACTCACCGTATATCCATATGCACAGAGCGAATCTCCCATTCCCCACCATTACAAATTTGATGTTGAACTGATGTTTTTCTCATTCTCTCACAACTCTTCTCTTCGTGCAGCTCACACATTGCCATCACTTACACTCCCCATAGCCTTTCTTAACATCCTACAGGAGTAAAATCAGGAAATCCTAGAAGTCATTCACATTCTGCCTTTCCGTTCTATTGCAATAATACGTTTGACAGAGGTGTACTGCCTGTATTTTCACATCAAGTCAGTCACCAAAGGAATCTTTCAGTGCTTGCAACATTTAAAAATGAAAAATACTTTTTCTTTCTATGATGTCTACCTATGAAAAAAAAAAAAAAAACAACAGAAGAAGAACCCATTAAGCTGCCTCCAACACATTCACTGTTCTACAGCTGAATAAACAGAGGTCCCAAGAAGTCAGAGGCATCCAAGTGAAAAATATCAGCATCCACGTAAGGACCTTCTCCAGCATGTATTCTAGATTCTAAGGTTATTGCATCGCTGTCCTACAGAGCCTCCAACCCCAAGTTTGGTTTACATGTATCAGCCAGAGGAAGCTAACAGGGTAAGAAGTTCCTTCGTTTTATGAGAATATGCTAATTCAAGGCCAGATATGCATTTTTAGTGGCACAGACTAATTTGGCTGTGTCCTGGATAGCCATCTCGATGCCAATTTCTGTTAATCCTGCAGTAAAAACATGGTTTCCATTAGAGTTTAACATTAATGTATGGAAACTGTTTTCCTTTGCAATATTTTTCATTGTCACTATATTTAATGAAAACCACACTGAAAACAATGCAGTCATTGCCAATCACCACTAATTACAGTACAACCACCCGAAGCACAGGAGGCAGCTGTAGTCAGGTAAGAAAACAAGGCAACAACCAACATTATCCAGCATTTTTTGAGAAGAGTTTCTGATGCCAAGGACCACTCAATATAACCAATTCCTAGGCACTGGTAGAAATCAACTACAGCTTATTCCAGAGGCCTCTCTGTTAGTGTGCCTCTATCCTTAGAGAGAACAGGAAACAAAACAAGCAGAGTCTCTGTGCGTCTGAGAAAGAAGTCTCATACAATAGTTCATACAATAGTTAACCGTTTTTCTTCTGTTTATATTTAAGGAAAAAGAATGTGACCCATTGTCACTCTCTTGCTGTCACATAGGAGACAAAAATTTGCTCAGAGAAGAAATAAAATGAAATTAATTTGACTGTATCTAATCTCCAATAATATTCCTCCTAGCCTCACTGGGAAACCAGCAGGTATTACACCAAATTTACAGAAAGGCAAGCTAAGCACAATTCTTAAATAACTGCTAATATCACACACAAATGTGGCACTACTGAGAACATGTATCAGACATTGACTTCCCATATTTAGCCAACTTGCTGCAAATTCATCACCACAAAAGCCTCTTCTTTCTTCAGGCAATCTACCCTAACTTGAATTTCAGCACAACCTCTACAAAACTCTGCCTCTTGCCTTCATACCAACCAATTCAATCTCTTTCCCTATACCCAAAAGGAAGTCATGGCACTCCTGGAGCTCAGCACAGCTTCTCAGGGGGCTCTTTCAGCCCACAATGAACTCTCTGCAGCCAGATGCTCCACCTGCTTTCAAACAGAAAAGCTCACATCTAGTTGGGGTTTGCCTACAAGCTCATTCTATAACTTGCACCATCCCACAACTTCTGATAACAAAGCCTTGGTGCAGACAGACCTCTTAATGTCAGTAAATCTCCAAAGGCAGCAAGACTTGCAAATAATTAGAGCTGAAAGAAGCACTTCCGCTATCATCTGTTCCTCCTTGTTTAATTACCCTGCAGGACAGCAATTAATGCAACAGGAGGAATCTCTCCCCCAGCACGGCCAACTTTCAGCTTTAGCTTTCAGTGTTTCTGTAGGGCTTTTGTGCTGCCCAGGAACCCTCCTGTGGTTTTCTAAGTGTAAAGCATGAGTCATTTATCTGCTCCATTACTGATTAGCCCACACACAGACATTCCCCACTATGTCAAGAGCCTCATTCTAGAGCTACTGGCATTGAATTTACGCTGTGCTAATTCAGCAGTCTCTTCAAGGGTCTGCCCAGGCAAAAGCCCTAGAGATTACCCCTCTTACGACTTCAGGAATAAGTGTCCTCCCCTAAGTCTGCAATATGCAATTTAAAATCATATTGTGAACTCAAGAAATTGCTCTATCTACCCAAGCACAGTTTACACCTAGAAGTTAGGTCATTAAGCCTGGATCTATTTTCCTACACATCTTTGGTCTTTAAACTTTTAACCATTTCACTATTATATAGCACGTATCCTTTCTCACAGACTCCTGCTTCATAGATACCCTCCTTCCAAAAGACTGATGGAATAAAAATGCTGGGAGGCAGGAATCCTTCAGGAGCACGGCAGAAAAGCCTAACCCCTCACACTGCTAGTAGCAAGTTGTTTCAGATAGCAATTGAACCGAGGTGGAGAACTGACACATTCAAACATCCTTTTGGCTTCGAAGAGACCCTAACAAAGGCCTACAAAAACATACTAGACGATTAACACTGCATTATGGCAGCAAAGAGCTGACAACCTTCAGAAAGTCCCTGAGGTGTGGCACGGGCATCCCTGAAAACAACATTCCCTTCCAATGCCAGTCATCAGTGACTCGTGATTACAAGCACAAATATTCACCTTGATGACTGCAGCTAAAAAGAGGTACAGCATTCACAGGAATGCAAGAAAAGCTGGAAACAAGCATAGCAGTTAGCCTCGTAGAAAAGTTAACCATTGTGAGTGAAAAAGGTATCACTGATCTTGTCCTGAAGGAAGGGAATGCACAAAACAACCACCTGAATTTAGTCCTAATTTTTCATGCTTTTTACAATAAAATACTAGAATCTATGACCTCAGCAAAGTAGATAAAAAGAAATATCCTGTTTTATTTGCCATCTGCTCTTTGTTCAGCTTGACATCTCATAACGCGTTAAAATTACTCCCCTCTTTCAGCAAACCACTGCTTCCTCAGATGACAGTAGATTAATAAATCCTCTTCATCCAACCTGACAAGAGGAGTTGCTTAATTAACCGGAGCATCGGAAGCAGGGTATCATCTACGTGTTTACTCTGCTTTGATATGCTAACTGCCGCATTCCTAAGAGCTTCTCCCACACACTCCCCAGCGACAGGATCCCAGGCTGTTGATGAATGCAAATCTCAAACAGGCAAAAAAGCACTGTTTCTTTCCGCACTCCTATTTCTATAGTTTATTACAAGGTTGTGGATGTTTAGTCCAAATCAAACCACCATTCCCAAAAGCAGATTCTCAAACCCGGGCGGTTAATTCACCAGCTGTTCACAGGCATCACTGCACTGTGCTGAAAGCCTGCACGTTCGTGCACACATGTGGAAATACATGGGCTTAATTATCCAAAGTAAGATAAATTACAACAGCTGTACTCCTGTTAAGAGGAAAGGCAAGGAAAGAGTTAGCCAGGTGGATCTGAAAGGACTCTAGATGGGGAGGAATTGATGGACTGGATGAGTCGACAAAGAGTGCTGGAAAGCATACAGAGCCTAACATGACTTTAACTTGGTGAACAAGGGAGAAAGACAGACAGAGATTAGGAAACGAAAGGAGATAATGACAAACCCAGCAAACGGAGATAACAGTCATTTTCTAGAAGTCTTCCAGAAACATGACTTTGATCTCACAAGCAACACTGAATTACTTTGGTGGGAGGCTCAGGTCAAGGAGGGCAAGCGATAAGATCAGAAGGGCAGATAAGCTCTGAGAACTTCTGTGGATGCTTAATGCTGGAGGGAAATGGATCTACAGTCCCAGGTCATATGTCTCCAGCATCATGAGCTGCCTTGAGAAAAGGTAGAAGTCTGCAAGAAGGTCTGAGAAGGACATGGAAGTATTCAGGGAGGGAGGCCTCTGCCTTAGTGGGTGAAAAGAACTGACATTTTAGAATAAGGAAAGGACAAATAATAGAACTGATAAGGAAACAAGCAATGGACATCAGTGGAATAATTTGCATCTTTCAAGAAATACGTAAATGACTGAATGGAAAAAAATCACATTTGCCATCAGAAAACAAAGTGCTCAAGGGTGACCATAGCTCATCATCCTGCCACACGTATATCAGTGTCAGCTCATTAATATCCATCCTGTTTCCCAGGGAACTTCTCACCTGAAGGTCATACTTTCATAAGAAATCAAAAAACAACCCTGGCATTGCCTGCAGCAGCTGCAACTTTGCAAACTGTGTAGAGTTTCAAAACCCTACACGGGTTATTTTCATCTTGCTTTTTCAGATCAGCTCTGTGACTTCCACTTTTGAATCTGTCAGTTTGCTCCTACAACTCATCCGAACCATCTGCTTCAACAAAGGGCCTGAGTTTAGACAGAATGAAGGGGAACGAAGAAAAAGATCAAATCAGAGCTTTTAATGAGACTGCTAAACAAAGAGGAACATGGAATCCAGCAGCAGGGATCCTGGAGTCTTCAAATACCACAGTATCTCCTTTCCAGGATGAAGAGACAAGGTCAGACTTGGCAGTATTTCAGAAAAAATATTTGGAGTCTCTGTACCAAACAGCATCTGATTGAAGAGCTAGCAGTCAGGGTCCAGCATTCAGTTCCAGTTGTTCTTCCTCATCATTACAAACGCTGAGAACCTCATGAAGATATTCAAATAAATTAAAATACGCTTTTAAAAGTTTCAAAAGCTCTCCTGAGTGCCGCTCTCTCATCTTGCCATCGTGCTGGTCAGGAGGTGGGTTGATCAGCAAGGATGAGTCCTGCAATCACTTAAACAACATTCAGCATTGTTTCCATGTCTGGGGAGTTTCAGCACAGTCCCCTGAACCAGGCAGTTTTGAAGATGGCTGAATACCTGTGCTGCTGATGAATGGCATTCTTCCACACTGTCAATTAAATTCTTACCATGATCTTAAAGAATGACTAAGCAATTGTTACTCTCAAGAAGGGAATGAATCTCTACTTTTGAAACATGTTAACATTTAAAGAGCATTTTATTTTTAGGCACAGAATGGGTGTCAAGCTGTTCTCTTGGCAAAATAAGAGCAGCTCAGGCGACGAGCAGAGCCAGCCAGCAGAATGGGATGATTCACAGCAATCAAACTTCGAACAGATGCTTTTCCAAATTGCTTCTGTGATACTTCTCAGTTACAGCTCCTACATCCTGACTTACAGAGTTATCTAAGCTCCTGCCTTCTCCTTGTCCAACTGCCAGCCAACACATGCACTGATAAGCTTATTTAACAGTTCTTGGTTCAGCTCTTCTGTTTTAATTCTTTGGTGAGTGCTGATTTAACCTCACAGCCTGCTTGATCTGAGAAAACTGCAAAATCCAGAGTTTGTGTCCGATAACGTTAATAGGGTTGAGTTTCTCTGTTCAAGTGGGAACTTGGGCTGAAAAGCCTGTAAATAATGAAACTTGTCTTTAATACCTCGGCACTATTAACTCTGCTGCCAGTACTAAGGAGTGAATATGAGCCTTCCACCACCAGTGGGCAGGAACAGGAGACTAAATGGCTGCCATTGCTCTGCTTCTCTCCCCCACACAGTACCATGAAGCTTATCTGTTCTGCCAGCACAAGATATCATAGTGCATGGGCATGGGGAGGTGACAAAACAAAGAAAAAAACTCTCACTGCAAAATCAATGACTTGATTTTTCACACAATTGCTCTGGGCATTTCTGATGTTCGCGTAGGTGATGCAATCTTTTCTTCAAGTGGCAGCAATAGAGGGAGGAGGCTTTCTCCTCAGTTTCCTCTCTTTAAGAAACCTCCAAAAACCCTGATATTTCTGAGACCCATGTCTTCAAATTTGGATCAAGTTGGACAATGGATTTAAAAACTGTTATGAAGGGACAGATAAGAGGACAGACAGAGATGTATGCAGTGTGTGCATTTTGTGTTTAACTCATTAAATCAGTTGAAATGACTCAAAGTGCCTTCCTCTGTACTCCCAAAAAAAAGATGCCCATTCTGACTTCCACTCCACAGGAAGGAAATACTCACATGGTATTTTATGCAGCTATAAAACAACACCGTGCCAGCCTGACAGAGGAGAAGGATAGAATCATAGAATCTCAAGGTTGGAAAGGACCTACACGATCATCTAGTCCAACTGTAAAGCAGCAGCTAATTTCAGAGGTAATGTGGCCGAAGATATTTTTAGTATGGCCTATATCTAGTTTTAGTACCTCTCTCTAAATTACTCAACAATAAAATGACACCTTTAAAGAACTCGGTAACACAAGTTAGAGAGAAATTTTCACCAAGAAAAAGACCAGCATGAGAATCTCATACACACAATAAAAGGAAATCTCTCATGTTCAAACTTAAGCTCCCTCTGAAAGAAAACATGAATCTGGATGAATACTGCTGAGCAACTTGCAAGGACTGATAACAGCCTGAAGAGTGCCTGGTGCCCCTCTGATGCAAGCCAGGGGACAGACTCACTCTTGAGGCCTTTATACTCTAAAGTTAATAGTCTGAATTCAGATATGGCAGTACGTGAGGCTCACAGGACTGCACCTGCAGGCAGCACTGAAGAAGCTTACTGACACTGTATCCTGCAGAGAGCCAGACAGACATTTCTATATCCACGTGCTTGTGTTATTGCTCTAGGTCTTTGTGTTAAACTACCTGGATTGACAAGAGGAGAACCGTCCCTTGTCACATCCCTCTAAATAAAACACCTCTGGGAAGTGTAGAGGTTTATAGAAACTTCTGTGCTATATGTCTCCACTCCTAAATCAAACTGGTGTATTCCTGACTGAAACTGCTGAATCTGCACTGTGGTGGATGGGGGGGTTCTCAGCTGTCAAGCCCCATTCACTAAGTGGCTCGTGGAGAGAATCTGGGATGGTAACAGCTGTGCTTTCCAGCTAAGCAGATAGTGCATTTTTGTACAAGCTTGATTTGGTGTCCAGTGGCAGTGGACTGTCAGCTGTCATGTAATGAGATTCATTTCCCAACAAAGCCATCAGATTAACAACAGCATAAATAGCTGCACAGCATTCACCAAAAACATGCTGAATATGTATTACTTCCGATCTAATTGTACCAGCTATCATAATCACCATGGACTTGCTTAAAATCCTACTGAAATCAATAGGAGTATTACCACGGGCTGTAGAGAAGGAGCATTAAGCCATTTCCTGGCTTCTTTCACTTAGCTCCCATCTCCATCAAATGTCTGAACCAAATGAACGTTAAAAAGAGCCAATTCTTATAGGCAAGGCAAGCACTCAGTTCAGGTCACAGCAATTTATGGTTCGGCTGGTAAAGGTCTCAAGGTATTTAACAGGGAAAAACATCTAGAAGAGCAGGTAACTCTGACCAGTGCTGCTTTGCTGAAACCCAAGGCAACATACAGCTCTAAGGGGTACATGAAGGGATTACAAGGAGCACCAGTATTCCCACAGTGCTGATCAGGAGTCATATGGCATAATCAGGAATTTATCATCCACACTTGAAACCTGACATGACCAAGGCAAACACAGTACCTCGTCTCTGACATTCTCTCTCTGGCACAACCAGGGAAAGTGACAAATTTATACATACAAGACAGGAAATACAAATGCTGTCTAGAGGTTTCTAAAACAGCGGTATAAAACAAATTCTAATTTCAATTTTTCCTCTTCCATCATTTCAAATATTATGAAGTCTGATTAGACTGCTGGATTCATTTTAGAGCAATGGTTTAACTTTCCAATAAATAAAAACATCCACGCAGAGTTTCCTCACTTACTCGCCACTGTTTACTTATAAATAGCTGCAGTGTTTACTCTGTTTGTCTACTACAGAGCAAATATTGCTGCACATGCTAGAGCTTGATGGATGACATTAGTTAAACCAACAAGCAGATGCTCAGCAGAACATTAATGTGTACCCAGCAGTGTAATTATGGCCAGACAGAGCCTTAATGCAAACAGATCAGTCAAAATGGCTACACAAAAATGTATGACAACTACACAAAGCCAACAAATATTTTCAACCTGCTGACTGCTCATGACCACTAACTAAAGTAGAAATACAAGGCTAAATCCCAGCTAAGCAAACACAGAAATCCTTAGCATTCTACAAATCATGCTGAAAGAACACACGAGGAGGAACATATTTGATGGGTTGGATCTAGATTTTTTTTCTTTAAAGGTTGAATGCATTTCTATGAGCTAAGTGAAAAAGCAAAAAATGAAAATAAAAACCCACTTGTGTTTGTCTGAATTAGTGTGACCTTAGTGACTACAGGATCTGAAAGTGAAATTTAAAAGTAGATATATGTATAGGAGAACCCCTGTGTACAAATAAATATTTGTATGTATCTGTAAGCTGTCCTCTGAATCACAGGACTTTGGACAAAAACTAAAAGAAAACTTAAAACCAAAATTAGTTGTGTATGCATAGTAGGCCAATATGACATACAAACCTCAGTGAATTAAGCCAGAACTTCACTGTCTCTTACTTTCACCTTTTTTTTCTAAAATGGCTGTAGCTTGATAGGGAAACCCCACTGTTTTCTACAGGGAACATCTTGTCAAACTCAGGTTTCTCATTACCTCTAAATTTAGAGGTCGTGTCATGAGCTTGTACTGGAGGACAGTTCCTACTGTGCTGTCATCAGGCTAGTCAACACAAAGAAGATTTTTTAGTGGTGCAAAGGCCTGCTACATATCCAATTCCTATTTGCATTACGCACAACGAGACCACAACTGAGAAACTTGGAGCTTGTGCTGGGGCACTGGAAGACACAAAGGAATTAAAAAAAAAAATCCAACAAAAAAACAAAACAGTTTCAAGGACCTAAACTTGTTTTTAATCTACCAAGTGCACTTAAAATGCACTTTTATGATCAGACACCCTGCAACATAGGCTGGTTTTATACTCCACTATGATACCAGATAGTAAACCAAAGTTTAAAAAAACAAATGAAGATCAGTGCAGGTCAAGCTTCCTTTCTTTGGGGGGGTGCTTCCAACAAACTATATTTTGCTTGTGTTTTATGCCAATTCCCCAGTGCTGCTTTCTTGGTTATCACCAGAAAAATCTCATCCCTGCATTTTTAAAACCTGCTCTCAAAATTGCATTTTACTCTTGGAAGCCAAAAAATAAAAAATAAAAAAGTAGAAGTACAGTACACAACTGTCCTTCATTTCCTTCCTCTGCTCTTACATATCCTGTGTGCAACTGGAATGCTTCTATCTGATTATTCAGTGCAGCAAACATTACAATGAATGCAATCATGCCTTACTACCCTACATGTCTGTAGCCTATTGCACAGCTACATACAGATGTTTTTCCACAACTTGGTTTTCTAGCCATAGGGTCTATAAAACAATAGAAACTCTCCAAAATGTTTTCAGGCCAGCAAAGGATAAAGGCACTGAAAAGCAGTCAATTGGATAAACGCCATCTATGTCTGACAGGAGGAGAAGAAAAACTTCAGAGGTTTTTCAATTATAAGTGCACCAGGCTTTCTTAAACAGTATGTGGCTGCAGTCTGCAGCTGATTGACCAGGCTGGAATGCGTGAACAGAGGTAAAAACAAAGCTGTGGGCAATGGAAAGAAGAAACACAAACCTCTGGTCTGTAGAAGGACTGAATCATTATTTTCTGACCTGAGGAACTGGATATGCTGCACAAAGAACCCAGGCTTACACTGGGAAAGCCTGAGAAGAGACAGCAGCCTGAGATGAGACTCAAGAGATGTGGGGTACACCCAGCCAGCTCTATCCTTTAGTGTGCCTCTTCACATCTGAGGTCTCTGTACAGCAGGGACAACAGCCCTGATCTTCTCAGTAAAGAGCTTTAAATCTTACTGAAGAAAAGCACTATATAGAAAAACAGCCACAGTGTCTGACTAACAGGGAGTCACCATGAATTAGCAGGTAAGAAACCAGACAAAGTCAGGATGTGCAACATATGTTCCCTGCCTTTGGATAAGAAAAAATGGGCAAATACACTCTTCTGACTCTCATGTTTTCCTAGCCCACTTAGTCTGAGTGGTCGTCATGGCAGGAAAGCATGCTTTCTGCTGCAGATAATCTTTTCCCGGCATTTCTAGCACAGATATCAACAGCAAGCAGTGGGTTTTTTTACAAGGTACTGACAAGAAGGTTTGGCACTGTAGGAAACAAACATCTCATCTCTCCTTCCACAGCCTTGTGTTAAAAACGAGAAAGAAGGAAGCAGGATGAGCTACGAAAGCAAAAGAGATGATTTTATTTTTTGATATTCTTGAGGATTCTTGCAAGAATGATTCATCCTCAGCAATGGGAAGTTATGGAGCTAGGGTGTGAAGCTGTTGAAGCAGTGCAGAAAGCACATAAAGCCTGCAATATGCAAATCTCCATTGACATGGAAGAGGTAAGAGGCGACAGCAGAAATACTACAAACCCCAACAAACAGAAGCTGTCTGTCTACAGATCTAATATACTGAAATTGTTCTGCTCATGCTTGCCTCAAAGACTTCTCAGCTTCACACATGCAGTAGCAAGGAGCAGTTCCAGAGCTTTTCTTGACATTTGTTTGGCAGTGTGTGCTTTGCTGGACATCAATTAGACTTCTGCCTTCAGCCTGTCTGTTTGCAAATACAAAGACTGCTTTCAGAGATAAACAGCAGTGATTTCTTTAAGCCATGATTAAATGGAATTTAGCCATAAGCAAAGCCTTAGTTCTTTAGGCAGTGTCCTACAAATCATCTCCAATTTAGAAAACAATCAAGGCAGAGAAACCGTCCAGGAGATAAAACTGTAATTCAGAAGTTTTAGCATTACATACACACACGAATTCAAAATCCAAAAGTGCCTGCTGCATGAATGAAAAAGAAGCATTCCTTTTAAATTAAGGTTTTGATTATTTTTTACTCCACGTTAGCAGAAAAATTACTGTACTACTTCTGAGAGGCACTGTCACATATATTCATTGGAAGCTGTTAATTAAAACAGTAATAACTGTTCCCCCGCAGTGATTGCATGTCAAAGCTCTAAATGCAGGAAGGGGTTGGGGGTTGAGAAGGTGTGGAATGGAACATCTTGCATATATATCTTCCCTTCAAGCTAGGTGACTAAAATTCCCAGGTGTTTTGTGTACATGTCTATATAATTTCACACAGACATAAATGGCCCTAGAGTGGAATGCAGTACATGTTTGCACCTGTACCCATCAAACTGCACAATGATTTAGTACATAAAGTGAGTTATGACACAGAGCCAAAATGAAAGGATAAAGTCAGAATAAATACCAACAAAGCCATGGCAAATATTTTCTCTCACGACATACTCCTTCTGATCAAGGGAACATAAAGGAGCTTAGCTGCACACCAATTTGACTTTAGGTTAGGATTTGGTTTGGAGTCCTAGATTCCTGACAGGAAAGTACCTTAACATGATACTTGCAACTGGTCAGTTTTCTGAACACAGCTTCTTCCATTCAAATAGTAATCAGCACTCACCTTGCTCAACAACACAATGCAATGGCCTGGAAGATTTTACTCTTAAAAACATGGTCTGATAAAGGAATAATATCATTCCTTCCCACAGAATTTTGGGCAGTTGTTGACCTGCATTTATCAAAAACACACTACCATAAACCACTAATAAAACCATGGGTGAAGGGAAAGATTTTGAGCAAAGATATGCTTAAATATTGTGACTCCTTGCAAAGTGAACACAGGACAAGACAGACAGAGAAATGATTGGAAAATAAAGTGCTTGAAATACATATTGGGGCTACAAAAAGAAAATGATGTATGGAAGAGAACTAATAAGGAACTGCTGGAGGTTTATGAAGAACAAAGTGGAGTAAACGTAGGGAAATTCCACAACCTCAGTGGGCAAGTCATGCGGTTAGCGTGATGGAAGACAGACCATCCAGGCCTCTCCTGGGAGAGCAGCTTCTTGGTGTCCAGCCCCAGCTGAACAAAAGAGAAGATGAAGGAACAGAATTGAGCAAGAGTTTCTAAGAGCTCTAACCACCACCAAAGACAAACAGACCTTCAACAAAAAGACAAGGGAAGGGGATTAGTCATGAGAGCAATAGAGGATCTGTGATGCTTCAAAGCTATGTACATATGGAAGGGGGAACGATGACAAATGGCCAGAAAAATCTGTCACTAACTCTCCCTCCGCTAAAAGCTTTCATTTATTTTAATTACATAAGCTAATTGCTCCCCCTGCAAGACATGAAAAAACAAAGACGGTGAAGAAAAAGGTTGAGATAACCAGAAATTCAGCAAGCAGCACTGACAGGTTAATTTTAAGAACACATCAGATCAACTGATCAATCACCTACTTTCTATCTATGATGGGAACATAAAGGTTCCAAACTAAGCGTAGCCACTAGTGTTTGGATGCTGTATCTTCATCATAAAGATAGTTATTTTTCATCTAAGGAGATCAAGAATCCAGCATTGCCATTATTATGTGGAATGAATAAAGACAAGCCCTAAACAAGACTACTGAGTTGCAAAACAAACCCAAAGGTAAAGGAAATTCAAATGCTTCACTTTCACTCAACCTAATACGCTGCACACGTTGTAAGTTTTCATATATACCAGTGAGAAAGCTGATGTTTTTCACAGTAAGTAGGTTAGGTAGTCTGCTTAAGCACGCCCAACCTTCTTGTTTATTTATTTATTTTACAGGCTGGATAGAGGGAAGCATATTGCTTGTACACAGCCTTCGTTTGCATTTTCCACTTGCCCTTCCAAAAGGGGAAACAAATATGAAATTGACCAGTCTATCAGGTTTTGTTTTCAGGCTCTCATAGACTATCATTTCTTTACAAGACTTTAAAAACCTTCAGTGATTCTAAATGCTCAAATAGAAACAGCTTAATTGAGACGACAGCTCATTTTCAGGAAATACAAAGCATCAGCCTCACGACATCGGGTTTTCCAAAGATGTCTCAGGTACCCCCAAGCCACAAGTCTCTCTAGGAAAAAATTGATCCAGTGAGTCTAGCAGAAGCAAGATCTTCCTTCAGATGCTCACAGCTGGAGACTGAATAGATGTGCACACACAAAGCAGCCTCACTGGAACTGTGTCCCCAAAACAAGCAAGAAGGAAAAGCACAGACAGGACACTGAAGTGAGGAAGAGTGAGGGTTATGTTAGCAGGAATTTGTGATTACTCGAGTGGCTGTGTTCATCCCAGTGTTTCCACTGAAATTTATGCAATCTTGTATTAAACTCTCTTGGCACGTAGATTTTTATTAAGAATTTAGAAGAGGAGCGATTGCTAGCTGGTGAAAAGAAATTGGAAGGCCATCATGGGAAGGGTGGAGCACAAAAGATGGTAGTGATGAGTATGTCCAATAGCACAGTTCTGCACTGTCTGAGTTGTGCAGCTGAGTATTTATTCCTTAGCAACCAGAAGGCAAGAGAAAAAGTCCTCCACTGTACTGTAGCATGGCTCCCTTTGGTTCTGTAAAGCCAGCCTGACTCCACATCACCCTGCACAGCCACAACACATGTAAAAATCTGCAGTGCTTAAGGTCCTTTTCATTCACAAACATCAAATTAACTAAAGAGTGCTCCTTCAAGGGACATTTTAACCGACTATATGTTCATTTTAATGCACTGAAGTATGTTTGATTTTGGTCTGGAGGACAGTCTCAGTAAGGCTTTTGCTAAAGCCAGGCACTGCTTCTCTAATGAATTGTTTTAAGCAGCAGGTATTTCTATTTATTCTGGCATCAAATAAAAACCCGCCCTGGAATATACAGAAACATTCAACACGAACCACTATGGAAAATGTTTTTAATGTGAGAATTCCTTTTCTTTTCCACTCACAGCAAACCAACTAGTCTTTTCCCTTTCCTTAGGGATTAATTCCCTGTTGTGACACTGTTAAAGGACTGGAATCTATATTACACTGGGAGGAAGATTTAAATGAACAACACAGAGCACACACACAACTAATAGGAAGTAGTGTTACTTGCTGAGAACAGGAAGCACCCAGCCACAGGAGCAAATCAGCAAGGAAAAGGTAAAAATGTATTGCCCATTTTTCAGGTGCTCTACACGCAATATAAAAGGATAAAATCTACACTGATGAATTGACTAAGTGTCAGATTTGGAATACCTGGACATCTTAAAACTCTGTGCTACAGTACTCACAAGAAGAGAGCAGGGTGTAATTGTTAAGGGCAGGAAAATTAGCCAATAGCTCAACAGGACACAGCTTTCTAGGATGGCACTTCTCATGAAAGGAAGAAATGACTGTGGTGTGAACACACTGAGACAACAGAAGGACATCATCTGCACAGCTACCAAGCAGCAACAGCAGAAAACCAAAATCACACACATCAGTTTGTGTTTGGAAGCTGCTAACGAGTAAATAAAGGACACAAACTATACAAGAATTTATTAGCCACAGGACCCTCCCTCTTAGTAAGTTATCTGTGAGTCCTTCAATTAAAGCCAGCCAGGAGATGGAATTGCTTTTCACAAAACACTGATTCACTTGTGGAAACAGCTTGGAAAACTGTTTCTCAATCACTTCTGCTCCAGCGTTCAGTTTTCTCCAGGCAGCTATTTCTTCAACTAAACCTGCCTGTCTGCAGTATATTCACTGCATTCTGCTTTCTTTTCCCCAACATCAAGCCACAGAAAGCGTATGTGACTGCAGAAGAGGTAAAGACATTTTTAACCAGGGCAATTTAAGGATATTTAAGACACTTTCTCATTTTCCATTTCCCAATTCCATACTACCCCTACTTTTACTGTTAGCCGAATACAGCGAAGCTTCAGCTTGGATCTGGGGTAACATGTACACTGAGGAATCAGGTCCAAGCTTTGCCTTGAAATATGCAGGATCATTCCTAACTAACCATAAAGCTGCTTATTTGGCACTAGCAGTGGAAATATTGAACGAAAGGGGCATTCTCAATCTGCTTATGTCACAGAAAGGTTGGATCCTTACAACGTGCAAGGCTCCAAGCTGCAGCCTGATATTAATAGCTAGACATTAAACTCTCAATTTGGCTGGCTTAGAGGCAGCTCAATTGGAACAAAGATTTTTCTGCAGGAAATGGCAGACCTGGTTAGAGTCACATCACGAGAGATGAGACTGAAGCAGTGGCAGACTGCAAACTTTTTGACTGGTGTGTGTCAAGGCCATGCCACACAAAGCAAACTTTCTGTGCTCTAATTGCAGAGCCCATCAGAGGTACTAGCAACTTTGACTACTGAAGCACGACTGTGGCAAATGTGTTGCATGCAGGAGTACTGTTTTCCTCTCCCCTCCTTTTTGAATGCATTCGTTCTTAGAGCTTACTCACATAACCAAGTGGGGCAATAAGCATTAATTATTTCTTAAACAAATGCGGTTCTGTTTCTTGACGCAGTCAGTGGGGTATTACCCCACAAAGACATACCTACATATTTTCACAATTTTTGAGCTTGTTTCAGCCATTATGTAACCTTCCACACTACCTTGGCAGCTGGGCCAAGAAAATTTGAACCAAGTCCCCAGAGCAACTGGTTTCAGAGAGAGGCCCCTGCCAGAACACAAATACAAACCTCCTGCTGCTGTTTTCTCTCTGTGTCTGCATAGCAAGCAAAGATTCCAGACAGGTTTTTCAGTACGGATCTTTTTGAGCACAAATGAACCCCTCTTATGAACCACTTATATTTCATAATCCCACTTCCAAACAGCAGCTGAACCTCAGTATTTCCACCAAGAATTTTGCTTGCATATTTCTCACAACATAAAGAAAAAAATCATTGTCACTAAACAAAAAAAACTTCCAATGCTTTAAATACACTAATTTTAGTGCACATATCTGATGTAGTCTGTATATGCTCTTAAACATGACTAAGCAGCATTACACTGCTGACTCACATCTGCACTGTACATTTTCTATGTGCATCGTACAGCTTTATATATGAGCTAGTTGAGCCATCCAACCTCCTGTAGCTTTGCACTAAAAATCCCCATTTCATAGAGGTAGACAGAAGTATTCCAAACAGCAGCTGGTCAAATGTCACACAAAGTTCCAGTGCCAAACCCAGTAAAAAAAAAAAATCAGTATTCTAGGGTCCAGATTCTGGGCCTTATATAGAGCAGCAGCCTCAGTTTCCTAGTTTAGGAGACAGCCTGCTCACCAGGAAGATGCTTTTTCCTTTAAAGGACACCACATTGCAGTGGCCAGCTTCATCCATAAGAGGGTAAAAACCCACATGTATCTGGTGAGAGAGTTGCAGAGAGTTCCCACATGCAAAAGGGAAGTGTAAGGTAAGAAATCAAATTAAGCTGAAGTTCTTCAGAACTCTGCTATAATCTCAGCATCATCTTGAAGACCAAATGCAATGTCACTCTTTGAAATAGCTTCTTGCTCTTGTAGGTACATTTGCTGATTTGAAAGTGACCGTCTGTGGGTGCTGGAGTGAGACACAAGAACCTAGCAACAGCAGAGGTGGCTGAAGTATCAGCATCATTCTTCAAAAGCTACTACTGCTCACCAATGGGCATCAGCCTACTTTGAATTTTGCATTTGTAATAAACTCAAGAAAATTCCACACTACATTGCTCCTTATTTAATCCACATACACACAACACAGAATGGTGATGGCTATTTCTTTGTGACGACAACTATTTTTTCCCAGTTCAGATCAAGACTGCATTACCAACACTAAACGCTTTTTCAAACAGGCAGTACACCACAGAATTATATTCCTTAGCTTATTCTTCCTCTGCTGTGATACTCATAAACAACACAAAGACAAATTCTCTTCTGGTCTAGCATCCGTAATATGAAAAAATTACATATCAGCTAACTCCCACCAGTAGAGAAAAAACACATAATTATATCAGCAATGTCTTTTGCAGAGAAATGGAAATGACCTTAATATAGTGCTATACTGAAAACCAGGACAATGATCTCTGTGCAAACACAAATATGATTGATTCAGGGCATTAGACACAGGGTCCTTAATTATCTGATACTATCTGACAGCCTTAGCATTTATGTAAGAACTTTAGAACATTAATTCTTTTATGGATGCAAATCCTCCCAAACCCAACACTCTCCAATATCATACTGCACCACTGCATTACTCCTTAGCAAGCTGATGACCAGAAGAATTGTTATCTTCTTTCAGGCTCTAAATGTAAGTGCTATTTCTCAAGGCAGGGAGAGATGAAATACCAATATATGGTGTAACTCAAGTGGACTTCATTCAGACTGCAACCCTGCCAGAATAGTTCCTAGTCTTACAGCTTTGAAGAAACCTTTCAAAACATGCAATACAGAGATAAGGGCCTAAGTTGGTAGTTGATCTGAGACAACTGCAGTAGCTCACCAACTTGGGCACAGGTAGTAATGCTTGAAAATGGATGTCACCAAATTCTTTACTTAATTCAACAGTATTAAAATAAAATAAGTAGGTATATATATGACAAAAGACTTGAGCTGGACACTGTCTCTGGGCTCAAAAAACAAAAACAGCAGGGCATAGGAAATGCTCAAGTGAAGATGCTAATGCCAGAAGTAAAGAAAATTAGGACTGAAGAAACCAAAGAGATCAAACTGTTTTTCTCATTGAAACATCCACTTTCTCAAAGCCTACAAAAAACAATGCTGGAAATAGTGTCTAATGAGTTTAATCTGTATCACTCTGATCTTCCACTTTTTCCACTGGAGCCATCATCTTCAGCACAAGAAGATATTTGGGTAGCTTCAGAACAACAACAACAACAAAAAGTCATAAAAATATTTCCTTAGTCACACTGTCTACATCATTCCCTGAATAGACATCTTCAACATCACTGTCTTTAAAACTGGAAAAGCCCCAACCTTGGTCAGCACATGTCTTCCATCAGCTTTTCTTTTTCTTCTTTATTTCTATATTGTATCTTACCACAGGCATCTCCAGATGCAGGCACACAAAGCCTTCCTCAGTAGTAGTAGGGGTGTGTTTTCAATTGGACAAAGAACAAATGCACTGTGAGGGATTCCCACTGGAAAATTTAAACATATAAGCCAAGCCTTGCTCATGTTTAAAAAGAAAATGTATGCATTTTTCAGCTCTTTATTTCCTTCCACCTGATCAGACTCCATAACACAAAGAGGGAAGGATCTACATTCTGAAATGAGACTCCTACAAGCAGCCCCATAACTCCTGCTGAGAATACCCCATGTTCCTCATCAGTCACTGCTGTAAGTATAACAACCCCTAGTCTCCAAGTCTTTGCAAACTCTGAAGCTTAAGATCAGTTGCAAGTCAGTACCCACTCCAAGTTTACACAGTTATGTAGGGTAACAGGTAGTTCAACTTTGAGACAAGTCAAAAAAAAACAAACAAAAGAAACCATCAACATAATCATCACAGAGAGGATGCTGAGTTATGCCTCCACACACTGCTGCTATTGTCAAGGTTAAAAAAACCAAAACACAACAGATGAACAGTGAAGATTACTGCTACCTAAATAGAATAAATAAACAGATGGACTCTGTAGGATGTAAGGACTCTGAGAATCCAGGGCTTAGGTAAGACTAAAGACAGTTCTGAAGTAGGAGGTGGGAAAAAAGATTTTAACTTGACTTTCCTACAGTGAGGTATTCTTCCCTGTATCTGTGTGCCAGTTTGATCTGTGAGTGTTACACAGGTTCTTACAGCTGCAAATACATTCATTGTTTAGCAAATTCTTATTTGAAAGAAGAGGTGAGAGAGCACTGGAAGGAACATTAAACAGTCATACTAACAGAATTTCTTGATCTCCAATTATCTAATTCTATATCTGCTCCAAAAATATAAAGTTACTAAAGATCACTTCCTAAACTCAGAGACCTCCAGTGCTTAGAAGGGTTAGTATTTAAAGGATTATTTAAAGTCTATACCCCATACTAACCTGCATTTGCATCACAGAGATATTCAGAATAGCAAAAGGAGCATTACATTAAATCAAAGAATGAAAGGTTGCCCCAAAAACTCCTCTAAGCCTAGAGTTGGTTATCAAAATATTCTCCCCTACTTCTTTGACTTACCCACAGTGTCACAAGGTTCATCTTTGTGTACGCAGAAATCTGTCCTAGAAAGCAAAACAGAACAGAAGTCAAACATATCCTGTGCCTCCAGACTCCAGGCTACGAAAAAGCAGTAATGCATGATTCGCATATCATGAGTGTAGAGGGATTGTTTTTTATTTAGCTGCTGTGCAGTCTACACAGTGACAACAGACAGCATCACTGATTGCTGCTGCAAGATTACAATCAACTATGTGAATCATCTCCATGTCTTACTATCCAATTTAATACTTCAGATTTTGCATGCAGAGAGTACTACAATATCATATACGATTCTGTGTCTAGGAAGTCAGGCTTTAGCATCTGGATTAATAATGAATCTCTTATTTTGAGAAGAGAACTGTATTATCAAAAGTGGGAGGAAAGGATATGCGGGGTCACTGCCTGGAGACAAAAAAAGTGATCATCTATACCCAAAAATTCTCAGTTGTTCTTCCTCTGGAATGGAGAGGAACAAGAGAGAAGCAGGACTAAACAGAGAATGACAGATGTTGGCACAAAAAAATAAAATAAGGATTTGCCAGGTAACAGTCAGGTAAACCAGCTCCAGCTAAACATATTACTGCTAAGTTTGCCATATCATGATTGGAATCCAACACAAAGGTTTAAAGGACTTCATCTGGTCTCTGTTATCCCCCCACATCTCATCCAGTCTCTCTGAATATCCCTAAAGCACAAAAATATACTACGTATGCCACTGGCATCCACGCATCCTGCCAGAGATCCACAGATCTTTGTTAAACAGAAGCAGGAAAAAAACCTTCAAGCTCACTGTCTAAGTAATACCACTTGAAGTAAGAAGATTTTGTACATGAGATTCGTCATGAGAGCATAACAAGTGTGGGAAGAGAAGTATTTTATAACTAAATTAATAGTTTGAATATATTTCAATAAGCAATCAGGCCTAAACATTTAGAAACTATCTTCAGACCTGCTTTGCAGCACCATCTGCTACGAAGAGGAGCAGAAAAGCATCACACGCATTTCTGAAGTTCCTTAGCCCAAGGTAAGCCAAGAAATCATAATCTTTGTCACGGTTTTCCTCACCCTAAGGTGAAGCTAGTGACAGAGTCACATTAATACAGTTGGAACGTGTTGTTTGAAATGCCAGAGTCACAGAAAGGTTTTTGAATTTGGGAGTGTGGCAGAAAGATTAGAAGTACTCCTTTTCCCTGAATAAAAAATAAGAAATTAGGTTTTATAGGAAAAGGTATTTAAGGCTCAGGATTGTGGCTAATGAATGCAAACGCTTCACACCAAACTCTTAAGAAATGACAGATAGTTTGCCAAGGGCTCGGAAGAACAGAAACAATAACTACTACCACCTCTGCTAAGCAGATATCGAAATCTCAAAATGCTTCAATTCAGAAAGAAGGTAACAACTACTGAAGTGTTAAAAAATCCGATAGGAACTAAACAAAATTGGAAGCTACGACCACACACCAGCCCCAGCTTTCATTTTTCACTGCAGCCTTATTGTGTCTCGACACCTTGGCATTCCAGCCTTTCCAAAGAAGACTAATGACAGTCTCCTGACAGAGCTGGCAAAAGCACGCCCGCCCGAGTTCCCAGGGCCAACTTGACAGAGGTTTATTTAAGGACTTATTATGTTATATAAACTGGTAAATCAAACAGATGCTTTTCTTGTGACAACAGATAGCTGAACTATTAGTAAATGGCAAAAGGCCATTGTTAGAAAAGCTTCTCTCCTCAGGGGCTGGCTGGCTGGCTCTGCAAACAAAGCACAGCAAGTTTCGCTTCTTGCACTCCGTGATCTACACTGAAAGGTGTCTGGCTTCCTGGAGAAATTACCACCATGCCATAAAACAAGGGATTTATAAATAACCCAGCACAACTTGCACGCTCTCCTACATAGGCAGAACAATCCATGTTTGTGAAGAGAGCATTGTGACGCTGCCTGGTCAGAAAACAGGTCAGCAAGGAGAACTGAACACAGCTACCCAGCTCACTGCATGTGGGTATGCAAGTAGGAAATCTCCCAGCCCATCCTATAAAGTGTCATAAATAGACATCCAGGAGACACCATGCTTCCCTCTATTAAAAGGTCTTGCATGAAGACCTTAGGCTTTAAATTACCTGGATTTATTGTGTAACTTTTAGGATAAAACTCCAGCCAAACACAAAAGCACATTCAAATGAGCTCAGTAGGTCTCAGTCTTTTTCCAGAGACAAGATGCTACCTAAATAAAACCTATACATTGAAATTCCTGAAGTTCTTTCCTGGAAAATCGTGAGGGGGACTAAAGACCATAAAGGCATTAGGAAAGAGCTGTCTCACCTGTGGATGTGTGACAGGATGTTAGCAGGATGGTTTATAGAGCCATATTGGAATAAAACTCACTGCAGGAACCACAGATCAAATCCAAGGCCACATCTGACCTTATCACACTAAGTATTGGATAATGTATTGAAATCTCACACTACAGCAGCAAAGAAAATTTCCTCTCCACTTTTAGTCACTGGCTGAATCAAGAAGCACATGTGTTCTGACTTCTTAAAGATCTATGAAATTCTTCATCATTATCACTTTTATCATGGAGTGTGTTTTCATTAGCAAGATTAAACAATTCTTTTGAAAAAATGACAATAAGAGGGTTGTTTTATTCAATAAAGAGAGCCAGAAAAGAAGCTCAGAACTCCTCCTAAAGTCACTCTTCCATCTGGCTCACATGAACTGGAAAAAAATACCTAACTGTGCAAAGCTGAATTCTGCAATTCAAGTCCTTCCTGTAAGAAAGGAGGACAGTAGTTGAACTGTGCAGCATGAATAAGAAGTATTCTTTTTAATAGTCAGTTATCAGCATCCTTCAAATGACATCTTCTGACCAGTTTATCACTACTGGGTCACAATGTTAAAGGACAGAGGAAATGGATACAGGCAAATACTTGCTAAAAAGAAAAAAAGATTTACCCTAAATATGTATTTAGTAGGACTATGTGGCCAGCTTTCTAAACACAAACAGCATTGGTTCACTTGTCCACTGAATGGAAGATGAAGAGATGAAGAAATGCAGTGGCAATAAGCAGGTTGCAAGTGGAAGAACTACAGCAGCTCAATGGGGGAAAAAAGAAAAACAACAAAAAACAAGTCTTTGCTTAGTAACAGGTCTGAATTATGTTCTTCAGAGTTCAATCAGTGCTGATTGACTCTCTGCTCTGCTCCTTTATCACCTGTACTCTAATGAGAGACTCAAATGGCCAGGAAGTTGGGAGAGCGACGGAATATCTGAAGATTTTCTCAGGAATGCAAAGAACAGAAGATCAACAGAGAGAATGTGTTTTAAATGAAACATGCTTCTAGGATCACTAAGATACAGATTCTGCAGAAAGAAACTATTCTGGTCAGCTGCCCATTAAAATATGAAACGTATTACCTGTAAATGCCAGAGGTTTGAATTTCTGTAAGTTCAAAATGAGAATTTTAACAACAGAAGTGTGACAATTCTAGAGACCACTGCACTATACTCAAACCTTCAGAGATTTTTACCACTGTCTCCTTTACTTACTAAACTGGGCAGAGGTACATCTTATTTCACAGACACAGTATACCCCTTATCTGCAACTTAATTAAGCAAAAAATCCCACAGACGGGTTAGGAGGTCATCTACTTTTGCATACAAATGAGTATATGGGGAAAACCAGTTGCAGGTGAAGTTCCAAAAGCCAAGCATGGCATGGTGTTTCAAATTGACACAGAGAGAATGAAGTAAGTCCTCAGGTCCCAAAGACTGATTCAAAATAATCTGTTCCTGTTCTTAAAGCAGCTGCAGAAAATTCATCTTCTGCTTTTTCTGGTTCTACCACTTGTGCTGGACATGCTTTTGCTCCCATATCCTCTGCTGCTGGTTCAGTTGTACAGTTTAGAAAGGGTCAAGGACACACACACCTCCAAAACCAAGAGTAGAAAACCTTATTTCCCTGACAAAGGAATTAGGCTGCTTGGCCAGAAATCTTCCAAGAAGACAGTTTCACCTCTGCAGCAGAAGCAGGATGGGTTAGGATAAGAAGACAGAGCAAGAAGGAAGGATACAGGTAAGCACTGGTGACCTATCAAACTGGAAAATGTTGCTTTTACACAGAACAGTGTGCTCCTTGGCCTGAACTTTCTCACAAAATCTGAACCATTTGCTAACCTGTACTTCTCCAACTACTCCGATCACGAAAGCTGCAGATTTACTGAACCCAGCGAACATCTCTACAATTCTTCCTCAAATGCCTGAGTTCAACTCATTTAACACGACATTATGCATTCAATTTTGTAAGCTGCAGACAGAAAGCACAGACGATATGCTCTGCTCATTCCCTCCATGCAGTGTTTAGAGCACATCAGAAGAGATTTTGTATGCCTCGCTTGTCATGCAGGACAACTGGATGCCCAGATGAGTTTAACAAAAATGTTAGTTATTTATTTAGGCCCTGATCCAATAAAGCACATGCTTAACTATAACCAGGATGTTCAGCCCATTGACTTCAAAGGAACTATTCACCCTGCCTAAAATGTTAAGTAGCTACTTAGGTGCTTGGGTTGGACTACAATGAATATGGTAGAGAGAAAAGGATTTGGGGGAGAATGCACACATTTGTGAAGGTGCACTCTTCAGAACTTTGCTGGCCCCATGCCCTGCTTGCCAGTTGTACTGGGCACTCAAAATCCCATGGATAGTTCGCAATGTGGCTGTTAACACAGGAGACAACTATAGTCAGAACAGCAGCTACTGCAAAAGCATGCATTCCTAGTTACACTGTTGGCAGGGAAAAAGGTAACAACACAGGAGAGTAACATCTAACCACAGTACAAACATTTCCTGTCTCAAACCAGGGAAGAGGGAGGTAGGAAGTAGTATCTTTCAAGCACATAAAGAAGCCATCTAAAACTATATTTTTGTGCTTGCTTTAATTATTTGGGGACCATTTCTGTAACAGAGCATTCTTAATATGAAGTTTAAAGTTTGCAAACAATTTACACGAGCAGATATTTGCTGCTCATAACTTACAACAGGTGTAAGGAACATGGGTGTTGCATTTTATTCTGAG
Organism: Odontophorus gujanensis; assembly: GCA_013399175.1. NCBI lineage: Eukaryota > Metazoa > Chordata > Aves > Galliformes > Odontophoridae > Odontophorus > Odontophorus gujanensis. The sequence goes on along the minus strand of VXAB01011477.1, from coordinate 382,926 downwards.
GTTGAGTTCAGGTAGGGAAATTACAGGAAAAAAGACTATAAAAGTCAACATGGAAGATTACTGTAGAGATTTACTGCATCTGGGTCATACTCCGATGTGTTTGACCCATCAGCAAACTGTGCTGCAGGTGAAAGGAAATTTTCTGTAACATTCACACATAGATAGTTTCACACCTGAAAAAAACGCAGCAGGTTTTAAACACAGGCAAATTAAGAATGATTGACTTAAGGTCTGACAGAGGAGAGATGTTAAGGTGGTTATCTCCTAGGGCAAAAAGAAAATTAATTTAGCTTCTGGCATTCATTTCTTTCTTTCTTTAGGAGATAGCTCCCTCACCATCTCCTTCCTACCAGCACACCATATTCTCCTGAGGTACAAACTGTCTCTTCTCTCAGAGTGTTCAATATGCATATCTAATTAAACTCAAGGTACTTGTTCTTACCCACATTCTCAACTTAGCAGCTTCTTTCTTCTAGGATGAAGACCTTGTGTCCCCCTAAATCTCACTCATCTCTTTTCCACTTATACCACCTCATCTGAGAAAAATGTATCACCTGTTCTACAGACACGTCTTAACTGTATCCTGACTAAGGCATGCTATCAGGAACACTGATAATGTTCTTTTGCACAGCAGTGTTAAGTACACACAAACAAAACACTTCACCTGAGGCATCTGAGCCCTCCAAACAGCACGTAGGTAGCAAGCATATCATCAGTGGATCTTTTTCTTGAATTACTGCTGGACCAAATGATCCCAGCACTGATTATGGACCAGTATTGCTTAAAGAAACCGATGAACCTGACCTCATTATACCTGGTTACAAAAACTGCAGCGTCCACAGGAGGGGTGTCATCCCTCGCACCGGGAACCTGGTTGTTACCAAGGTATTTTGCTCCACCATATTCTTCATTTTGCCAGTGACAAAAGCTCTCCAGAGACCTCTCTCCATGATGCCCAATAGACAACTTGGCCTTTTGTACAGAAAGGGATACAAAAGAACAAATATTCATTACAGCGTTTACAAAAAAGGTTACACCTCTGATAAAAAAAAACAAAACAACACAAACACAGCTGAGGATCAAATACACAGATATTAGAAAATGAAAAGCATGAAACCAACTTTATCTGAGTGGGTGAAGTAGGAGGCTTTGTAATCCACACTGACCTATGCCATTTGATATACAGAACAAATTTCATCAGCTGGCAGTGGTCATAAGCTTCAGAAGTCTCCTAAAACTGATCTGTATTTCTGATACCAGAGCCATTTTTCTAACAGTTAACTCCTGAGGTCGGTTCACAACTACAAGCAAAGATTTACCAGAAAGGCTACATAAAGGGACTGCAGCTCCTTTCACTTCTGTGGCCCCTTGTACTTCCCATCTATAAAACTATCTGGTGCAGTGTGGCACACTACGTTTTGTGATCCTACGGCCAAACATCCTATACTTCTCACCCACACAGGACAGAGATCCTGCTGTGCCTGTAAGACTACAGCAGTACAGTTATAGCAGAGTAAAAATGAATCAGAACTCACAGGTCGACTGCGAAGTAGGACTAGCTTTGTCACTCGAATGCTGACTTTAATTCCAAGGCTTTGATGTTGAAACATGTTGTACACCTGTTAAAGTGCAAAGAAAACATCTACAGTACATCAGTAACAACGTCAAGATGTAGTAGCAGTTAAAAGAACTGTAAGTGAAGTTAGATGCCCCTTAACTGACCCAAACTGAAACCAAATGGGTTGTACTACTACCACAATAAATAATTTTAAGAGCTACTGTATTACTACTCTAACAGCTCCACATGCTTCAGTGTAGCTTGCAAAAATACAGTATATTCTACTATCAAGCATTTGGTTTCATCAACTAACCACCTTGTAACAGACTAATTTGAGTGAGTTCAGCATTCAGAGACAGACACATCAGAAAACAAAATCAAGGAAAAAGAGCCCATAATCTAGTTGCAAAAAGAAAGATACTTTTAATCAGACTAAATGAGAACAGGATTGCTGAGTAATGAAAATAAATATTTCAGAGGAACTCTAAACATAAGCCAAAGTCTCAAGAACATGGACACACATTATGAAGCACCCAACTAACATGGATCTTCAGCATTTTAAATATCAGAGATATCTGAATACAAGATGAAATAATGGTGTGTTTTAGACTTCAGGAAATAGAATGGAAAAGCAATTTCCCTCTGTTATTTTCATATCTTATATAAGAGAATAGTAATAAGGCAGCACATAATGACACAAGCCTCAGGAAATACAAAAATAGCACCGGAAACTACCTTACTACTTTCTCCAGATTGTGCATTCCAGCTCAGATACTTCATTTTTATAGATTAGAACATAAGACCTTAATCAACATCAGAATTTTATTTCACCATTTTTTCATGCACAAATGCATTGATTAGACATTTAAAATACCCCATAATAACTTTTGGATGAACACTGCATTCCCTTCTCAATCAATCAACTGATCAAATCAAGACCACTGAAGTGACACTGACTATAGGCTGCAGGACCTGGTCCCAGATAAGTTGCATTTCCTACCCATGTCTTATTTGCCTCAAAATATCACAAAGACTCAGCTAACTTCCTACAAAACACTCAAGACATGAACATATTTTGGATATTATGTTTTCAACATGGTATTTTTCCTATTTGTGCAAATACTCAGGAATGCGTTTGGTGTAAGAGTTCTTAAGCACTTTTAGTGTTTGGAGTGGGATTTAATCATACACTTAAATGTTTCCTATAATCCAGGCACACATTTCAAGACAGACGTTGCTCAGTATTTGACCCACTGACCTTTCACATGAGCACAATGAGCCATTTATCTGCCCTGTGGTTGGTATACAAATGCACACAAGTGCTGGTACTATTTACTTACCTCAGGGGTATGTTGGTAGAGTAGCTAAGGCCTCTCACTACTGACTGGAGGAGAGTTGGGTGGGGGGTGTAAACTTGATGCTTGCAGGGAGGGGCTCTGACAGATGACTTATCTGTAAGCAGAGAGCTGGACTTTCAGTTGCGTGCACCAATGGGGCAACATACTGATCAAGTCAGCCTCTGCCACTGGAGAGGCTAACAAATATTTGCCATGATCCTGTGATGGATGCTGCTGCTTTGTCTAGCTCACTACTTGCTCTGAGCATCCTCTAAAGTTTCTAGTCATAAAACAGCAGTACAGCAGATAAGTTCATTATTCATCAGACTCAACGATAAGAAACTTCTATCAAAACAGACAAGCTGCCTGCCTCCAGACCCTGCAGAGACAGATCCAAACACCGCTGACTTCAAAAGGCAGTTCTCATTGACAGAACCTGCATAGTGTAAACCAGTTGCTGGAAAATGTATCCTGTCGTTTTCAAATTTGTCAGTCCCTCATCCTTTTCTCTTCTCTTGTGCTGTCTCCATCCAAAGGTTAATTTAATTCTATCTGTAATTTGCATCTATTGATGCAAATGATCTGACTGGACACTGTTGGCAGTAGAAAAAGTTGGATACTAAAACCAAAAAGTCACTGGATATGCAAAAGAAGCTTTTGTTTGCATGTTTATTCAAGCTTTACATGGTGATTTTCTTAGATGGATGCCAATGAAGCCCCATATTCATGGTAGTATTTATTGAGCAGTAGGAACAATAACCTTTCCCTCTATTAAGAGGTTCTGGTACAAGTGGCTGTTCTACTCCAGTACAACTGAAGCATTTAAACATAATGCCACCTAGGGAAGAGACAGAGCCTCTCTTATCAGAGATCTGGCAGCTAGTTCCTTTCTACCCCTACTCCAAATGCCTCAGAGGCTGAATGAGACTTTTCAGTCCACGGGCTTTGACTGGATTAAAAGGGAGAGACAGAAATTTGCTTCAGTGTGCAGTAAGACCAGTTCCTATATACTTTAATCAGTATTTTAAGGTGTACAGATAAATATATTGTAAATTGCCTAACACCACAGTTCTGGACCTTAAAAATCTGATAGTGACAGATTGCTCACTGGAGAATAAATTGGTTGTATTGTCAAGAAGGATTTATTCCCCAGTATATTAGCCTATCAAATGAAAACCCAAACTGCCTCAAAGCATTGAGTTAAAGTCTAGAAGGAACCTCAGTGAGAAAATGACCAGTACTTAAGTGACTTGCCAAAGAAGTATGAGACTGAGTTCAGTACAGATGAATGACCAACATCTTGGCTGCACACTGACAATATTAAATCAAACTTTTCAAGGTAGGTTGTGAGCATTATCATGGAGCCCAAGTGTCCATTTGAAATAAAAAGAATTTAAATCCATAGAACTTTTCTACTTGAAATCAGAACTGATCACAGCAATGATCACCTTCTGTCCTTCTCCCCTAGGCTACAAGAAAATCATTCAATAGGTTAAAGTCTGTTCAGACAACACAACCAACTGGCTATCCTCAGCTCATGAGCTAACAGTACCATGTGAGATGGCTGAGATAATTGCTGCCAGGGGAGGAGGAACATCTGCTCTGGGAAATCCCATTCCTAATATTTATTGCTGCATGGACACCATGAATTTATAGAGAGACTGACTCACAGACACCTCCCTTCCCACTCGCAATACCATGGGCCACCCTTCCTCAAGCCTGTAAATACATTATCACACCCCTGTGGCCATGGGGAAAAAAGAAGAGTATTTGGGGTATTTTAGAACCTTTTAATTAAATGAGACAGCTGGGAACAAAAGTCAGCTGCATGAAACACACTAACAGTTTGCTAAACTCTGCCATGGAACAAAATGCGAAAGTCACTGTTTTAGGTTACCACTGCAGCACCAGAGAGCAGTTGGGCTGGAAGAGAAAGGGAAGTTCTCACTCACTGGGCTGAAGGAATGTGATGAAACGTGGTCAATGCAGCTGAAACACAGACATGAGCACTGGTTGCCCTGTTGAATGTAAACCATTAGCTTACATTCCAGTCTACCAAGACTCACCAAAAGCCCAGATAAAGTACTTTGTAAAGAGGCATGGTGGAGTCTTAGAAAATAGAACAACAGAAGAAGAGTTGCAGCAGAAAAATAAATAAGCTCATCTGAGACCTCCCTTCATACATATATTTCCCTGATACAATCCTACAGCACAGAATGCCCTAGAGAGAACAGAAAAGCACGAAGCCCAAATCATCTTTCTCCTCCTCTTCCATTTGCATTCCTCCTGCACTCCTTTCTCCTTACAGTTTTGACATCAACAGGACAAAATAAATGCAGTTTTGACACAAGCAGTTCAGACCTGCCCCAGCATGCAAAAAGCACAAGCCAGTCGTGAAGAACTGGGCTGAGAGAGGAACTAAACTACATCAGTTTATTTAATTCTCAAGAGCTTCCTCTGCAGGTGGATGGTAGAAGGGAGACGCGTGTGCTTCAGATGTTCAGCACAGCAACCCCGAGGGTGAATTGCCTTTTTCCCTTTTTTTTTCCCCTCCCCCTTCACATCCCTCTTCCTTTTCCTCTATCCCCTCCCCCCCCCCCCCCAAACCTTGCATTCAAGCTCCAGCCTTCCCATTGCACTGGCTGCTGGAAGACATTCAGACAGCAGGAGCATTGGTCGAGTTACTGACGTTGTCTTTTACTTGCTTTGAAAAGTGCTCAAGGATTTCTGACACCTACCTGAAGCCAAGTTTTCAGATTTCCCTATTAAACTGTACAAAAAAAAAGAGTGCATTCATATTCTTTATAAGATACAGCTGACTTAACTTTTTATCTTGGGACTGCTGGAGAGAAGAGAAATCTGTAGAAAGTGATCAAATGCCCATATCTTTTTCCTGTACATCCCCATTCCAATCATGAAAACTCTAGATCAGGGCAAGGGAGTTGATTATCAGCAGCAGCACCTTTACGTGCCAGCCCCCAAGAGCATGGAGATGTAAATCTATCGATATATACATGATAAAAATGTTTTTATCTGCTTCCTAAACATAGAAATATCTCTCACAGGAAAAATTCAAGGTGAAAAACAAGCTGTGGAGTGTTAAAGGCAGTTTCAGAGAGTAAAGCAGCATTATTCCTCAAGAATAACATAAAAATTTTCCTTCTTAAATGCATCCAAAAGATCACCAACTTCAAGTCACTGCTTGCTTCTGCAGAGGGCTTTCATGCTAATCACACAGCTTAGGAACAGCTGCAGGAAAACTAACACATACTACGGTAACTTATCCCTACATCCCTGTGTGCTCTGCTCTCAGAAAAAGGCATGTTCAGTTACTCCAAAGCTTCAAAAATGCACTTTTATCTAAGAATACCAAACTCAAATAAAGCAACTATTAAATTACTATGCTGAAGGCTTGATTTGTGAAGATCAGCCATAGTAGAGGCCAGTATACCTGTCAAACAGGACAGAGAAACTCCCTTTAGACTTACTGGCTGCTTTTCTCAGATGTAATGAAAACAGAAGCATAAAACTGCAAGAAAACTGCATATGCTTAATCCTTCAGAATCTGCTCCTGAACTTAGCCCAAAAATACAGTTCCTGTGAGCAGATTCACAGAAACAAGAGAGAGACAATGAACTGAGATCTCCTAATTGCAGGAAGAGAAGCCTGAAGTTCAGTTCCCACTCATACAAGGCAGAGTACCTCAGAGGCAAATTCTTCTGTGATTTAGGAAAAGCTGTCATACAGCTTCAAGTATTAGTTTATCAAATGAAAGGGCTTGCAGCTCTACAATGACATTCAGAAATGACAAGTAACCTTAATGTGAATCTATTCTGACTCTTTTCCTGAGCAGAGAACTTCACAGTGTCATTAAAAACACATCATCTAGCTCTAGCTGGTATTTCTGGATCGCAGAAGGGTTTTGCCTTTTTTCTTAAGAGTTTCTTCCCACCATCTCTGTACCT